>BQMF02000394.1:0-427661 GCA_027922465.2 Turritopsis dohrnii
GAATATTTCTTCTAGTGTGTGTGTTTGTACTGTTATTCTAAATGTATAATGCGAAACTAAAAAAAATCGTTTTTCAGTACTTTTCAAATCGCAATTAAGTTAAAATTTTGAATCGAAACAAAACGAAGGCAGGCACACTGACGGTAAACGGTTAGTATGTAAGTTAACTTGATAGTGAGCTTGCAATTCTGACGGTTTCCATTGGACAAATTTATTAGGAAAACTCACTGCGAAGGAGCATATTTTATGCACTGCTCTATTTCAATGAAAATGCTTTTCGTCACAGTGACTTCTTGACGATTTTTCCCACTGGGTTGTAGTTTTTTGGACCGAATAGACCTTTCTTGAATATATTTCAAACGCCAATGTTTAGCCAAGTAATCTACTCAGCTTTGTTTTGATGTGGTAATTTCATGAAAGTGAATGTAAATTTTTTCATAGCGATTTGTAGTTAAGCGAAAACTGAAAATCAACTGATGTAGCGTGTAAGTAATAGTTCTTCTAATCGAAAAAAATGCTCAATATTTTGTTGAAAATAGAGCAGAGTATTGAAGAAAAAACTACAACTCTGAGTAGTTTTTTCTTCAATGAAAATGAATGTAAATTTTTTTCATAGCGATTTGTAGTTAAGCAAAAACTGTAGTTATGTAGTTAAGATCAACTTATGTAGCGTGTAACAATACAATGCATAAAAACAAAGCGAGGATTGATAGTTAAACAAAATATTGACATTTTAACAAAAATTAAGGAAATGTATATTACAACGTGTGTGAAACCAAAAAATTTGAAAAGATATTGCAAGTCAAAATCGACTGATTTTACGGTAACCGAATCATAACACGTTCTCATAGTTTAATTTATCAGGACGGTAATATGCTAAGACATTTATCATCACCTTCATGCTTTCTTCTGAATTAGGGTTTATCAAATAAAGATGGTAACGAGAACAGTGCGATGTAAGAGTGATTCACGAATCTTTAGGACAGAATCGGGTACAAGAAAATGAAGGCTCCGAAAGGCCAAAATGTTATTTAAACAGGGAAAAACAATACCCTACCACTTTTAAAGTCGGGAAAAACAAACAACATCTGTGAAAAGATGCATTTTCCCATTCGCATATGAAAACGTATGGTAGTTGTTTCATGTTGATATTTGATCATTCATGTATATGTTCTGGCGTATGTACTGTTAAATTTAAGTGACCCTTCGTGTTTTGGAACCAAGCCAAAAAGCTTTTCGCGAATTTCTTTTACAATTAGTTTTGGTAAAAAGAGGAAATTTTCTAAGTATAGAAACGAGACATGCATTTACAAATTCTTGAATTATTTTTGACAAAAATGTTGAAATACATCCTAAAATTTGCAAATAAATAAAGTTTTAGCTTCTACTTTATAAGCGAGACTTAACTTCTACTGCTTCATGAGCAAAGTAAATATAACCATGGTGAGCACAGTAGATATATCTGCACATCCACATTGTCATCCGATGATTATGTTCTAATTCAATTTCGAACCGCTTTTTGCTTTGTATAGGTATATTTATACCTTTCGTTGTTTTTAACCTGTTTATATTGGGAGAAATATGGCTATATTTAGGATTTATATGCTCATAACTCGACTAACTACATACTATAATTTTAAAATGCTATGCCCCATTTATTCATAAATTCGACGGTTATAATCTCACGGCACGCCACTGATATTGTGACATATTTCCAAAACCTCATCAGACTTCAAGAGCATCAAGACCTTGTTCCTTATCAAGGTTATTACATATCATTGAATAAGTGGATATTACATAATACTTGTGGTGTTGTGATATTTTCTTTGTATCGATGACATTTTGTACTGTGTTTTATTTTGGAGATCAAATCCAGAAAATGTTATAATAGTATATTATATTAATATTTCTATGATATTTCTATAATACAAGATGATACAAGATGTATACATAAGTAGTGGTCTGATCTCAACTTTTGGTTTAGAAAACCAAGAATTTCTTTTAATAACACTTACCGCAGGTCCCTTCAACACTAACTTTCCTTGACTGTCCACCAAGTGTAATGCATCGTTTTCAACTTCCAGGGACAAGTCTAAAACCTCCTCTTCCTGAAATAAGCAAAGGAAAACGGATTTTCGAATTACCCCCACCAAATCGAGTTCATCGAAAAAGAATGAATGAGAAATTTAGATTAATGGATATTGAGAAACAGAGTTTCTCGAAATGTTAAAAATGCCCAGTTTAATAAGTTTCAGTTTAACAATATGATATAAAGGTCCATGGAGTTTGGAGTCCTACCAGAAAAACCTTTTGCAATGACTTACTTTAAATTGTCTATAAGGCCATATCCTTTTTGTCCATGACTCTAAATCGGGTAGAAGGGAAGGAAGGCTTCGAAAGGCCAAAATATTATTTAAACAGGGAGCTAATTATGTTCATATGGAAAAATATCTCCCCGCCTACCGAGATCTTGCAGTATAATTCTTTTTTCTCATATGGACTCAAGAATATATATAGTAGATACGAGAAATACATACCCGCCACAAATAGTACACCAGTGTCGCAACCAATGCAAATACTGTTGCCACAGCAAAAGCAAGGTTATACGTTCCAATGCTAGTGATAATAGTTTGCATTTCTGTATAATTTCTGAATAACATTAAAAACATGCAACTTTAAATATCGTAGACAGATCTGAGATGCAGTTTTAACATTGCATAGTGACCTAATCAACAATACAATAAAATAAGATTTCTTTAAATACACATTAGCACTTGAAATCTGTTTTTGTGAAGTTTGTTTGATTTTTAGTTTAAACCCAGCCGGCAAAATTATCAAAAAGTCACTGCAACTAAGAGCATTTTTATTGAAATAGTGTGTATATTTCTATAGAAATGCACTCCTTCGCAGTGGTTTTGTAATGAATTTGCCTGCTGGGAACAGGATATTCGCTTGTAATTAACATCAGAAACTTGTTTATTGAAGTCGATGTTATTTTTACTGCTGAGAGTTTGAATGGTAGAGAACATTACTAAGTCATAAAAATGATACTTTCAGTTAAACAATGGATAACATAAAAACGAGGCTGGTGCTGCTGACAAGGTCGTAAATGTATCTCCGTGATCTCACTAAAGTAAATGATTGCATATAAGCCATGTCCGCACACATCTTCTTAGCAATAAAATCTTTTATTGGCTTTCAGGCTTTTGCACCAAATTATGAAAGTTCTCTAATTTTCATAGAAATTTGCACAAAGCACAATTGAAAGGTACTGATTTCGAATTTGATAGTCATTTTGTCATACTGACCAAAATTTGACAGTCATTTTGTCAGATTTGACCAAAATTGGGCAATTCGGGCCAAATTTGGACCAAATCATGAATGTTCTTTAATTTTCATAAAAATTTGCACAAAGCACAATTGAAAGATGCTAATTTTGAATTTGATAGTCATTTTGTCATATTTGACCAAAATTGGGCAATTTGGCAAAGTTGTATTTTGAGAATGTTTTATTATTGTTGTAACAATAATTTGTATCAATGACATTTTGCTATGGTTTATTTTAGAGAATCACAGCTAGAAACGAGTAGTTGTGATTCTCTAAAATAAACCATAGCAAAATATCATCGATACAAAGATAAAATCACAACATCACAATAATTTTTCGATCTTCCCTTTACTACTCAAGGATTTCTACTGTAATAGACTTACAGTGACCAATCTTGGATTTTAAAAATGCAACGAGTAACGTAGTCTTCATATTTTCATTTGTTACAGATTCTAATTATCTTAGTTTCGAATTGACATTTCAGTAGACGTCTATCGAAAACAATCGTCTATGATTGACGCACGGTCACTTCATTTCAATAGGATTTCGTACCTCACACTCGATCAAAATATTTTGAGTTTGAAATAACTTTAAAACCAATGAGAACGAATGGTTGTAAACAATAGTTGTTATGGAAACGTAATTGATTAGGTATTAATGAAGTAACCGTGTTCAGTTTATTACGTTTTTTCTAATAACATTAACAACACGTGACAAATACAATTTGCCAACCAACTGTGTTATGTTTGTTTCATAATTCTTCTTTTGGTTTTGGTGTTTTTGTAGTGTCACAAAAACATAACTATTCTCAACAGTAATAAAACATTGACCAATTTTAGTTAAATCTGACAAAATGACTGTCAAATTCGAAATCAACACCTTCCAATTGTGCTTTGTGCAAATTTTTATGAAAATTGGAGAACTTTCGAAATTGGGTCCAAATTTGGCCGGAATTGCGAATTTGACAACGATTTCATATAAACATTGCACAAAATCGTTCATAACTTGGAGAAATAGTAGGAGGAGAAAGAATACGGGTATCCTAAAGTCAATTTTATGTTTTATTTATATGCTCCTCATTCGATTTCTACAATGTAGAAATCATATGTTTTACTATGATGAGCATTTGAACACAAAAAGTATTCGAGCGGAACGCTTAAGATTCTTTTTGAGGAAAGTTCGACTTATGTGACTAAATATATCTCATGGTCCAACTTATAATTCCAATAATCGAAGGTTCCAAATATCCGATTAAAATAAGAGGTAGGAAGGAACCAGAGAAATCGGTTTCACTGATCGAGCGCATACTGCATGTAAATGTGTTATATTTTACGGAATTTTTCTACCTAGTATTAGGAATTTTGATGGGACTTAACTTCCTGTGTGTGGGTGAGCGTCCACAATCTATAATTTCTGTTGCTTCTTCGGATTTTTAAAAACACTCATGTAAACAACAAACTAAAAAATTTCGATATTTTCGTAAAGCTATTTACATTATCGTATCTACATAAAATTCATACGTTTTCAAAATCAATTTTATTAAGCGAATCCCGAATACTTTTGAATCAGTAACAATTTTCACTGGTGTAAAACGTAGTATGAGGCAATACGGATGGCGCAGCACATGACATGGATGCTTTTATATTAAAAATCTCACCTTTCTCTAGCAGCAAACTAAAAAAACACACAGTTGTCTTCGTGCTGTTTTAGAACAACCCAACAGACAGCAGTGAAAAAAAATCTCACACAAGTAAAAAGAATTAAAGAAACAACAAACAATGTTTCAAAATAATCACAATCCAGTGAAATGAGTTTTCTCGGAAGTCAATTGTTATTATAGTGACCGAATCGTCCAACTTCGTCAAAATCAGTAATTAAGTTGTAATGATGACCTCCTACCACGCCTAGATGTTCTCACAATATATACACGGTTAATAATAATTAACTTTTGAAAACGTTTTGATTTTTCTTGTTTGTTTGTTTGTTACCATATTTACTCCAATAAACGCCCACTCCATAATAAATAAACGCCCACCCTAAAATGATTTTTTAAATAAACATCCCTTCTCCAATAGACGCCTACCCTATTAGAGTGGGCGTCCATTGGAAAAAATATAAAAAATTTGGAAATTGAAACAAAAAAAGTACTAGAACCCATATCTGAAAAACTGCTTACTTTCATCGATATTGGGCAAAAGGGGTAAAAATGATTTTGTTTATCCAGTACAGAATTTTCTGGAGAAAAATTAATCATATTACGAAGAAATCTCAATTCAAGAAAAATAGTACCAAAAATTCCATTTTAGGCCACCACAGCACCAAAACAAAACAAATTTTTTTCCTGAAAATGGAAAATTTTTTATATAATTCGAAAGAGCATTGGAAGCAGATCAAAAAATATGTAAGAACCAATATTTGAAAATGTCTAGTTCACTCGATGTAAGGCAAAAAAGGAACCAAAGTTATGTCATGGAGGGATGACGTCATCCGAAAATAAAAAGTGGCCAAATATTGATTTTCAAACTTTTTCGTATAGAATTAGCTGTTCTCCAGAAAATTCTCTGCCGGATAAAAAAACGTTTTTTTGAATTTGGCCGCTTCTTGATTTCCAATAATGTTACGGATGACGTCATTTTTTACCCCTTTGCCCAATATCTAGGAAAGCAGGCAATTCTTTTTATCTAGTTTTGATACTCTTTCGAATTGCACAAAAACTTTTGCAGTGTGATCTTTTTCATTTTTAACCTGGCCCAAACCTATGACGTCACGTCACGCGACAACTAAGGACCTAATTAAAAAGGTATCAGGTGGAAATTGAAACCTGACCATCCAAGGATCAAGTATCAATCATAAAATAATTGATCACACGGGTTGGCAATTTGTTTTAAAAAATATCCCTTTATTAGAAATCAAAAAGAAAACAATAAATTATGAAGAACTCTATCAATGGTTAAATATAAATCAATTTATGGTAAAAAGTCCAAGGTGAGGCGTTAAAAGCTAAGTTTGTTGCTAGCGATTTTAGTGTGTGCTTAACTGCAACATGGGAAACAAAGTTCAAACCTTCTTTGTTTTTCATGATGTTAAAAGAGAATCAGAAGCTCTATCCGAAGAAAACTGATGTGTAGTAACATCATCACCCCAATGGCTGAATGAATGAATAGTTGATTTTAGAATTTTTAAAAAACGTTAGGAATGTTAGGGATGTTTTCTCTTATTCTGGATGAATGTAGCAAGTATAGCCAAAAAACAGATGTCTTTTGGAATAAGTCATTCAAAAATATGATGGATTTTTATGATGAATGGTTACTTTCAGGTGGCCATCACTTTACAGAAGTGAAAAAAATGACACCTGCTTCACAACATTTGTTATTTGGATGGATTTTAGAATCATGAAATCGTCTAGATGAATGTCTCATCATAAACGCCCACACTAAGATTGATTTTTTTAAAACTACACCAAACACCAATGTCGTTTATTGGAGTATGTGACGATATGTGAACAAACTGTATACTTTTTTTCGCTTCGTATCAATAACACAGAAATTGCTGATGGATTTTTCCCATTTAGGTAATTGTCAAAGAAGTTTATATTATCTTTCATTTCATCTTGGATAGATACGTTGTTGATTGTGTATGATTTTTCTTTCCCTGATTCGTAAACGTTTTGTTGTTTGTATTGCCGGCAGTCCAGTGCAAATGGACCACACTGGCTACCAAAGACGTGGCTTCATTGTTAGGAGAGACATACATTTGAACTGTTGATTGCCATGTTACCATGACATATTAAATCAAATACTTTCTTTAACAAACTATCTTGCATCTGCTATCCTAGTATTTCAAAGTTACATAAAGAAGCGTTATCCTAGAAGACAGTATGAATACGCTAGAAGAATCTACCTGCATGTATCTTCATTGTGGATGGAAATATGACAGTTGACAAATAAAGCTTGAAGTCGAACGGGAAAGGAAGAAAACGGAATGAAAACGGAAGTGATCATAAAAAGTGCATTATTTGAATGAGAGGGAGAAACACGCGAAAAAGAAGAAGTTTATGGATTGTTGCGATGACACCTGCTGGTTTATCAAATTACATTTTTGTGACAATTATTACATGTTATGCAATCCGAAAAGTAAGGGTTGCTCCCGCAGCTAAAAGCGCCATTATTAACCATCTGGCGTTGCTGGCTTTTATTTGACGTCAAATTGATTTTGTGTTGTTCTGTTTTGGGGAACTTGCAAAGACGGTCACGTTTTTGACTGCTCAAGAACTTTGATAAATTCTTTTATCGATTTTCTGTTAAAATCCGTTTTGTTTTTATTCTTGCAGTATCTTCAGTAAGTATCACCTATCCTTCGGACTCAAATTAACATTCTCTGAGCTGAAAATAACCAAATACTCAGTGCGTTTTCAACCTTTTAGATAACCCCATGATTAGTGAATCCAGTGGATACCCAAGAACCATAGCAACAGATCGGGTAAGATATTTTAGGTATTTTTAACAATTAAAATGTTTGTAGCAGTAACTTTTACTAGTTCCTTCTACATCCTAATTGCATTAAAACAAAAAAGAGATAATATCATCAATCTATATAAATGTGTAATCATTCTTATTTAGAGTGACTGCGCATCAATATCATTGTTATCAATCTTGTCTGAGAACTCCGATATAATATCTGGAAACGTAAGAATTTGTAGCTTAATTCCTATTATTCGTTCGTACCAGCTATTTATACATGTAAATTCATTCACCTCTACGGAACATCTTTTGTATTAAGCCGAATTTCCACTTGCATAATTTTTGCCTTGGAACGGATCGGATCGGATCGGAACGGAACGGAATTTTTCTAATTTCAATTTCCACTGAAATTTTGGTAGAAAAAAAATTAAGTGTGCAGTAGTAAACAAACATGGCTCTTTTAGGTTTAAGAACGAAAATCTTACTTCTTTTATACGGAAAAAACAAGAGAAAAACAAGAAGGAAAATATGGGTTTGCAAGATATTTAAAGAAAAAAAACACAAAAGGAAGAGTTTCATTTTACTTATCAAAGAAATGCAACTACATGATCATGTGATGTTTTTCCAATATTTTCGCATGTCCTACTCAGTATGAACGTTAACTGTCTCAAGTTGCTCCAAAATTAATAAAACCGTAACAGAAAAGGAGGCCTATTGTCCCCAGTGAAAGATTCTGTGGTGCATTTAGGTATATTTTCATATGTCGACCTGCTTTCGTCATTTTTGTTTTTCTTGGAGGAGCATGTTGACTCATCCATGTTAAAGTTGTCACGAAAATTCCAACGCTAGTGATTGGTTATTTTTCCCAAATCCGACCATTTTCCGTAGGTAGCTTGGAAAAAGTTAAAATCATTTCAACTTTCGCTCGGAACGGAACGGAACAGAACGGACTTAAAATTTTCCAAGCCACGTGGTTAAAATAATGTCTTCCCGCATGCGCTAGAATAATTTTTTTCCGTTCCGATCCGTTCCGAGTCAAAAATTATGCAAGTGGAAATTCGGCTTTATATATGTTGCAGCAGTTTCTATAGAAATGCAACAATAAACAGATATTGCATGCCCTATCGTTTAATATCGTGATTTATTAGCTCAAGGTGTTTGATATTCAACGACGCGTATTTATATACACATTATATAAACATTTATATACCAAAAACGAAAAATAGATTCAATCCATTATAATTTCGCTTTGCGAGTGCTTAAAACATCAATCTTAACATCATTGATTCTACTGTACTGTAAAATTCGAAATAGAATTTTTTTTTTTTTTTTTTTTTTTTTTTCACGTTCGAATTATTAATTTTTTTTTTTTCCCGAATATTTTTTTTTAACAACTCTAAAACTTCATACCTCAAATAATACATAGATGATTGTTGCTTTACATTTGATAAATAAAGTATAATAATAAATCTATAGGTAAAAAAAACTATTACTCCGCATTTATTTTTGACAGTGCATTCGACAGCACAATATCATCTGTGGATAGTTGCTCTCTGTATGATAGCGAACGAGAGCCTCTAATGCATAACAGGGTTGATCGTAGTAAGCTGAAGGAGATCTTTGATCGGATAAAGTTTGTAGCATGCTGCCACGGTATATCACGTTTTTCGGCTAACATTTCCGATAGTCTCTTGTAAAAAGTTCTACATTCACGACCCATCCCTCCATTGGTTGTAAATACGAGCGGACTGAACGTACCATTTTCAACTTGGTTGACTCTTTCGTTGTAGTGACGTTTTTTCTCGTCTTCATTTCGCTTGAAGCATTTGTTCAGTTCTAGACCCTTGTACCTCCGAGCGTTTAGGTCAAATACCCTTATGTCGAAGAATGCTCTTTGGCCAGGGGTCCAGAAGCTGGTTGTAGCGATATCTAAACGAGCTTCTCTGCTTTGGTTCGCAGTTCTGTGATTCAATGTTTCACCAGTAAGTTCCATCAGTCTTGGCTCATTTTGCACGTTAACACATGTTTCTTTTAGAAAGGCTGAAGTAATGTCACGGATCTCATTGTGTCTAAGAGCCACAAATCCTCCCTTTTTACACGATAATGCGTGAGGTACGTCGAACTTACTCCCACATACGCATTCTGTAGGTAGTCGTGGTAGAGACCAATTGTACCTTATGCGAAGGGCGTCTTGGAATTGTTCCTTATTGAGATTGTATCCCAGATCTTTAATCGGGAGGTTTGTCAACCAGTTGGAAGCACCGACTAAACAGTTTGACTCGTTTATCCGCTGTTGTTCATCGCTCATTTCTGTCTTAATTTGTTCCAGCTTCTCTTTGTTTCGCCGATTTCTTTCGTCTCTGATCGTTGCAATCGTTTTTCCATTATCGTCTTGTTCAACACCGAGGATTTCATTTTGCAGTCGTACAGTAAACTGCTTTGAATTTTCGTGTTCAATTGGTGCGATTTCGCAAACGTTTTTGAGACCCAGTCCCCCAAGTCGTGGTGGTAGAGAAAGTAGCTTTCGTTCGATATCATTAATCACTTGTCCACCTGTAATTGCTGGTATAAATTGGCATCTCAGGATGTCTTCAACTGGCTGTAGGTATTCCTCAAGTTGTGGTATTGTTCGCATGAAGTAGGAAAAACGGTGTTGATAGCCAGCAACATAACAGGAATATGCCGCCTGAGGTTGAGTCAATGCCACTCTCGTTAGTATTGTCAATTATTATTATTATTATTATTAGAATATTTATACAGGTACAAAACTTCAGTTCAGAACATAAAATTTATGTAAATAACTGCTATCAATGTCTGACCATCGTTTCACTAGTTTTCGACAGTACTCATCTTTAAAGTTCTTGTTTCCAATAACAGCCCCAAGATGTCGTTCACCATTTTTTGAGATTTGTATGTCGGTTCCATTAAAAAAATTGTTTGCTTTGCCCAAGTGTTTTTCCTTTACAATTAACCATGATTTTCTAGGTTGAGGGTAGTAACCGAAATGTGGACCAATTGTTGTGATTGTGATCCACCATTCCTTCAACGATTCAAGTTTTCCAGTCGCAGTGATATCGTCTGCAAATGCAACCATTTGATCTGTAGTGTCAGCGATCGTCGACAGCATGATGTTCAATAAGGGAGTTATTCCAATCGCGTAAATTGCCATTGCGATCGGATCTCCTTGTGTTGTTCCTTCTTTCGAGGAAAGTTCAATCCCACCAATGACGAACAATCGTGCTGGGAGTCGATAGCAGTTGGAAACATAGGTAGCCAATATGGGACAAATCACTTTGACATTGTGTAGGAGTGCTTGTCTATTGATATTGTTGAAGGCATTGGCTGCATCTAGTAATATTACTGCTTCAGCTTCTTCGGTTTCGAATGCTCTTCTCATTGCGTGGATTGCAGCTTCACTACCGCTTTTCTGCCCTGAGCACATCTGTACTCTGCTGCCTGCTTTAATGACATCGCCTTTCGCTATTGACATGATTAGTTTACCGCATATTCGCCTAAGCACTTCTCCCACACCAATTGGTCTGACACCTGGCTTCTTATCCAGTGGGACTAGTCTTGCGGCGAGAAAACCTTCCAAGGAGTTATCCATCGTTTCCTCTGTACAGAGTTTCTTTGTCAAATTCGCAATAGCTCTTCTCAGATCTCTTCCGCTATCACCGTACATCTTTGATGTGAGTGGTCGCCTCCAACCGTCGGCATCTAAGCCAGAAGGACCTGACCCTCCTTGTGTGGCAATTGCCGCCTTCCGGACCAATTCTTCGTCGATTGCATTGAATATTGTTGGGTGAATCTTTTGGAGAGGACCTTGTAGCATGTTGTGTTCGTTTGATTCTCCGCTTTCAGGATGTTTTTCTTTTAGTAGCGCAATTGTTGAGTCATCTAATGGGAGGATCCCGCCACTCATGTTGTTCGTAATCAATTTAATTGCTCCATTCACGTCCCCTCTCTCCATTCTTTCCTTAAACTGTCTTGACACTGTTCCCATTGTCTTCTTACATGTTGGCTTTGGCAGTCGTGATTGCAGTGTTTCTGCCTCATTTACAAGTTCTTCAATCTCGCCTTTGTGCCATAACTGCAGTCTTCTTTCAAGGGCCTTTACATGATCGTTAGCTTTTGATGTTCTACTTGGTTTTTGTAGTAGTAGAGCTGGCATGATATGAATCGCTTTCATTGCAATCTGTCCCAGGGGACTGTCTTCGATCCAAGCGTTTAACAGTCTTGTAGTTTCTCGGATAAAATTTTTACCGGTATACCCATTTGGCAGCATAAGATTTTTTCGCCAGAAGACAATTTTTTCGTAGTTGGATTCGATCAGTTTCGTGAATAAACTTCCTTTTATTTCTCCCCAATAATACTTTTCTTGAATCTCTGCTTCTTTTATAATCGGATTCTCATTCGGCAGTGTTTGTGTAGGCGTTGAGACATCAACAATTGCTGCAACTACTTTGCAATGTCTTTGGTGCTGCATAGCGCCTCTTGCAGTTCGGAAAATTTTTCCGCATTTTATGCACGGTATTTGGCTTTGATTCATTTTCACTGATTTTTTTTCTCGCCTTGATGAAAAGTTCTTCTTAATAATATTTCAGCATTTCGATGCGTTATTAGAAGACATTTGACATTTTTTCACCGCTAAATCATTTTTCATATTTTTCCGTTGGCGCAAAAGCGTCCGCCATCTTCGGAAGCCATTGCAGTATTATTATATATATTATTATATTATTACTAGTATCCCGTGTAAAAACTTTTTACTGTTGCATTTCTCAAAACGACGCATCGCTCACACCCGTGTCGAACATTTATAGAAATAAAAAGTTATCATAATCGGCGCTGTGCATACCACTTCTAATTTAGGGAGTGAAATATTTAACTTTTTTTAAACGGTTTTTCCTACATATATTTGACGTAAGGCTACGCAGAGGCGGCACTATTTTTTAATCTAACGTCATTATTAAAATGTCGTAAGATTTCAGTTCATCGTGAAAAGAGAAAGAGGTGATTACGAAACATAAAATGTAGATTTTGACACAGACACAAAAAAAACCTCATGTCACGATGGATGAAGTGGCTGCTGTATTTGTTGGTTAAGATGGCGCATAGCAAAGGGCAATAGGTGGGAATTTTGTTCTTTCAGTCTTTAATGATAATGGGTGGTAAACAAAGCTGCCTTGGCGTGTAGTGAAAAATAAAAACGCCAAAGGAAATATGAATGATAAACGGAATTATACCTGCTAACGTTGCTTCTTTACTCCAATAAGATTCGATAGCATTCGTTATTTCATTAGTCAGTTCTTTACCAAACACCCTTCATATTACAATGTCGAATTTATTTATTCTTTCATAATTAATTTTACCTAAAAAAGAAGATTTCTATTAATCATAAAAACATATTTAGCTACATATACGCACAAACAAAAGCAAACTGAAAGAACGAACGCAAACTTGAAGCAAACATATGGGTAGGAACAGGGAATATTTATTAAAAGATCATGAGTTTAGCTTCAGCCTACCAAACAGTCAAAAAAGAAATAAAAGATATGTTATGAAGAAGAATACAAACGCCATGTAAATGATATGCGGAATTATACCTGCTAATGTTGCTTTTTTTATCCACTAAGATTCGATACCATTCGTTATTTTAATAGTCTGTTCTTTACCAAAACACTCAAGCATTTAGACTTGTTAAATTCTTTCGTAATTATTTTAAACTAAAAAAAGAAGATTTCCATGAGCAATGAAAATCATATCATAATAAACAAAATGCTACACATACACACAAACAAAAAAGGAAAGCAAAATAAAACAAAACACAAACTTGATTTCTTATCCAAATCGGAAAGCAAACATAGAAAAAGTTATTAAATTATCATGAGTATAGTTCCAGCCTACCAAACAGTCAAAAATGAATTAAATGGAAAAAGACGAAAAAAGTCTCAAAACTTTGATTTTTGATTCAGTTCTTCCGTGAATTTACTTGCACTTGTTAATTCAATCTTTACGATACGATCTTTCTCCGAAAACGACTAAAACAATAAAATTAAAGATCTTCGTTTTAAAAAAAACTATCTTCGTCTTCGTGAAGTTTTTTGTTTTTGTTTTTACTGCTACAAAATGATCGTTAACCAATTTCGAACGAAGAACATTGCATTGCTCGCGCTTCTCCATTGACGTTTTTCGGCAGATTTTCAGTGCGAAACCAAAAAAGAACCAAACGGAGGAGCATATACTAATCGTGGATGTGCACACAGTACACTCAGTTACTCACTTTCTAAAGATGCCGTATTGAATTTTCCATAGAAACATTTCGTCCCCAGTCTTTTTTCACACTTACCAAGTTAAAAACTGGATGCACAGCGCGTATTAGGATATAGATTATATTATTATATTATACTAGCCGCCAAGGCGGCGTCGTTCGCCGCCCATGTTCAGCATGCGTTGACTTCACGAAAAATAAAATTAAGGAATTGGTAACCGAAAGTGTTCCCATGTTGTAGAGCTCGAAAAACTGATCAAAAAAATGTATGGGATCGTTCCGCTACGATCAACCGTTACAGAGATATCATCGTTCAAAGATTTTGATGACGTCACAGACCCCTCCCCAAAAAAAATTAGACCCAAATTTTTCGTCACCCCATCGCCTGTATCGCGGACCCCAAAAAACGTCAGTAATCCCTATTGGTTATCGAGATAATTTTCCCTAAACGTCGCATTCGATTAGGGTCTCAATACAATGGTTTCACACTGACGTCGCGCACAAGAAAAGAAATAATTTATGTGTGATCTTACATTGCTGACTCTCTTTAGCAGTTCACATCTACCATTTTGCGTAACAGACAAACGGACAGAGAATCGGCTATTAATATATAGATATTATTATATACCTGTAAAGCTTTTTTCATCTACAATAATGACACAATGGCACCAGAATGAGCAATGAATAAAGAAGAAAAAGATTTAAATCAACATCATGTTCCAATTTCACTCGCTGAAATGCTTCAAGAAGAAAATCAAGTAATCAATGTTGAAAACAAAGCGAAATCGCCTTACGAAGTCATAGTGACCTTTAAACCATATTGACGATATTGAGATTGAAAACCCTTCGTTTTAGTAAGCATGTGTTTATAGAAATTCATATTAATTTCCTCTTAATAGAAACAGCTTGAGACATCATTCACACATTTTCCATGTCTTCTTGTTTAGATGGATTCATCATTATATCACATTCACTCAAGGAACATCTGGACATCAAACTAGAGAATAAGATAAAGATGATCTCCAGCTTCAAATAATTGACTTTGGATTATCAGTGGATACCAACCAGGGAAGGGGATTTCTTCACTGGTCGTGTTGATACCAAGCCCTACATGTCCTCTGAGATGATTCTCTTAGACAGGTACACAAATGGCTATTCAAATTTAAGTTCCTTTTCGAGCAAAAACAATCGGTGAATCTAGAAAATCGAACATGGCTGTACTATATGTCAGAAAAATTAATTAATTTTATTAACGACACTTCCTCGCAAGATACATGTTGATCACAGTTAGTAGACCGGACCGTATTAAACAAGCTATCTATTACAGTGGAACCTCTATTAACGGCCACCTCCATACATCGGTCACCTCCTGATAAGCGGCCAGAAAAGAAAGTCCCTGCCGAATTTATTGTCAAACTCTTGTAAAAAAAACCCCTCCATACATTGGTCACCTCCAATCAACGGCCAAACGGCCACTTTTTATTGTCCCAATGTCTAATTTTACCTCTAAACGGTCAAAAAAAATCTTTATGCAACCAAATGAAAGAAAAAAATATTTTATTTACAATAATTATTTACAAAAATAAAGTCAAGTCAAGCAGCCTTATCTATTGCAGATGATTTGAACAACTTTTGTGAAACATTAGGTGATGCTGACTTAGTAAGTGCTTTGAATCTTGTCACACTACGACTTGAAGCACTTAGGCTCAATAACGTTGTGTTTATTTTGGTCATGAATCATTCTTTATGCCCCTCCCACCTCTCCCGACCAGCCTTTTTGATAAAAAATGTATAATTCATAAACCTCCATACATCGGTCACCTCTAATGCAACAGCCACTAAGCTGTGTCCCCCAAAGTGGCCGTTATTAGAGGTTCCACTGTAATTGCAATACACATTGATATTGTTCAAAATCTCGAATGACAAAAACAAAATAAAAAGTATTGAATTAAATTGATTTAGATTTCACGGACATATGGTCGATGGCTGGGCTATTTTTCAAAGCACATTTCAAACAACTACCATTTAAAATCGATCACGATGTGAAATTAATGCCAACAGGAAAACCGTTATCCAGAACCTTTTCTGAATTTACTGTTTCATTATCTCATAGACTTAATGATAAAGAAAATATACAAATCAATGTGTTCTTCTTTAGTTGATGTTTGTTCTGTTTCACGTAAACATTTGCTTTATTTAGAAATCTGAAGTCCCTTAGACGGAATGATGTCTAAAGATATTCGAAAGCGTTTCTGAGCAAACGATATTGTCAATCATGGTTGGTTTAAAGGTCCCTATGACTTGTTAAGCGAAATTTTTGCTTTGTTATTAACATTGATTACTTGGTTTTCTTCATAAGTTGAAGCATTGTCAGCGAGTGAAATTGAGTCTTGATGTTGATTCAAATCTTGTTCATCTTCACACATTTCACATTCTGGTGGCATTGTGTCATCTGACATTTGTTCTTTGCAAATGACGTTAGTACATAGTATCGTTGAAATCAAAAGATGGACAACTCTTTGAGGATGATGTTTCCATTAAGGTGGATACCTTGTTAATAATATTCTTTGCATCGTTGGAATTAAGAGACGAGCAAGTAGCATCGATCTAAAGAGATGGAAATATTACAGTTATGATTGGAGGTATTGTCAAGTGTATCAAAGTATATGATACGACAAGTAATTGTCATTATGAAGTGAACAAAAAAGTCATCGTTACCTCATATTTTTCATTTCATATCATATACTTTGGAACACTTAACAATACCTCCAATCATAACTTGAATATTTCCATCTCTTTAGACCGATACTACTTGCTCGTCTCTTAATTCCAACGATGCTGACAACGCTTCAATGTATCAAGCAAATTAAGAAATCAATGCTGAAGACAAAGCGAAAACTTCCGTTGAATAACAAAATTTCCTTGAAATCATAAATCATACAGCCTTAGCAGAAAACGTCAAATCAACAAGCTGGCCATCAAAGATCAGACGTTTTCTCTTTAACTCACTGGTAGGTCTGTCACATCTACCACGGTGGTTTTAAAGTCTGAAATCACAATCCATCAGTTATCCAACATCAGAAACTGGTAAAATGTCCAAACTACCATCTGTGGGAAACGGTAACGCTGTCACCACAAATAAAACTCACTTATTACGTTTAAGTAATATCTTCAAACAAATTAAACAAACACGTGAAGTTACAATACGTTTACAGTACGTCCGCCATCTTTTCTTATTCACGAGGTTCTATATTATATTTTTCTGCTCTCCTCCCTCACCCTTCTATGTATAAATTTTTGTCACACTCCCCCAATTTCATACCGGAGGTATGAAATTTCACTTCAGTTATTCTACTTCCGGCACGTTGCCTTCTACTTCTGCTTGATCTGAGATCCGTAATTGGGCGATCGCTTTTGCGTTTCTGTGTTTGCGTTCTGGACGAAACTCAGTTGCCGTAGGATCCAACTCGATTTTGTCTTCTTTTCTTTCGTCGATCGAAAGTTCTAATGGAAATAGATGTTCTGGTGCGCGTTCTAGGTACTTCTTCCCAGCTCGCAATCGTACAGCTCGCACAATTCCATCCTTTCCCGGTAGCAGTTTCTCGACAATTCCGATGTTCCAATGTGCTCGATTTTTCTCGTCGCCTTTTATGATGACCACGTCGCCTTCCTTGAGAGTCATCTCCTTCTGTTTATGAGTTAGGTCGTGTCGCTCGCGTAGAAACTTCAAATACTCGGTTGACCATCGCTGCCAAACCTTTTCTCGAGCATGTTTAAGGTACCCATATCGTTTTCTCAGGTCCACCGTGACATCCAAATCTTCTTTGATGTTCTCCAGATGAGGGATGTGGATTGGGTAATCGAACATCATGACATTTGGCGTCAGCACTGTTGACTGAATATCATCCTCTATGTAGCCCAATGGACGGTTGTTGATCGTTGTTTCAACGTCCAACATCAGTGATTTGAACTCTTCCAACCGTGGCTTCAACTTCCCTGAGGATTTCCACATTGTTTTCTTCATGAGACCAACAAGTCTTTCGAACTGTCCACCCCACCAAGGGGCTCGACTAAGGTTGAATTTCCATTTCATACCTTGGTCTGCGAGAAAATTGTGCATTCTTTCCTCCAACATCACTTGCTTTAGCCATTTCGCTACTGAAACAAAACTTGAAAAGTTGTCAGAATAAATTTTTTCGGGTCTCGTTCTTCTTGCGATGAGTGATTTGAAACTCATAAGAACACCTTCAAATGTTTGGTCCTTGAGAACATCGAGATAGACAGCTCGCGTCAAACTGCAGGTGTAGAGCAGGATGTAGGCTTTGCGTTCAGTTGTTCCAGTAAGATAGATAAACGGCCCAGCGAAATCCAAACCGATGACTTGAAATGGCCGGTTGCCAACGGTGCGATCAGTAGGTAAATTTCCAATTCTTGGGCGAGCGAACGCAATTGCGTGAAAACGTTTACATCCGTGACATCTATGAATGGCAGCTTTTACCATTCGTCTCAATCTGGGGATCCAATAGTGTTGTCGGACGTCTGCCATTGTCAGTCCGACTCCGCCATGTAAAGTCCTCTTATGTGAATGCTCGACTAACTTCTCGCTGAAAACGTCATCCGTTGGCAGGTAAATCGGATAATCGCCTTCCACTCGGCCTATGCATATGTATATGCCTTGCTGATCCTTCTGCAGGTTCAGCCTTTCCTTGTCATGCGTAAACTTTTCTGTTGCCTCGTGGTTAGCTTGAACTTGTTTGATCCAGATCAGTTTTGCAGAATCAACATCCTCTGTTACCAAGGGTCCTTTGGTACGTTTGAACCTCTTTGTTTTGCAATTGGCGATGAACCTTCGGACCCAACATGTAACTCTTAGTGCTTTCCACAACGACGTTTTGGTGATGATATTCCAGAGGCTGTCAGGGTGATTCACTGTTGCAGCTGTTATGTAACCGACCTTCTTCAACTCTTCTTGAGTCTCGAGTGTATCTTTCGTTGTTATGTCGACAGGCCATTTGTGTTCATCTTCCAGCCATGTTGGCCCCTTGAACCAAAAGCTGCTCAATTTGTCACCTTGACACCCTCGGCTTCCAATATCTGCAGGGTTTTGTGTTGTGTCGACATATCTCCAGCATACGTCACCGGTAGCTCTGATTTTCGTGACGCGATTCCTGACGAATTCTTTGTATTGACCAGCGCCTTTGATCCAGTGTAAGGCAGTTGTGCTATCAGACCAAGCAACTTGCTTGACATCCGGGAATCGTGATAATGCCTGGCGTACATTCATCAGGAGGTTTGCTGCCATATGAGTGGATACCAATTCGAGCCTTGGAATGGTCAGACTTTTCTTGGACAGTCTTGACTTTGAACACAGGAGGCCTTGTGATATTGCGGATTCTTGCCTGACAACTGCGTACACTGCTGCAGATGTACCTTCTTTGCTTGCGTCAGCAAATGCGTGAAGCGTTATCTGCTGAACATCTTCCTCGTAGCTTGGAATTGATCTTGGAACTTCGATCGTGTGCGGAAGATGCATCAGCCATCGTTTCCAAGTTTTGCACAGATCTTTCGGAAGTTGCTGATCCCATCCCAACCTTTCGTCACAAATAATTCGATACATAATCTTTCCGACAAGTGTCACTGGCGAGACCAAACCAAGAGGGTCGTAGATTGATGCTAGATACCTCAGTATACCTCTTTTGGTACTATCTACGTCCAATTTCGGGAACTTAACGGCAATGTTGTCGCTCTGTGTGTTCCAAGAAACACCAAGGATCGCTGATTCCGGATTGTTCATGTCGCAAATACTTCGATCATCTTGTTCGAGATCTTTGATGTTAGAGTGCCATTTGTGTAATTGAAATTTGGCGTCCCCGAGGATCTTGGTTGCTGAATCTTTCAATTTACGCGCTGCCACTCTCGTGTTTGCTCCCCCAATAACGTCATCTACGTAGATATCTTCTTTCAAAGACTCAACAATCTCGCGTGGTTCTTCGGTATAGTTGGTGAAGTGATATTCTAATGTTCCGCTCAGTAGGAATGAAGCTTGCACCAATCCCATCACTGCCCTTGTGAAGCGAAGCACGGTGGTTTCACAAAGAAGCATATCTTTGATCCAAAAGAAACGGAGAGCATCCCGGTCTTTCTCTCGAACTCGGATTTGATGGTATGCCTGCTTTATGTCTCCTGTGATTGCGACTGGTCGCATTCGGTTTCTGACCAAAATGGCCCACAGCCGATTTATTAGCGAGGGTCCCGTTTCCAAACAATCGTTCAATGATGTACTGGTGTCATTCGGCTTTGCTGAAGCATCGTAGACAATTCTCATCTTGGTTGTTTCTGCATCTTCCCTTATAACAGCTTTGTGTGGAATGTAAAACTCTATTTCTCCTTGAACCTTGTCTGGTGCTTCTTCAATGATCCCATCCTTGAGTTGTTCTGCCAATTTTGTGTTGTACTCTTCAAATCTGCCTGGATCACGTTTCAGCTTGTTCAGAAGATTGTCCAATCTTCGAAGACTCTGGGCTTTGTTGTTAGGTAGTTTGTCGTGGTTTGCTTTCCACATCAATCCCGTTTCATACCAACCTTCCGGGTGCCGTTGTAGTTGCTCCTTGAATTCTGAGAATACTGACTCTTGATCACCATCAGCTGTGTCTTGAAGACCGAGGACATCAGTGCGACAAAGCATGTCGTAATCAGTTGCTGATTGTGTCAGGAATGATTGCTTGTCAATCTCTTCACCCGGGGACATGACGACCCATCCAAACTTTGTGAGTTCTGCAACTGGCTGACCAGGTCTTCCAATCCTGGGCTCCTTTTTCACTTTAATCTTGCAGTAAACGTCCAGTCCGATGACTAAGTGTATCGGGAGTTCGTCTCGAATCGCCTCGTCGAAGTGAATTCCATGTAGATGTTCAAATGATTCCTGGAGTCTTCCGTAGTTCGGATTTGGAACCTTTAGTAGAACATCCTTTTGAACCTGGCTTGCTTCACATGTCATTGAAAACTTTGAACTCACACTTTCGAGAGCCAATTCATAGATTTCCACCTTGGTTGAAGTAGTGCTCATCAACATCTCGATTTTTCGCTGCTCGGTTCTCCTTGGCTTGCATTTCATGGCTTTCGCTAGGGCAGCAGAGATATAGTTGCTTCCTGCGCCACTATCGAGTAAAGCCCGACATTTGATCCCATTTACGTTGACTAGAACAGTTGGATAGATGACTGCTTCTCCAGTTGTTAAACCTGTAAAATCGGTTGACTTTGATGATCTCGTGCTGTCACAGATAGACGTGTGATGTCTTCCATTGCACTTAAGACAGTTTCGACTTTTGCATGCTGATGCTTGGTGGTCACCTTTCGTGCAGTTGAAACAGCGGCGTTTTGACTTAAGAATGCTTCGTCTTTCGTTAGTACTTGTAATCTTTGTACATTTCGTCGGCTTGTGATCACCACCGCAATAGACGCAAACGTTCGTTTCACTTCTTGTAGAAAATGTTCTGTCTGAAGTTCTCTTTGGCTGAGATGGCAGTGAATGCTGCTGTGTTTCATTTTTTGGATTTCGTTCTGTCCATTCCGCCAGTGCCGAGACAAATTTTGCAAAATCCCATTCTTGCCAATCTCTGTCTAATCGTACAAGATCCGATCGTATTCCAGGTAGTTTGTCTAATGTCATACGAACATATCCCTGGATTTGCTTCAGTTTGCCCATTGTCTCGAGTGACTGTACACTATTGACCAGCGTCACATAGAAGTCGTGAATCTCGTTGGGGTTGTTTCCGCTGAGTGTAGGTAATGTCATTATCTTGTTTATATGCGCATTGACTATTTCGCTGGGCTTCCCATATTTCGTTTGAAGGATTGTTTTCGCCCTCTCGTAGCCTTCGGGTGCGAACGGCAACCCGTTGACCAAGGCAAGGGCTTGTGTCGGCAGCATGTCTCTCAGATATGAGAATTTCGTCACTGGTGAGATGTGTGACCCGTCAATTTCCGCTTGAAATTGGTTCCAAAACCGAAACCAGTCAATATGTGTTCCGTTAAACTTCTCGATTTGCAGCTTCGGCAGTTTTGCGTTGCTTTGGAAGTCTCTCTTAACATTATCTTTCACCACCGAGGTTGAGACGCTTGAAACTGCATATTCAGTTTTCTGGATCTCCTTTAGAGCATCTTTGATGCCGGTGATCATTACATCGAATGGATCGATTCCATTTTGTAAACCTTCTCTCCATCTATCGATTTCTTCTTCTGATGTATCTTCAGCGATCATTTGTTCAATAACAACGTACTTCATCTCATGGATATCTCCTAATGACTTTTCGAGGATTTTCAGTTTATCTTTGAGTTCTCTCTCGTTTTTTCGTTTTAAGGAATTATCCATATCTTTTGTTGCATAATCGAGCAACTTCATTTTTACTTCGATTTTCTTGCGATCTGCCATTTTGTGCTGGCCACAGAATTCGTGTACTGCACTCTCACGACCACTGATTAAAGAGATGTCTGAACGTGACGGTCTCTCACCGCTCTCTCAACAGTTACTTCGTAAACTTCGTAAACTGGAACTTGTAAAAACCGTCCGACTTCACTGAGCTTGTTTAGAAGATAAATATGCTTGTAGAAACCGTTCTTCTCAACACATAAAGGACACCTGCTTGATCAAAGTGTTTTCCCGATTATCTCATGTATTATTCAATTCGTACACGTGGTGCGGAGTGTGAGTTTGCAGAAATAATAAAGGATGTTTTCCCGATTATATTGAAAACAGCTGAAACAATAGGAATGAAATACTATATTAAATGCAAATCTCTGTCTAATGTCGCTCGTATCCTCGCAAATTAAGATAAAGCTAGTCTCAAGGTGTAAAACCAATATATGAATGTCCAATGTACGATGAGGTAAACACTGCTGTTGCAAAGCAAATCTCCGAAATTACAATGTCAATCTCTCCGAGGGCTCCACTTTGTGGGAAACGGTAACGCTGTCACCACAAATAAAACTCACTTATTACGTTTAAGTAATATCTTCAAACAAATTAAACAAACACGTGAAGTTACAATACGTTTACAGTACGTCCGCCATCTTTTCTTATTCACGAGGTTCTATATCAGTATCGGTAATGTCCTAGCTCGCGTTCATGTATATGATGTAGTGGTGATGTAATCGGAGGCAATGGTGGCCGCTGATTGGACAAAAGACGGAAGTGCGAAGCGCCTTTTGCGACATGTGCGCTTTGCAAAAAATTATTTTGGTTGTTGTGATGATCATCCATTTCTGGTGCAGTCCAGGCCGCGGTTTTGCTCCCCTAGATAGGTCTGTAAAAGTATGTATGTATCTTTGTGGTTCATTGTTTTCTTTCATCATCACCTAGTATTTGTGATGTCTGGTCAAAATTTGTAAGGATAGAACCTATATAGCTAAATAATATAGGTATTGTTTACGTTTTTGTTGTTGTGTTTAGCTGGCCCAATTTGCACAATTTGCACTTTGCATATATTGCACTTTTGCACCCCCTAATATTATTCGTGGTTCTGATGCAGAAAGTATCTAACCCTAACTCTAACCTGTTGATTTTGACATCCAGGTTCAGATATCAGGGTGAAATTCTGCATCAGAATCATGAATAATACCGCAGTGGCTATTCATACGTGACCGTATTTCAACTTATATTTTCTATTCGTACGTGAAAACCACGTACTGGTAAAAATATATTCTATTCATACGTGAAACGTTTTCATTATAGTTTTTCTACCATTATCTTTCATTTTTTTAGGTGATTAGGAACTTTGACATTATGTTGCCTTACTGTACGTCCAAATAATCGAATAGCGGCAGCTATATTACAAGCAACCCTATGAAGATGTGCACAATCTTCATTTTTTTTTTCAACGACTTATACCCATGGTAATGTAAACCAGCCCTAAAAATTCGAATGTTTTGCTAATCATAAAGGTTATGATGTAGAAAAGAAAATCTTTTAATTTACACATAGGATTGGGGAATTGAAAGCCTTAAGGACTATTCATGTGGAGACGGGCTCCTATCCTGCTTGACAGGGCTGACTCGGTTAGGGTCTTGCTATATATTAAGAAATGCATATAAAAATAACATTTTGTTCATATAACAAGCTCTGAATTAAGCCCGATTAAAATCACTTAATTTTCTTTTAAAGTGTTAGTTTGATAAATACAAAATATAATAGATCCATCATCCACCACCTGTTGGAGCTTCAGAAAATTGAGATTTGTATATGTGTTGAAAATTAAATTTAAAATTCATTTTAATTTAAAATTTAAAGTTTAAAATCTTTTTATAAAAAAACATCAATAATATGCTCGTGAGCAGAAATTGCAGCTTGAAGTTCTTCAAAGTTGTTAAATGTTTTTCCTATTTCCATGTTTTTCTGTCATACAAACTCTCTGTCACACTCTATCTGCGCACTTTGAACACAACACGTGTGAACAACATGTGTTGTCTCAATTCAGTTTTTTATCGGAAAACCGGGAATCACGTATGAATAGAAAATACTTTTGGAAGTACGTGATTTTCACGTACGAATAGAAAATATAAGTTTTTAGCGTCATTTTTATATGAACGTGTTTGTAAATGAATTGAAACGTTAGTATGGTCGTTCTATATTTTATTCTTTTTCAAGTAATATTTCGACCTTTATTGACAAGGTCATCATCAGACTAATATAATTGAAACCATTACAAAGCTAATTAACGTCTCACATTTGACGTCAGAATTAATACAATGCAGTAATTAGTATAAAGAATTATTCCGAAGGTAAGAGAACATTGGTTTCCAGAATGTCGTCGTCACATACTGACCATCGTCCTGGTTCAGGCCATGTTCACTACGTGGCGACGTTTCCCGGAACTGAATTTCCAATGCTTCTCTTACTTTACGGTCGAATTTTCTTTCTTCCATTTTGATGGTGGAGGTGCTTTCCCAGTCGAATCCTCGCTTACATGTTTTTGCATGTAAGGACACCCCTGAAGAGTCCCATTTTTCGTCTCTGATTGATTTCTTGTGTTGTTCCATTCGAGTGGAAACTTTGAGCATGGTTGAAATACGGTCACATATGAATAGCCACTGCGGAATAATACAGTCAGAAAAAACAGCAAAACGTGAGATCACGTAAGTGTGGGGTCTATATACCGCAATTGCGGGATCCATTACAACCTCATGATGTGGATGAATGTGGTAAATATGATATCCCTGATTGAACTGTTAGCAAATCGCTTTTATTTTCATATTTTAGCAGTACTACAGCGAAGTACAAAGAAAAGAAATATAATAACAAACACGTGCTGAAAACAACCAACAATCTAATCAGATTGGCTAATCTGACATGTGGGCCGGATAGATAGTTTCTGAATATGCCTCGCTAACTCTTTAAGAAAAAAAATCGGGTCGGAAACGGTTTACCAGGAGCGAATCTAAGAAACATTGGATTTATATCACAATTGCATTATAGTTCCCATATTTACGCGATCCCACGTTTAGCTGTTTACCCTGACTTTTTAAGGGGGTACGATAAGTGCAATAGCACCTACCTGTCTATAGCAGCTAGGTTTTTCTCCTCTAGCCGAATGTTTGTAATAAACGCCGCCCTTCAATAAACGCCGCCCTCTGATAAATGCTGCATCTTGAAAGGCGACATTATTAAAAACAGGCTGAACAGGAAATAGTTTTAAAAGTTCAATAGTTTTATAGTTTTCTTTTATCAACAAATTCTTCCACGTTTGCAGGAATTCAAATTGATGTGTAATTAATTGCAAAGTAACTTTCAATCCAATTGCTATGAGCTTGGACAGTTCTATTTATTTATTTATTTATTTATTTACGAATGTTTACCCATGCCTTTTCAGTTCCTTAAGGTACTTGCGTCATTGAAAGCTATGAAAGTTTTCATGCCGTAGGAGAGACGGTAACATTATATCCTGCGAAATTTAATTCCCTTAAGGTAATGTAAACATATCTTTTTTGTAAAACGTTTTAAAACAATCTTTTGCAACGTTTACTTAGGAAATGAAAACATTGTTGCTTGAGGTCTGTATTCACCTCATGCAATAAACACCGCCCTCTAATGAATGCTACCCTCTATTAAACACCGCATCCAAAAACTGTCATTTGTAATAAACGCCGTGGCGTTTATTAGAGGGAATACGGTATACGGTATGTCGTATCTTGATCCTCCAATCTGGTGCGCTTTAAAAGCATTGTATCAGCCCATTAGGAGCCATCAACTGACTGCACACTAGCCTTTGAGCAACTGCTAGATCAATGCTTGGATCAATGCTTGGCAACTGCTTTGACGTAAGGAATTACGTAAGGTTTATGGGAAGCCCAAGGACAAAAACTCCCAGCTACTTAGTTACTGACTTACTTACTTTACTTACTTACTTGACCACATAACAATAGATGATTTCCATGATGATTACTCTTTTGATGTGTCTTGATGATTAGACGTTTTAGACAATTTTTCATTTGTGTATAAGTATTTTATTCAAAGTTTTTTTTTCGGTCCTTTAAGCATTAGCAACAATCGAGTGGAATCATTCGCTTGTAATAAAAATTTGTGGTTTGTGGTGTAATAACAAATGTAAACATGAGATGTATCTATTGTTCATAGGTTATCTAAGATGATAAATGATGTTACAGTAGAAGAAATCCCTGAAAGGATGGATGGATGGATAAATTAGGCTATAAACAATCACCTTATGCTTAAAAGCTGCATATTAACTTATTTCAAATGTATTTGGACACCAGTGAGAGACTGACTGGACACATTGTCAAAAACATAACTTTATATAAACGCTGTTATGTAGAGAAAGACCCTATATACTGGATATAATATGAATAAGAAGAGGGGGACTCAGACATTTCATTGTGGATATAAGCTAAAATTTGGGATCCAGTGCTTTAAATAGGCTACAGTTTCTTTTAAAAAGGTCAACCAAACTAGGCTGTTACCTCTTATTAAAAGGATTTCAAGGAAATCTTTCATCTTTATATTGCCGTAATTGTTTCATCCATTCAAGTACCCTTCTATATGCACAAAATGTGTATAATACTTTGGCAAACTTTAAGTTTAGATAATGTTATTTTTCACCTAATATGTGAGTCTCTACAAACTCCTTCCCTATTTTTGGGTGTACACTTTGAGTGTGGGAAAAAAATACTGCTTTGCATTATTGGGGCCAGAGATACCTGCAAAAACATATAAAAAAGGCTGACTAATTTAGAATCTAACATGCCAGTGTAAATACTTTTTGCAAATGTGCCAAAATAACATCACTTACACAAAAATATCTCAGATTTGTTATGAATCTTGACTTTAGGTTTGGGTTATCCAAACTGAGTTGTTGCTGGAAATTTCAAAGTTTGTAAAGAAGAGGAGACCACAGATTTTTTCTACATGAAATAGGATCATTTTAGTGTTGTTTGCCAAAATTGTTATGACACAATATTTCTCACAATAAATTTTCAGGAAGTGTTTGCTCCAATTGACAATGCTTAGGATTGATAAGTCTGGTGTAACTGCATAGATGTGTATTTTTGCCTGTGTGAATATAAAAGTGTATAATTGACTGTCACAAAAGTAAAAAACTTTCGAAATTTATATTGTTTCAAAGTGTATAAATCGCCTTGTTTATCTCTTATCCTGGCAAACCTAATAACCTTAGCTACTCCTTTTTATAAAAGGTTATAAAGTTAAAGAGCTTTATATGTGGAATTATTTGGTTTTGCAGTCAACTAAATTTGTTTTTTTTATGGATTGAAACTTGTAGAACTGACAAATTTGGTGTTAAAGAATGAAAATGTATAAGGGAAACGAAAAACTGACACATGGTATTTTTGCAGAGCCTTCTCAACAAAATTCAAGCTTGTAAAAAGATTTTTAGATTTTACTTCAGTTGAAAACCTTCTTTTAAAATAAAGTCACTAATATGGAAAATGATAGTAAAAATTTTGAAAGTATTGACTAGGGACGTTATCCTTTAAGTCGAAATATGACAGTTTGGTAGAACTTTATTGGACGTATCTATCTGAATTTCAGGGCACATAAAATTGTAGTTTCCAAACTATCTGTGAATGAAAATCTGACCTAAGATAGTGTGGTAAGGTATCTTTGGAAAAGACTGTTCTGTACTGTGCTTAAGATTGAATATATCGTTTTTGTTTTGCAGGTCAAGAAGTTTAAAGGAAAATGTAGAGTTGAAAGTTGTAATCTCTATCATAATGAATTAAAGGATTTAGAAAAACATAAAATCATGGAAACTGTCAAAAAACTTTTCAAGATTATCATTATTTTACACCAACCTACTCTTTATCATGTGTTATGCGATCTTCCTCCTGTTTTTTTTCTGTTTCTTAATTGCTTGTCTGCAAGTTTTTATGTATTAATGTCTTCAGCTACGTTTCACACATAGGACTAAAAGTTATTGATACATGTGCGTGCGTCTTTCTATTCATAGTCATAAGACAATATTTGATTGATGAATTTGCATTATTTTTATTCATTCCACGTTATGTGTTATGTTAAGACTGATAAGTAACTCTCTCCATACTTTCGCCAGCTACACTTTTATTTTTAGAGAGAATCTTACGCAAAAAATTAAAAATGATAACGCTGTATTTTGGAGCAAACGTAAGACAACCTATAGTTGTTGAAGGAATTGACTGTTTTTTTAAGTTCTACATGAAAGGTTGGTAAGATGAAAATGATAGAATTCCAAAACAGCAATTGTTGAGATAACCGTTCTCATCATTTTAGTTGATCAAAAGCAGTCCGATTGTGTAGAAAAAGCATCTGGCTGTCTGCATCAAGACGATTCTGACCGCAGCGTTCTTGAGAGCAGTGAAGGTAAAAGTTTTGCTGGAGAATTGTTAAAACTAATTTCTTTTCGTTTAATGGTTATGGTTTAATGGTTTAATGGTTATTTCGGTCATGTTCATTGCTCTCGCAGCCAGTGATGACGTTTATCTCGATGTCAAAATAAGCGTTGCATTTATGTTATTTTATAATATTTATGTCAGATTTTCTTCATTATCACCATTATGTTGAATTAGATTATTAGTTTCACATATTGCTTGACCTACCTTTTATTTTAAGATGATGATGACGATGATGATGAATCGGTCATAGGCCCTTCAGACAGTGAATTGTAAGTTAATTTCAGACTTCCTTTAGGCATCGCACAGAAAATAACATTATCAGGCATTCTTGTCATAAAGTTATTGTAACAATATTATTTTAGGCAAATTTTTAATTTTCACGATTTTATAGGCACTATGCACTTTGAAGCATCGAAATTGATTCTAACCGGTCTTTTAGTATTTGAGAAGTTCATAAAGAATAAAAGAAATGGATGTGCTTGTATTTACACTCAACGGAACACTAAATTTTGATCAAATTCCAAAGTTGTTTTTTTTTTTTACAGATCGTCTAATTCTATGCTGAGACTCGTCCGCTGATCATATCATGAGGTCCAATCTCAAAGATAAGCTATCAAGGGATCGTGGGTACGTTGATAATGTACCATAGTCCAATGCATCAAAATAGACTTATAAAGATTTCGATTAGACAGCCCTCAAAATTATTTGAGTACGCAAAAGTCACAATTTGGTGCTTAGAACACCATTTTGCCTTCTTTTTTTCGTTTAGAAATTTGCTTCGGTTGTTTCACACCAATGCTAAGATGTACGTATATATGCATCAGGGAGATAATTGATAAAAACAGCATCGACCAGAACGAAAAAAGCAGATTTAAACATGTGTCATTTCTATCTTAATCTTTTTCGGAGAAAAGGAAGTGTCATGGCGGCTTCTTCATCATTCTGATGCACCAAAAGGGTATTGTAGTGAAACGTTCCAGCATTTGATTTCTTGTCCATTTCTACAGGAATAGTTGACTACTATTTTACCTGGATCTGCTTTCCTATTCATGAAAATATTGGATTCAACTGTTCAACCGTGTTAACAAGAATTATAAACCAGACAATGGAATGGATTATCAATTTATCAGTGACTACTGTATAAACATTACTAGTATTTATTCTGTTTTTGTTAAGAACGTTACTTGGAAATGCAGCTTTCCGTAGGTTTTGAAGTTCAAGGATGTGTAATTATTACAGATTCATAGCTCAATAAGTTGTATCAAATGTATCTTAGCGAAAAGGAAAATATTTAAATGCGACTAATTCTACTGTGTATTTCAATTTTCCAATCCGTCATTGCAAACCAATTTCAAAGACCTGATAGCCATTGCCAACGAAATGAATTACTTGCCCACGTACTGTTTATAGTGAAATTATCAAACTTGTACACTATTCTTATGTTTCCATGGCTTTATTTATATTACATTCCACAACAAACCTTGGTAACACGCGTGCTTATGTTGCTTCCATCCTTATCAAAATAATCAGGATATAACAATTAGAAACTTCTATAAGAAAAGTTTGGTATTTGCCAGTTATCACTTCGAGATACCATGACCAGTCCATAATACTATAGCCGTCATAGCGTTACGCTACAAATAAATAAGTTTGCCGATACCCTCAGCCTTCGGTCTGACTTACCACCAGAGATCTCTCTGTAACTTACGCATGCCTCCTACTAATTGCCTATACTGCTTTCGAAATGCATTGGAAGTATCGATTCTGGCTCTAACAGTGGAATTCAAACTCCGACCGAAAATCGTGGGTGCTATCAACTCAACTATCGCAGTAGTTTCTACAGGTTTGACAGAAAATTCACATCAGTACACTTCACAACATCGCGAATAAACGTAATACAGGAGAATTTTAAGTGTAGAGTTTTAAGAATGAAGTATAATCACTTTTTGGTTTCAGAAGGGAAATTGACGAAACGCGGTTCCCACTCAGCATGTTGTACGCTCAGAACAGTCATCACACCATTTTCGGGTCACTCGCTTCCAAAAACGAATTTTTGGTTTCAGAAGGGAAATTGGCGAAACGCGGTTCCCACTCAGCATGTTGTACGCTCAGAACAGTCATCACACCATTTTCGGGTCACTCGCTTCCAAAAACGAATTTTTGGTTTCAGAAGGGAAATTGGCGAAACGCGGTTCCCACTCAGCATGTTGTACGCTCAGAACAGTCATCACACCATTTTCGGGTCACTCGCTTCCAAAAACGAATTTTTGGTTTCAGAAGGGAAATTGGCGAAACGCGGTAATAGTTACATATTATTTCTTTCTTTATGAAAAGTGACTTTACAAGTTGAAGCAGGTACGTAGAAGTTCCAGATGAGGTTTTCGCAACATGAACTTAAAAGTGCCAGTATTGTAGTGGATAAGATAAAAAGTGACTTGCTTTGTAAATGCTGCCAAGAAACGAAGCCAAAGCATGCAGGTTTGCGTATCACTGAACACCTGACGCTAAGGCAGACCTGAGCAGCGACGAGAAAACTTTTTCTTTTTTTCTGTTCCAAACATCAATCATAAACTGAACATAAAACATAAAATGTTCTTGCGACATCTTTTTCGCCGATGCCTTCACACATTGAAGGAAAGAGTTGAATTGCTCGCAAATACTTGTGTTGGCGTTTTCTAAACCATACAACCCTTTGCTACTGTAGATGGGTGAACAACTGTGTGAATAACCGTGGAAAATATCATGGTAAAAGCGGGTGTTCTGGAAGTATCCGTTCTCTCTATTTAAGCAGTATTCTTCCAGGGAACATGCAAAATCATAAAAAACAACTTCCGGAGCTTCTAACATGTGCGTATACAAAGAACATGCAGGATCTTTGCGTCCTTCACTGCCATTGACTATGTGACATCCATAGCAATGGCCATGTTGAGGGCAAAACCACAAGAAAAGAAATGTTGCTCCCTTCTTGGAAACAGAAGGATAACGCTTTGAGCAATTTGATGTAGTTGGATTATCATCAAACGTCTGACTTTGCTTTGAGATATCAATTTCAAATTTTCTAGTATTGCGAAGCTGCTCTCCGGTTGGTGAAAAATAGTAGGCACGACCAAGCTTGCTAGGGTTGTACGAACCTTTTATAGGTGTTGCTTGAGATGAGGTAACTTCATCGTTTTTCAGATGGTCAAGACGATCAGTAATGTATCTTAATAGTGAATGTGCATCGGGATCTAATGAATTTTCGTTTAAAAATACCGACACAAATTCTGCCAAAGATGGATTTACTTTGTCAATTAATGCCACAAAATCGTCAGCATTTCCGCCATCAGGTGAATCCAGAATTTGTAGCACAGTTGACAAAATAGGATGTGGAATGAAAGCCCGTAATGGGGCATCGTAACTTAGTAGGTTTAAAACCTTCTTTGTCGCATGCAGTTGGGAGAAACTCAGATCCTGCAACACGAATCGCTGAACCAATTGTTTACACGGGGGTGGTAAAACATGTAGCAGTTGAAGCGTTTGTTGTTCGCAAGTCGCCGGATCTATGGTAATAGGTCGCTTCGAGGTAAGCACAGCAAGATGTTTCCGCGCTTCTCGAACTGTCTTTTCTTTCTGTTTCAGTTGCTGTTCAGTTTCACCAGGTGCTTTCACTGGATTACTTATGAAACATCTGTCAAAGCGTCGATGCTTGGTCGCAATAGTAGCAGAATCATTGCTTTGCTCCTCTATTGGCTTAATGTTGCAGTTATGTTGCAATATGCCAATCTTTGTTCCATCACATGCAAGCATTTTAGGTGAAAATCCGCACCAATTACACGGCCTACGGAATTCACGATTTTGATGCGAGGCCCAAGAAAAGAATGCCTTTCGATACGTTTTGGCAGAAATGAATGCTTTTCCTGACCCATTACGTGTGTAGGTCTTATTTATTAAGTCAGAAAAGGCAGTGAAATTGCATTTCATTGTGCACACCATGTCCACATACTGCCAGAACAACTCTTCAACTACAGCCACATATCTTGAAATACGGTATATAGATTCACTGCTGCCATTCCACTTAACGACACACTGACGGGTCTGGCAAACAATTTTGTACAGTTGACAATTGACAGCCGTATCTTTGGTGTACAACGTTGTCAACATATCTGATTCGAAGAGGTGCTTTCCATCTTCATCTGTTGGCCAGGGTAGCTAAATAATGAAAAAATTCTTAATTCTATGTTTTCAAAAATTATGAGATAGAGGGGGGCAATAAAGAAAACATTTCACGATTGGTTATATACACTAGGTCTACAAAATACGCCGTTGAAAGAATCGTTCATCTCAAATGTTGGGTAGTAAGTGATATCAACCTTAAACCCGTCATTTATACTGTATTATGTTACCTCGCACAAGCAAGTAGAAGTGTCACAAGTTGGGTAAAAGTCTTTTACGAAATTTTTGTCTTTCAAAGCTTGGCAACTATCAGACAAATGATCCAAGCAGTTACTCAAAAGAAGTTCGTCCATCGGGTCATTACAAATGTCTCGTGAAAAAGGCGAATGAAACGACCACATGCCAGTTGCAACATTGAAGCCGTCAACAACCTACAATAATAATAATAACAAAACAACTGATCCCCACTAGCAATACAGAATTACTTGCCGAAAGTAGGCATAAAATTAATTTCATTCCTTTCACATATCGTTAATCTACCTCGACTGGATCATCATCAGCTTCATCATCACCATCAGAGTCTTCATTAATTTCATATTCAAGATTAAATTCGTCATTTTCTTCATTAAGTGTATCTCCAACAGGATCTTGTAATAAGGTGTGGTTGTGATAATTTTCAGAAATGTAATGTTTAAATTCTTTGAGATGTTGGCAAAACTCAAGATCGTCATGCAGCGAAATCAATTTCCGTTTTTTCATGAACCGGCTTTGACACAGTCCAGAACAACATTTCACAAATACATCATCACTTATGTTGGATTTGAATAAGTGAACAAATTGATGTCCTGAAGAAGCCTTAACAGAAAACTTCTCTACATCCTTCTTTGCACTGTAAAGAGGCACAACGGCTTTTGAAACATTACTCAAAGCTTCTTCTAGTTTCTTAGCCATAATGCTTGCAACTGGTACGTCAATAGCTGGTTGCATGTAGGAGTGATCTTGATGACCACTGTCATTTAGTGACATAGGATACTATAAGAACGTATGTAATTTGATTAACGAATATCAGACCTTAGCAATATTCCTGATGCAATATACTCACCTACAATCAAATATCCAAGTAAACTCTTACTGTACAATTGAGAATTTTCATAAAATTGATTACCTCATTAAGAATATCTGTCAGGACTTTGCAGTGACAGCATTTAATTCCATCCCATTCTTCCACTCCAAACCCAACTTGTGCGGTTGTCATCAGAACTTTGTATATAATACAAGAGCAATTCATCTTGATACCTGAGCTGGTCACTGTTCTTTTGACTGTCACATAATCACTAAACTAATGAATAACAATTAAAAGATAAGAGTGGCCATAAACGTCAGCCACAAATATATACGCCCATACTTTTTATCAGGGACTCCGATAAAAAGATTCTTTTCCTTGGCGGTTTCTGCCATCCCAGAAATTCGATTAAACGAGAGAAGTGAAATTATAATCGTCCAATGCAAAAGATGCAAGGAGGTTGTATTGTATATCTCACAATCTGTTTCATTTATTAAACAAACTGAACTGCATGATGCAGTTGCATGAAAAGACACTGAATTGCCGGGTAGTTCTAAGCGAACCACTTAATTGAAACTACCTTAAACTCTCCACTTTCTGGATGATAATCATTCATCACAACAACTTGTAGATTTGGTGTGTTCACTCGCCAAATTATAGTTCCGTCACTGAACAACGTGCTTTTGAAACTTTGGTAAACACTTGTGAACATCGCAGTTTGTGTAGTCAAACTTTCAAATTCATCTGATATGCCCAGATATTCCAAAAGGTCAAGTCTGTTCATCTGAACCCTTTTTGATTGATTCGGATTTGATCTCTGAAAAGCAAACAAGACTTTTTGGGTGTCCGGATTTATATAGCTAATAAATCTTCTAACTTACATAAAACCAACGCAGAGAATTTTAGCGTTTACTAACTTTAAATATGTTTTTTTCAATTAAGTGAAGAGAAAATAGGCTAGACTTTCAAAAATGAATTTCTCTGTTGCATAAAATAATGATAGATGCAACATGATTCAAGAAGCTGACATACCTTGTTAGAGTTTATTTTCCTTACAGGTAAAGAAGGTATATGGTACTTATTATTGAGAACATGGTTCATGATCAGGCTAATATGATTTTGTAGTGAACACATATCATCAACATCATTGTTTTGGGAAATTAAGACATTTCTCATAATTTGATTGCGAGGAGACTTCCCCTGAGATATGAAATATTCATTTTTTTTCACACCAGTGCTTTTCTTTGCCATCCAGTGGTGAGTGTTCGGACAAGCTGATAATATAAGAAACTGCTGATGCAAAGATAATTCCTCTAAATCCTCGTAGGCTTTATATACTTGATCAAGGTTAACTTCGATTGAAGGAGTGTGGTCAGTTGCATACTTTAATAATGCTTCTTCCCACAATTTGGCATCACCAAGGCCTTCAACCTTAAAGAACCTGTATTACAGAAACGAGAAGTTACATACGAAGTTATTTTAAAGTAACTTTTCAAAAAACATTATAGCCATTGCAAAAGTGTTCTCATTTCTAGGATTCTTTGCATATCTTATAAAAGCATCAAAAACATACCACTTATCAGCATTGCTGTTTAATCTCACATGTCGTGCCATTCTTTGACAATAAACAACAAAACCTGGCGCACAAATATCAAATGTCTTTTGGAAAATTGCATGAGCAATTGGAATAGAGCTACTGATAGAACTTTTGTTAGTTTGTGTTATCTTTTTGAATTGTTTCGAGTTATGAGTAGGTCGATGCTCTAAAAATATGTATGTGGAGTGAATAACAAAGTGGACCTGACAGTGAAAGTCCATCGGAAAAAATAATCAACAGTTTCTGCAATGACTCTGTCTTTTAAAATAAGACTATAGCAAATAGAATTAGAAACATTAGTAATACTTTCCAAAATCGGTAAAAATAATACCTTTCTGAAGTTTAAGTCTATGATCTTGTGCTGCTAAAATATCCCAGTCATTATAAATATTGATGATATGACAATCTCTTATGTTGTGAGTGGATATTAATTCTGCAAAAAGTGTACGCCAGTTGCTTCGAAAAAATCCCTTGTATATACCAGTTTCAAAACTTCTAAAATAGCATAATTTTATCCTGCACATAACATTCATACAAACAATTTATACATTTGGGGCTTGGAATCAAATGTCTTAGAGTAGCCCCTAGGTTGCAACTGCATTGCCTAGTTAAATGCCAATACAGTTTTGTCTACAGCCCTTAATAATACCTGTGGGCGGTAGCAACTAGCATAATTTTATTTCAAAAAAAAAAATATGCAAATGATAAACTTTTCTTTTGATTGAAAAAGAAGCCACTTAGTGAAAGGATATGGCAATGCTTGTGATTAACATCATTAGCAAGAAGTATATAGGTGATAGCAAATTTTTTGTCATGAACCGTCATTTTTTATGAAGCCACAAATATCAAGGGCTGGACAACTGCTCACTTTCAAAGCTATGTTATAAAACTCTAAGCATGCTTGAGGTAGTGATTAATGGCATAAGGGCGCATAACAACAAGGTACCAACTCCTCTTACATACTGCATACATACTGATTTATATTTTTACAGTTCTAAAGTATAGGAAATCATGGCCAAAATAAAAGGTTGATATACTCCTACATAAACAACTGCTGAAGATTCTGTGTAAAGTTTGCTTTCAGTTTGTATGCAAGTTTAAGAGGATCTATACCTAGGATTTCCAAGCCCACTAACATTTTCAAAACCTGGAAATCATAACAATTAATTTTCAACACTTCACAAGATGGGACATCTACCTAACATGAAACATTCATCAGATGTTTGAGAAAAATACATATATAACAAATCAAACAATGAAAATAATCTTTTACCTTAAGTACAATGTCATCTGCCCATTTACTTCAAAAATCAAAGGTATGGCATATACGATTCCATCCGAACAGTTAGGGTATGTTGCTAAGTTGAGCAGTTGCTTTTCTGCATTCAACAAATATGGTGTACTGGTCCCAGTCTCCTGTTCATCAAGGATGCAAGACATTAGCAGATCTTGAAACATTTTCTCCAGGTTAATTGCTTCAGCACATTTCAAAATTGTAATGGCAAGTCTGTCGGTTATTGAATCTTAAAAAGAAAGACTTAGGTTTGTAATTTTTCAGTTCAAAAATGCCGTCCAATCCATTACAAAATCTTACTGGTTACGTATAAGCAAGCATGTCTTGATTTTGTTATTGTATAATTGTGGTAGGTTTGTAGGTAAGGTAGTCTGTAGTTCTGTTGATTTTTGTCCTTGTAGTATGTTGTTCTGTAGTTACAGAGCTATAATTAATGAACAAATAGAATTTAGCAATTATATTGTCATTGGTTCCATGGATTTGTGTATATAAATAAATCAAACATCTAATTGCGCATGTGGACAATTCTTGCTGAGGGTTAACAAAGGTTTTATGAGAACATTATAACGTTACAAAAGGTTCTACGTGCAATATGAAATGATGATATAAAATTTGAAGAACATAGAAAGATTTAAGAGATGGCTTCATGTATTTGAATAACAACGAAATTGTGTAAAAACATGCTTTGGTCTCCGAAAGGAAAAAACGCACTACAGACACATGGTACACTGATTCACTTCCTAAACACATCTTGATATGTGAGCAACAATTTCCGTTGAATGCTTTTACACAAGTGTTGAGGTAAAAAGATGACTTCAATTGTATGGTATGAATAAAATAATGTTCTATTAGCTAATGAAGATTATTTTAGGTTATTATTTTGAAGGAATTTCCTAAATTTTTGGAAAAAATTAAATTGCCTAGAAATTAACTTCCTGGTTCTATTCCTTTAGTGCTTCGTTATGCATCAACACGTCGACAAGGAATGGTGTTGAAGCAAGATCAGCACAATGAAGTCAACCACACAAGTTCATCGCAGGCAAAGTAAAGAAAACCTAAAATTATTCTGCGTGAAGAATATCATCTCAAATGTTTACTTACATTGGATAAAGAAAAGGAAAACCAAATAAAAGAAGCTTAAACTGCGCCCTACCGAAAGGCCATGAAGAGACAAAATCATTGAAAATTGGCAGGCCGAAATAAGAAAATAAATTTCTGCATGTCCAGTTCTTCTGTTTCATGTTCCTTTTCTACTTCTTGAATACGAAATATTCATGTAAGGTTCAAGTCATTGTTTTACGTTTACTTTCCCTGAATCCGACGTATGCTCCATTTAGTTTTCGGAACCATTTTTACCTCGGAGGACAGAATTACGCTTCTCACATTACTGTTAATACGATCATGCGCTCAACAAGATTGATAGGTTGCGCATTTATAAGCACTGCAGACAGGGTCTAATCTAGGCCAAAAGACCGCCCATTGATTGCTGCCCTCTGCGTTTTTTGTTTTTTTTAAATTTATTTCACAGGTGTAACCACCGAGCGAAATAAAGCTCAGGTTGCCCTTTTCCTAAAAAAAGTGCCCTTTTTGATGTTCATAATGTGCCTTCTTTCCCTTCCATTCTAGATTAGACCCTGGCAGATGCATACAGTATAGTAGCTAAATGTACCCATTAAAAGCAAATAAACAAATCAATTATCAACAAACTAAAATGAAAGTGGTTTACTCACCAGAAGAAAAAGAAATCTGAGTACTTGATGATGAGGACTGCTGCTCAAAATCAACGGCATCAGTCCCACTTCCTGTAGAAAAAGCATCAGTAAGAGGAGAAGTGGGAAGAGTAGCAGCAGCACCAGTAGTAGAAGTTTGCAATGATGATAATGACTCTTCTGCTGCTGCTATAATAGGATGTGCATCGGAATCTTCCTGCTCTGAAGTCATAAGACCTGTACAACACTGCTCATTTAAATAAGAAACCTGTGATGATTCCATACTGCAAACTGCACGACAACTGTACAAACAAAACCCTGGCTTGGAGTTACACAAACTGTTCACAGCTTTATCTGCCATTTACCTAATAAGCGGCTTTCTTATTATCGGACCGTAGGAACACATCCAATAAACCAATCAAAACCGTGTATTACCTACTGCGAGCTGGGACATTGCCGTTCCTCATATTATATTTTTCTGCTCTCCTCCCTCACCCTTCTATGTATAAATTTTTGTCACATCTATGGACATGAAAACGGCGACATAAGATCATCAGCCGTGGGCATGGTTTACAACCATGTCCACATGTTAGAAAGACCTCTTGTTTATTTTATGTAGACAATGAAGTTTTTTTGCCCGTGGACAGGGTCATAAGTAAGTGATTAAGTAAAGTAGGTATGTATTTTAGATATCACATGACCAAATGCTGACAATTTTTTAATACCATAATGGGGTTAAAAACGGGGCTCCAAAAAGTCGGGGGAAATTTTAGTTACCAGTTTTCCCGACTAAATTTGCGTTTCCGGTAAAAAAGAAAAAAACTAGCAGCAACAGTGGTTAATATTTTATTTGACCACATCTAGATTTTATACATAAAATCTTATTTATTTCTTGTATGAAATCGTCATCAAAAATGATTTAAATATATATAAAACCTAATATATTTTGCTCAGAGTTAGATTTTCGTTTCACCCCTTACTATTGTTAATAAACAGGGATATTTTAAGAACAAACTGTGATTAATTATTTTATGATTGCCGTATTTCCTCTAATAGGTCTTCCAATTTCATTAAAGCCCGGCGTTTATTACAAAATGCAAATTTTGAGGTAAAAGCAGACTTTAAACAACAATGTTTTCTTTTCTTTAGAAACTTTACGAAAGATCGTGGGAAAATGTAGATATATTCACATTATACAAAAATTTCAAAGGAAATCAATATCACTGTTGCCATCCTCTTTCACGACATGAGCAGTTTCATAGCTTTCATTGACGTTTAGAATCGAAAATTTGAAAATGATTTCCAGAAGATTACTTTTAATTCAGTGCTTCAGTTGCAGCGACAATCAAACAAGATGAATCCTGATTATGCGATTGGAATGTACAAGAAGATGTGAGAAAAGAAAACTTTAGTGGGACATTACTAACAGAACTGTTTAAACTCGCAGCATTTTTTGCAGATATGAGAATATGGTTCCTGTGCAATGAATTTACACATAAATTAAAATTCATTTACACCACGTGTGGAAGAATTTTTTGATAAAAGTCAAATAAAGCTATTAAACTTTTTAAACTATTTCTTGCTTGGCCTGTTTTCTATTTAACGTCACTTTTCAAGATGCGATGTTTATTAGAAGGCGGCGTTACCATTAGAGGGCGGCTTTTATTACACATGTTTGGCCATAAGTGCGGCGTTTAATAGAGGATGCGTTTATCAGGGGGTGGCGTTTATTAAAGAAAATACGATATTATTGGATTCCCTAGATGGTCAGGCTTCACAATTTGCACCTGATACCTTTTTAATTGAGTGTCAGTTGTTACTTGGACGTGTGGTGACGTCACAGTGTTGGCCCAGGTCAAAAATGAAAAAGTATAATTTGCGAAAATTTTTGGTGCCAATTTTTGATCGAATACACGCTTTTTTATAAGAGACTTAGTGAAGGGTCTAGTTCTAAAAGTTTCTTAATTTTGGTTTCAATTTTAATGTTTTTAGTTCTAAAAGTTTCTGCCTGCTTAGGGACTGTTCACAAATGACGTCAACTGTTAGGGGGGGAGGGGGGTTATGCTAAAGTTGACGCTGGTTGACGGGGGAGGGGGGGGGGGGGGGGGGGGATGTGATACTAGTTGACGTCAACCCACACAATTTTGCAGAACCTTGATTTTTCTAATTAAGTAAAAGTTTCTTATGAAAATGTTAACACTGAATGTGATCTTGATGTGGTCCGTGATGATCAGAGAAAAATTACACGAAGATCATTGCAAATATTTTCACGTCTTATTAAAAATGCGTAAGAAACTAACATACAAAAGGACAAGTGGGGTGGAGGTTGTTTTGTTTTGGAGGTGGGGTGGGGAGGGGGGGGGGGGGGGGGGGTGTCTTCTCAAACGATGACGTCAACTGAGGGGGAGGGGGCAACGCAAAGTTGACGGAGGTTGACAGAGGGGGGAGGGGGGGTCAAAAATCTTGGAAAAATGGTTGACGTCATTTGTGAACAATCCCTTACTCACAACTCATTACTTTCACGAGACGTTTTGATGCTCGAGAAATCAAATTTGTCAACCAACTTAAAAACTATTTTAAATTTATTGTTTGCTTGATTAGCCGAAGCACAACTTTATTATTCAAGTGATTTTAAAACGATAAAATGATGTGGTTGTAGTGCAGGCGCAGCGCGCACCACAGAAACAACGGGAGGAGGCTAATATAATCCTGGCAAAATCGGGGATACAGTAAGTTCCGATTCTTGCTTGGCCAAATGTTCTGTAAAAACGGTAAAGTCCATTGTGGAAATAAGCGAGGTGAGAAGCATCTTCACGTTACTTTCTGATCAAGTGATAGTGTGCAAGTAATATACCACGAAAGAGAAAAATGATGGTAATTTTCCACTTTTAAATTACACATTCTATTTCATCTATTTTTAAGTATCACACGATATGTTGGCTGCCATATTTACGATATATATGTAAACCTACCTATAATGAAAGTAAACTAATAATGAAGTACTTTTAAGTTGAAGTTGTACTCAACATAATTTGGTCAGATATCTACCATTGGTAGAGAGGGTAGTGACGGTGTGTAAGCTGTTCATGTTCTTTTGGCTAACTTTTATCTTAAAATTTCTGATGTATATAGTTATATAAAACTTTGTGTGAGCAGCAAGACTTAATTAAACGAGTGGTTTACTCAAAAAATCAAAAATTTGAAATTCATATGATATGATTACGTATTAAACCTAGTAATCAAAATATATCTTTTTAAAACTTATTGTGCTATTTAAACTCACTTTCTTTTGAATCAAATTCAAAGACATTTTTTCTTAACCTTTTCTCTAACGTCATCGGAGCATAATAATGAACAGATATCGTCTCAATAGGAGATTATTTAGAGTATAATATTAATAATAAGTCTTTTAGATATACTGCATACAAACAATTTACTGATGAGAACTATATTCTTTTTTCAGAAGGACACAAAGATAAATTATGTCATTTCTTTTACACTTTTCAGCGCTTAAAATAACTGCCGGTCACCGGTCATTGGCCGCCATAATGGTGTCTGTGACTGTCTGAAAACTTTAATAAATGGCCAACATGACCGGCCACTTATTTTGTGAGACATAATAATTATTTACTCCTGTAAAAACCTTTGTAGAACCTTCCAAATAACCATAACAGGTTGTGTAATATGAGTAAAATAAAATGTACAGAAAAAATGGCATATGTCATGTCTACTATTCTTAAGCGAAAGTGAAAAAAACAAACACTCCTCTCCCATGGTTTTATTTAAATTAAACAATTTAAGTGAAAACAATGTCGAATTTTTTTGTTACAGAAAAACTCAGAACGTGTTTATTATCTTAATTAAAATGATTGACGTACAACAAAAGTATAATTGAAAAAGAAAAAAAAGATCACTCTGTTTTGAAACTTAACAAAAAAAATAATAAACAATTTTTTCTTGAGCTACCAAAAGGGAATTATTCTTCAAATGATTTTAATTTCGAGTTTTTTTGTGTTATGTCTATTTCCGGTGTTTTCAAAAAGTATCACGAAGCATAAGAAATCTATATAAAATACATCAGCGAAAAGATTTATTTTGATAGATCAAAAAAACCTCAAAAGTGAAATGAATGCACCCGCGAGGAAGAGTGTATCGTTAAGATTAGTCAAACATTTTAAAGAATTTATTTACTTATCGATCAGGCAAAAGAAAAAGGAAAAGAAAATGTAAGTTCTTAACTATATTCCACCTGATAAATACATTATTACGACCATCCTCAAACCCCGGGCACTCTTAACATGCGGGGCGGATGTCCTCTACAACTGCCCTAGCTTTGAGGGTGTAATACGTTGTGTCCGTCGTCAATTAGACGATGGCCGCCTCGATTTGTGTCATACCGGTCAAATGACCGGTAGTGAATAAATTTTTATTTTAAGCACTGCTTTTACACTTGAAAAAAAAAGAATACCAAAGCAGGGATTTTTCCAAGCACTTTCCAACTACCGTTTACCGGTAGTTAAAACTCAATTTTGAATTGAGTTTAGAAACTCAATCATTCATTGTCAATTAAACATTTTTTAACTCTTTAATGCATAGTATTTAAAAACATGTTTTGAGAGAGTAATTGGGCCATTATTCACCAATTATTCTGTTGCTACAGAAAAAGACCACCGTTGCTAAGGTAATTTTGAAATTTCCTTTGTTTATGCATTCATTTCTTCATCTTACAAAATAATATGAAAACAAAAGTGGTACCAGTAGGACTCGTTTTTATGTTATTCAATAAAATTAAAAAGCATCTTAGTTCCCAACTCCTCCCTTCGTATGCTTCTCATGACAAGGCCTGTTTGTGGAGATTGAAATCTCTAAAATTGCGGGGCTTCCTGGACTGTTAAAATCAATATTCTCTACGAAAAACGGTAGTAACCAAAAGTGCTTGGAAAAATCCCTGCAAAGGGAAAAATTATTTCAAAGGGACACAAAAAGTGCAAATTTGGTTGAAAAATTTTTTTTCACTGCGCTTTATGAATTTGGTATGTTAGGTTAGCATTATAATTTGTAGGTATTAATTCAAAGCAACAGAGCTACAGGTTTTGCGGATTTTGAAATATTAAGGCTCCATTTTGATCGGTAGTAGCAAAGATAATAGAATTCTTACTGTTTCATTTTTTCTTATTCACAGTAAACAATTTAGAAATTCAGTATTTAATCCTGTATATAGTAAGTATATATGGTTGATTTTGGGTTTACACCTTTTTTTTAAACAAAATTGACAAAATTTCTCCGGAAAAATCAAAAACAGTGCAAAATTCCACACTTTTCAGATCACACCTATCTGGTATATACAATGTTTTCAGCATAAAAGGTCTCTACTATTTTGTTATTTTTGGACTAGCATACCACTTCAAGGTTTCTCTGAGAAGTAGTAGCAATAAATTAGTGAAACATCTGTCTTTATGGTGAAAATTTTCCATTTACATTCCGTTTTTCACTTTCCGTCATTCCATAACCGAAATTAATACATACTCCATTTAGTCTTAATTGTTTGGGAAATAGCCTGTTATAGATTCACAAAAGGATGAGTTTTAGTGAATTTGTGGTTGAAAAAGGAAAGAAGAAGTAGGTCATTACTGGTTGTCTTTAGGAGAACTACCTTTTTCAACACTGAAAGGCACACGAAAATTGCATCAAATCAGTACTTCTGGCAAATTGTCTGATAACCAAATGTTGGTCAGAAAGTATTGTTGTATGTATACTCCATGTCAAATGTCAGATTACAAAAACTGTCTGAACTACACCACATTCCTACATTACTCAAATTTTCACCCCCAAAATCAATTTATAATGACCCCCCTATTTTATCGAAATTTGACAATGAGACTCACCCCAAATATCAACAAAATATCAGCCTATATTAGAATACTAAAGTTCAGTTTTAAAATGCTTAGTTTATTAACGCAAAACTGCACTGCAAGGTATTCTTTTTTATAATGGCTTTCCACCCCTCCATTTTGTTTTTACCAACCCCCAGCCCCCTACAATTAAGCACAAAAGAGTAAGGACAAGCTGTCCTAAGTGGAAGTTATCTAGAAGAGGTCCACAGCAAAAATGAAAACAAAAATGATTCAAAGATCATGGGAAGGAAGCTGTCATCTCCTTGTTTTGCGTTGCTGGTATGTCTTCTCTGACATACCTTCAACGAAAGAAAGTCCACTACTAGTTAATGAATATGTGCATGATGTTCTGTTTGGATTAGTTACAGCTCTCCATGCTTAAAATAATTTCAATGATTTCTTAGCTATTCTAATTCTAAATGCCATCTTTAAAGTCCCATCAATAAGTTTTACATGTTCCAGTAAGTTTTACATTTGGCATTTTTTTCCGATTTGTTTGCTTTAAAATAGCCCAAATTCATGGTTTAGCCCATTTTAAGTAAAATGCTTTGTAATGGCAATTTATGATTATGTATGTTCAGAAAAACTTTTTATTACTAATTTGAAGTATTTTTGTTAAAACTTCATTGGTTCTGCATGATATACAATTTTTTTTTCTTGAAATTTCATTTTTCAATATTTTGGTTACAGAATGATGGAAAATTTGAAATCCTTATAAAAATTTTTGAGACCTATTTTAAACTTTCTTTTTTCTATGGATCCAACCCTCTTATGAGTATCTTCAACTGATATAAATACTTCTTTTGTTTAAGAAGGAACCATATAATAATGGCAGTTTCTTTTTTGGTTACGGAATGACGGAAAATTTACTAGCTTTTGCAATATGTGGCTGGTGGAAATTTAATTGAGTGAAATAACTTCTTCATTGTTTTTTTGTAGATAAAGGTTCAAATAATTGATTTCAACTTAATTTTTAACAAAAAAGTGTCAAGGGAGAAAATCCTGAACCATTCTCTAGTAATAAGGGATTTTTCAGTTTTCCGTTTCATTTGAGTAAATAACGTAATTCTTAAAAATTTCATTTTTTCCTTTTTTATAAACAAATTATTTTTACAAATTTTCTAAAGTTACTATATTGTATTATTAATCGCGTAGTGTGCATACCACTTTAGAGAGTGATATATTTCGGTTTTTTTTAACGGTCAAGTTCTTCTTATGATTGCGTAAAACCACGCAGAGGCGAGAGACACTTTTTTCACGATTAGTATAAAAGCACGTGGCATTTGACGTCAGTTATTTTTATGATCACAGGGAATCATTGCATTGCACCCCCAATCGAACGCGACGTTTTTGGGGAAATATCTCGAGAACCAATAGGGATAACTGAGGTTTTTTGGGGTCGGCGATACAGGCAATGGGGTGACGCAACATTTGGGCCTAAATTTTATTTGGTACTGCGGCTATGACATCATCAAAATCTTTGTTTGACGATATCTCTGCAACGGTTGGTTGTAGCAAAACGATCCCATACACTTTTTTGATCAGTTTTTCGAGCTCTACAACATGGGTTTATTTTCTGTTTCCAATTCTGTTTGAAATTTTCGTCACGGGGATCGCTCATGGGAAAGGCGAATTTGACACATCCTTTTCGAAGTTAAACTCGGTAAAAATTTTTACCCGGGTTACTAGTCAGTAGTATATATTCATTTAGATTCATACTTACAAGTTCATTCTATGTATATTTTTTGAAGGAAGAAGTATTGCAATTTTCCAGTGATTCACCGTTTCATAGCAAAAATACGTACTTTTTCTATGTTTAATTGTCCATATCTCAGGTTCTAGAAAACCTATGAGGACAAATGACCCCTCATTTTTGAGCTGTTTTTATTGGTAATATGTTACGAAAAAAATGATGTTCTTTATTTAATGTCATAGAACATGATGCAATCTAGAATTGAGCACACCCTGTGTATCCCTTTAAAATAATTTTGCCCTACATTCGACAGTAATCTTGCGTTACTTTCCAAATCTCGAAACTTGGTTTGCAATCAACTCTTTTTTGTCTGGCTTAGGTTTTTTTGCAATATTGTTTGGAAGACTTTGAGGTAGCTTTGGTACCTCTAATTGTGAACCTTTTGATGCACTATCCAGAGTCATTTTTATCATATCATGCAAGTATGCATTGCTTTTGCTTTTTTTATTTGGTTTTGATGACCATGTTCCAGTGACTTTTGAATAATTTATGTTGTAACGCTTGTCTCCTTTACTTGTTGTTGCTTGTTCTAGGTTGCTACCTTCGTTAAAATCTAGAACTGCCAACTGACTCCGAGTAATCATACCAAGATCAGAAAAGTGTTGACGTTTTGGAGCCCATTTATTATATAACGAGTGGTATACTTCTAATGAGCCTGTGTGTGAAAATTGCGTAAGATGCTTCAAATCACTTAACAGTGTTTTGTTCAATACAATTGTTTGTAAGGCTTCAAAAGCATCTGAATTTGGTTTGATCCATTCTTTTGCTTTTGTTTTTTCTTTTGTGAGACGAACATGTGCACATTTTGTAAATTTATTGCTGCTGCTCCACTCGTGCTTGTTCTGAATATGGAACAACACACTTATCCATTTTTCACGGAGAAGTTCTTCATCGCCCTCACATGTTGCGCATGCCCACCAAAAGTGATTACAAATTGATTTTATCCACCTTTGCAAAATTGCACACAATGATTTCTTACTTGCAGCCAGAAGTTTGGTTTTTATGTTTTTGCAAAAGTGCCATTATATCAAATTGATGTGTTATGTGAGGTTGTTCCTCTCTGATGTATTTCCTTATTTGTTTATGTCTATCGGTTGTTATTTGTTTAATCTCGACGTTTTGATCATATAAGGTATTCAGTGTTTTTGCAAACCCTAGCTGTTCCATTCTGTATGAATTACCTGCTTCAGATACTTGAGTTAGTGACATAGCCACAATCTGATTGGTATTCTGGTTCATCAAAGAATAAGTCAGGTACTTAGCGTTGTGACCAGGACTGTCACATCTGCCATTGCCACTTAGAAAACATGGCCCACTCATTTTCACTGTGCTAATCAAGGCACGGTTCATTGTTGATTCATAGTGATGATTTACTACCCCAACTAGGAACTTGTTCTGAATGTTATAGTAACTTGTCTTGGTGATCCACTGAATATTGGCAAGGTCAAAATAACTAGCAATGCGTTTGAATGTGTTTGCGCTAAAAAGTACAGAAGCTGCAAGTATCAAGTTTCCTTTCGAATAACGTTGGACAGTTGGTTGAGATCTCCAATTGTTTCTGTGATTATCAACACACTGCAAGCATACAACTAATTGAGCGCCTTTACAAAAATAACTTTTAACAAATGCAGGTAATGAACAAGTTAAACACCATTAAGGATGACCAGTAAACAATGAAAGCTGCTTTGGAGGGAGATTGCGCGGAGACACTGTCGTTATCCGAAAAACTGACGTCACTGTCGATCGAGTCATCGCTGTGAGAGTAGCTGTATTCAGAATCACTGTCAAGAGAATAATCATCTTCTATTTCATCATGAGATGTGTGAATGAAATCTAAGTCAACTTGGACTTCTTTGTCAACCTTAGTTGGTAGAATTTCATTTTCTGTCTGAACCCACACTGATTGGAGTTTCCGGTGGTTCAAATTCAGTTTGCACTTCTTTAGAATTTAGCTCTAATTCAAAAGCCTCCACAAGTTTGTTGTGAGCGATTGCATCTTCACATAGTTGTTTTTTAGCTGACATTTGTTCCCTTAACATACTTGCTTTTCGTTTCTGAGGTTGTTTTTCTGATGAATGAGGGAAAATTGTTGGAACAGAGTCGTCTTTGAGAATACGCTGACTTGGTTTGTTAAGCAGTTCATTCTAGACGGTTTTTAAAAATCATAACATATCATTCATGTTGTTCCAACAAGGTAAATTTAATATCAGACATGAATTTATCTTACTTTTAAATCTCTTTTAAAATATGATTCTTCGAAATGTTCATGGCAGATCTTGGGATCCTTTGGAAGGTTTTCTCTCTTGATTCCAGCTAACCATCGCTTCTTCAGAGTTGCTCTTTGGGAGTCGAAAAAAACTAATATTTTTAGCACGATTTTTACAAAAAGTGTTGTTACAACAATTAACAACCATGCACCAACCCATTTTGAAATATCTTTTTTGAAAAGTGAAAATAATTTTCTGTTACATCGTTATTTTCTCTATGTTTTCATATTAATGTACAGTGTGTTTTTCTTCATACAAATGTGAGATAATGCTCTGATGACGTCAGAAAATTTAATCAGTTTAAAACCCATTCACAAAAATTAACAATAAAAGGCATTTAAATAGATGAAATTGTGAAAAAGAAGAAAAGAAATATCTCCCTACGACTAAATGATATACACCGCTTCTAAATAAATTGAAATTAATTTTTTCAATTTTGAGTGAACCACTCCTTTAAGGAATGTGGACGCATTTGTTAAACCCTGAATTGACTTTGCATATGATTTAACATATAATAAACATTGTTTATTATATGTTAAATCATATAACCAGAAATTAAGTTTAATTTAATTTAAGATAGGTCGGCAAAATTATAGCAATTTCAGGTTGGCTTTTGGGATTTTGCGTCAGCTTAAGGTCGGCTTTTGCCGAGTGCCGACCTAAAAATTCAGAGGACTGAACATTGGTGACTTAAATAGTTTTAAGGAAAATGATGTGAGTTAGAATTGGTAGTCGTCTTTTATGAGAAAATAACTGTTAGTATCACCGTCATAGCCTTAACGAGTTCCTTGTTTTGTCTGCTACATTTCTATTCTCTTACTTTCGTATGTATGCATGTTTTATTGATAACCTTGCCATTTTGCTCACCTGGTTTTTGACACTTATCAATTTTTTTCTTTTTGAAAATATGTTTTAAGTCTGATAATATTACATGTTTTATTTGTTTGGAAAACCATTGGAAATTGTTCTCAATTTCATCCTGACCAGTTCCTATTTTTAAACCTTTTTTCAGTTCCTTATTATAAAAAAATGTGTATATATGTAAACTTTGATTGGAATGGAAATAGATTTCATAGAGTTCAGTACCAAAATGGAAACAATATTGTATGATATTGTTAATGTTAATTCCATCCTAGAATAAAGAAAGCAGAAAAGTTTTGCAGCAAACATGAAAACATGTTTTGTTTCTTAGAAATCCATTTTTTCAGTGGAACTCTCATAAACCATACTTTTGTATGGTGAAGGAGCATTAAGGAGTTCTATTAAGGTTATCCCAGATTAAAGTTTTCACCCATTTTAATTTAGAAAAAAAATGTGTTTAAATCCTTTTGGAAAATGTTAAAACTAATTGTAGGCTTTCATTGAAACCATACACCTATGTAAACAAAAGGTAATAAATGTCAAAACTGATGTTAATGTAAAAAAATATGAATTTAATTTTCTAATATCCAAATTCCAAATTTTTCAAAGGTTAACTCAACCCTGGAGCTGAAATGAATAAATGCTGAGTAAAGCTAAGTTCACCTGGAGATGTAAGACAACCAAACATCAATAACAAAAGAAATTGAAACATTGAAACCCTTCAAGTTCCCTACTTCTGACCAAAACAATATTTCTTATAACCAGAAGATGAAAAGTAACTTTTACGTAAAACAAATAACATCATAACACACAACTAGTATACCCAGGCTTGTAGCAGCCAGTGACATCCCATGCATATAAATGTATTATTGTGTCACAGATTTTTGTGGGTTCACTCAACAACAAGTAAAGGTTTTGGTAAAATAACAAAAACATAATAACACTTTAAATGCTTTATTTATGCAGAAGATGTTTCTGTTACCGCAACAAACTGCGATAGCGATAGTTAAGTTTTACTGACCCCGAAGCAATTTTAACTAACAAATCTATTTCAGGGACGCTAAAACAAAATAACAAAAAACTAGTTACAAAACCAGTGTCGCATCCAGAACATTTATGGGGACATCGATTTTCAGCAGGGGGGTTAGGGTCGGCTGTGATGCTTCCGGAAGCTTTGCCGTTTTAGTACTTTCAAGAGGCGAAAAATCACTTAATTGCATGTTTTATGAAGTACTTTAAATTTGGTTACGGATTGCATAATTTAAAGGGGAAGTTCGGTCTAATTTTTCACTTCTTATTTTTTTGTTTTAACTTGTAATGCTTTGAAAAGTTAGAAACCCACTTTTTGAATTTCTGAAAATGCTCTTTTCGTTCAAAAGTTATTAAAACTTTTAGATGCTGAAAAATGAGTTTTTTCACAGTTGAAACAGATGTTCATTATGAATGATAAAATGACGTCACACCGTGCAGAAAGAACTTTTACGTGAAGAAAGTTTGTTATTGAACCTTCACACTATCAAAAAAACTCACTAGTAATACATCGTTTTATTTTTATTTTTTAATTCGAAAAATGCCAAGTTACTCTGCGACAGCTTGTACTAATCGGTCCACAAATTGTTCTTTCACATTTCACCAAAATTACAAGTCAAAGAAAATAACCAGAACTTCGTAAAAGATGGCTTCCCAACATAAAAATGAAGTAGAACTCTGCCGAAAGACTCAGGGTTTTACATCTTTACCCAACACTGATCAAATGGAGATGTATCGTTCTCTGCACATAATGTTTTTCCCCAATCGACAGCATTTTAGCAGGAATGGCATAGTGGTGCAAACCTGACGCTATTAAATGCTGTTGATCTTCAATTTTTCTCTCCAAGAACGGTACGTAACTCTCATTTTTTTTGTGGGAAAGGTGTCCTTGTCGCCCATAAAGCACACGATGGAATATCTTTATGTATCCCTTTACCAAGTGTATTGTGTATCCACCAGGTGTATGTATTGTCTATACGCTGCAAATCTCAAAGTTCTGAACAGAATTTTAGTCTTCATAGATTAGATGAAGGGAGATTTTTATCAAATAGAAACATAACACAAAACATAGTTTTTGTTCTAAGGAGACCAGAAAATTTTTTAACTTTGTTCCTTATAGATAGGCTAAAACAAGCATGTTACTTTGCCTTTCATTTTTTAAAGTTGTTGAAAAATGTGACGATGGATCAAGATAAAACAGGGAAATTTAATTTTGTAATATATTTTTATACATGCTAGACTGAAATAACAAACTTGGTTGTGTATATACATTGAAAATACCCAGCCACCCTACTTCCGACGACCCTTTTTCTGAATTTCATTGTGTCTCTGCAGGACAGACTTTCCCTGTAGGTACTCATAGGTTTGCAAAATTTTCCAGAAAGACACCAAACTACGCTTCTTATATGCTGCACTTCATCGTTTTCGTTTCCTCTTCTTTGCTCCTACTTTTAAGATTTCTAGCATCTCTTTGTGGTTCAAAATCAAAAGGTTTAAGTTATCAGGTATATCTTACAAACATTATTCATCATTTTCATCGAAAGAGCTATTAGTTTCAGGTTTCAGCTATACGTTATCTAAAAATAACTTTCTAAAAACACTATTTTTGATAAAGCTTTTTTCTTTGCACATATGCTTTCTGCACGGAGTGACGTCACACGCTGAACAGATTAAAAATCTTATTTTTTTCAACAGAAAAACATGACAAAAAAACGTTTTTCGAAAGAAATGAACGAATAAGATTATTATATTTTGAAGTTTTGGTATGGAATAAAGCATCTCAGGCGAAAAAAAATTAGGGCGAACTTCCCCTTTAAAGTCTGTTCATAAATTATATGCACTGATTTCAGCTTTTATATAAAAACCAGGCTCAAGGGAATTTATGTAATTTGTTAAATCTGGTTTCCACATGGTAACTGAAATTAGTGCACATATTTTTTGAACAGACTTTAGAACAGCACCAGAGAGAAGCTCTAAATTACTATTTAACAGACCGGACAAATTTAAACCATGTGAAATGTTACGTTTGAACTAATTTGGTATTGTTCTAAATTACTTTTGTTTAATTTGTTCACGAATTTATGAGTCAGATTTTTTCTTTTGGATATTTTTTGGGGACATTTTTTGGGCGCCCATAACGTTTCAACGTTACCATTTTCGGTCTGGATGCGACTGTGAAAACACTAAAATAAAATACATACACAATATATAAATTACACAAAATCACCACACTTCACCTTCACAAGTATACCACAAAAGACGTTAATGTAATGACACATCACAAACTAAACTCAAACATTTTATACATCCAAAAAAGCTCATTAAAATGTCACAATACACAAGAGATACGATGCAACACTGAAAACAGCGAAGGAGATAACATAAACAAAAAGAACAATTAAAACACAACTATACAATAACTATAGCATGTACAAACACAAGGAAGAGAACCATGTGCTTTGGCATAGAGACGCAAGGCCTACTTGCTCTCAATGCGGGAACAGTTTCGTTTGTGCCAAAGTTACCTTGGACAGCATTAATTAATAAATATTTAAAATGAATAATCTGTTCTTCGCCAATAATTGACATCATGATTTAAAACCATGGGTTTCATTTCTTTAATGCTTTATAATGCTCTTTTTCAAGATTTCAATGCATAATAGTGAAGAAAAAACAAATCATACCACAACCACATTACATTATATACAAAGCAGACAGACAGTACCTAACATTAATCTACGTGTGACTTCTCATCCAAATTAATTAACAGGAAAAATGATTTTTCAAAAAGGTTAGACATGGGTGGGATATGACTGCAGTAGTGGGGAGAGGAGAGCTTGTATTTTTTTCGAAACATCCAGCCACAACACATTTCCCATTTCCACAACAGTGAGAAATGAAAACATTCATAACTGTGGAACCATTTTTAATTGATCTATAAATAAATAAATCTTCTTTGCTAACTAACAGACAAAACAAAACAGTAACTGCTTTTATCCAGCACATACATCCTAAATGATTGAATTATTTTTACACTTTTATTTACACATATTAATTATATTTTCACAAACTTTTTTCTACCGAAAAGAATTGAAACCATTCGTTACAATGTGAATAAACATCTTCTTTTCTGCAACCATTTGTAAACAATTTCACTGCAGCACTTTCTTCTGTATATCCTATATTTGGTAACTATAAAAAAATAAGAAGCAATTACAAATGTTCAAATTCATGCATACCAACTAAAATCATGGATAATGTATTTAAAGGCTTCCTAACATGTGTATACTCATTAATTTTTATTCACAATATTTGCACACTGAAATTTAATTCCTTCAAAAGTCATTCACTGAAAATGCCTAGGATCCCGAACACTTAAAAACAATCGTTTCAACCTACAGACCGCCAAACTAATACAATCAAGATATAATTGAAGATGAAGAAAATAACAATGAACCAGTTGAAAAACTGAAAAAAATTTGCATTTATATGTTGTCATGCCCTTGTGGTAAAAGATATGTTGGTGAAACTGGTTTTAACATCAAAACCCGGCTAAAACAACATTGAAAAATGTTATTCTATCGGAGAACAACAGATTCAGCACTAGACGAATATGATACTGATTGCAATGGATTTATCAAATGGGATGATAACAAAATACTCTCCTGGGAAAATCAATATTTTAAAAGATATGGAGTGGCATTAGAAATTAGAAAACAGCAGGCTGAACCTGGATCAGCTTATGGTTTGAATAAGGACAGTGGAAATTATGTGGGGATTAATAAATAGCGCTCCTTAATTCGATTTGAAGGTACTGCAACATCAGAAAGATACCATTATATTAACATCTTGTAGCAACACTTTACACCTGATTGATGGCAAGGTTGCAATAACTTGCCAAACATTTCTGTAAAAAGTATTTAAGAAAATAAAATGCAGATGATGCCATACATAGATGTTTATTATTTAAGTAAAATCTTCTGTATTTTCCAGCACACATTTTCGTTGACTCAAGGTTGATACTTTCTACTGTAAAAATGTCACTGCAAAGAGGTGCAGCCTAATGTAAAAATACAAATTTTTTCTAGTATCCTGGGTAAAATTTGGTAAACCCTATTGGTAAAAACTGAATTTGTTAGGTTGCGCTAGTAGAGCCTCAATGCATTCCAACATAATTTGTTCTTCACCAACCCTCAACACTATGATTTTAAACTATACCAGTTTTATTTTCTTCATTGGTAATATCTTATATTTATTTTCAGCGCTGCAAATAACGGGCGGTCAGTGGTCAATGACCGGCGATATAAGGCACTTGATCATGTATTTTTTCTAATGGTTGATCAACTTGACCGGTCAGATTAATTTTATTGAAATGAAAGGACCATCAGATTTTGTGAAATACGATGATTGCTTGATAGCAAGGGATAGCGATCGCTATAACGCTCCTAGAGTTAGGCAAGACGCACTTTTAATCGTGCACGAAGATACTCTTTAAAAACATGCTCAACTATTTGTATGAACTGGAGAACGGCCACCGTTGCTAAGGTAATTTTGAAATTTCCTTCGTTATATTAATTCTATTGTTCACCTAGCGAGAGAATATGAAAACATAAGTGGTACCAGCAGGATTCGTTTCCGTGTTATTCAATGAAATTAGAAAGCCTCTTAGTCTCCAGCTCCCTTTACAATAACACTGAAATGGAATATTTACATTTTTCAAGTTTGACTTGACCGGCAATATAGCCATATGACTGGCAGATTTTGACTTTTAATGATCACAATGACCGGCTGGTGTAAAAAAATTATTTGCAGCGCTATATTTTTCATGCCTATAAGAAAAAGTTTTCGATGTATAACAATGAAGAAAATCTAATCATACGACAACTGTATTGAAGCAAAACAAAAGTCTAGAATAATTACATAATCCCATATCAAATGACAGTCATGTGCACCCACACAGAGAGCCTAACACCAATCTTATTTTACTTGTCCTGTGTAAAAAACTTTTACGGGTTCAGTCTACATGGAGTCTAGAACAGATCGAAATGAAGGCTTTGTCAAATAAATTTTTATCAGAGTGGGCTGAATTAACATGCTTACTGCCTTTACTGATAAGTTTTACATAGAAAAAGAACAACACAACACAAGCTTATGTTATCAAGAAAGGCAGTAGCATCCTGATAGATCGGTAAATTGGTAAATACATGAAAATATAAATTCAAAAAACAAATCGATACTTTTCAATGATATTCCTTTATAACAGTGGGGCAGCAATAATTAACGAAAATTGATAGATGATCTGTTCTTCACCAACCATTGTTATCATGATTTTAAACCATGATTTTTAATTTCTTTATTATTATATACTCTTTATTTTCCTTACCTAAATGTGCAATTTTTTAGTGGGGAACCAAAACCTATTGAATTGGCCGAATTCATTTTGCATGGGTTTTCAGCAAACTGCCACGGTGTATATAGAACCAAGCTCTTAACTCACGTAGATCCTCATAAAGATATTATATTGGCGTTGCATTTTTGTGCTGTTAGAAATAAGATATGCAGCAGTGTTTGGAAACGTCCTTGGTAATGGTTCAACCCAGAAACAACCCCCATATTGTTATTTGATCAGTATTTTGAGCTCTCTATAATATATGATTTATACATTATCCATTCAGCATTCTATGATTTTATTGTTAATTACCCGTTTTTTACACTTATGCTGTGCCTTAAGGATTTGACACATCATTTTTGAAATTAAGAACAGTAAGAAATTTTTACCCAGGATACTAGTCTTGCTCATGTTTTTACTTTTTTACTAGGAAAATGTTGACGACAAAAACCTACTTGATGATGATAGTGACGAGAAGAAGGTGAATGTTTATAATTGAAATTCTGACACTTCATTCAGTGATAACCTTATTCATACTTATTAGTTCAGGAGAATTTCTTGCGGCACTATTAATTGCAGGATTTGTTTTTGCCATAAGATTGCAAAAATTTGTCATGCAAATTATTTTTAAAAATGGCTGATGATGACCACAACCATGGTGAAAATGAAGACCCCAATGATTGTATGGATAGAAGTATGTTTGATATTAGTGAAAATGAGTAAGGGATAAAAAGAAGTTTTATTTTTACAAATTTGTCTTTGATTCGCAAAAAGTAGTTTTTTTGGCAAATTTGCAGAAAAAAAACCTGCAAATTATGATTTTTTTGAGGTTCAATTTGCAAGTTGATTCTCCTGCAAACAATTTGTACGAATAAGGTATGTTCGAAGTGGTTTAACAAAATTTATTGTCAAATAATACAACAAAAGAGGTTTTAGTGCTAACGGAGAGAGTGAAGCTTGCTCATTGATCTTATAGAGGACAGAGACATCAACATCCGTGGATTTAAGTGATAATCTGTTAGCAGTTGACATCTCTGATGCTCTTAGTGAACGGGAAAAAGTCAAGTTTACAGTTCACACAAAGGTAAGTTAATTCTGATTTTTCCTAAATTATAACAAGCAAAGTTTGTATTGTAAATATATTCTAGTATTTAATGTTGGAGTCTAGTTTCCAATCTCATTCAGCACATTTTCACTTAGACATGAAAAAGGTGATTTATTGTAAATGAAATCAAAGTGATTTTTTTATTTATGCAATTTTTAAAAGGAATAAGTTCACCCAGATGCCAAAGAGTACTTTTCTGTTTCAAGGTTTTTTTTATAAGTGCATAGGAGTTGAACTAGGTTTCCATATTTAAGTGTTTTTTTCGACGAAAAGTTGCCAAAGGTAGTCATTTGGTGTTTTTGCTTCTGATGAATTCTATGGCTGAAATATCATATTTGATTGCATAACTATAGTCAATCTTGTTTTGCATGTGTTATTTGCATTTTTACATTCTAGACTGAATTGAAAGAGTTTTCTGGAAATGAATTTTCAGTGATGCGAGAACATGAAGAGTTTATATGGTTACATGATCGTTACGTTGAAAATGAAGAATATGCTGGCATTGTGGTAAATGTTTCGAAGGGGACTTTCCTTCACATAAACGTTGTTTCAATCTCTCCTTGTTCATAGAAAAACCATCTGAGAGATTCATTTGACAATTGTTAATAGTTTGTTTTTCACTTACTGTCAACAAAATGCAGATCAATTTATTTACAAAAAAACCTTATTTAAGTCTTGCATCAAGCTAGTCAGTGTTTCTAAAGTTTTCAGTAAATATTGTAACCAACCCAATTCTTATGTTTATTTGGAGAAAGCCTCTGTTTACGTATTTGTGTAGATCCCACCACCACCACCAAGACCTGATTTTGATGCTAGTCGTGAAAAACTACAAAAACTTAGTGAAGGTAATAAATCTATTATCATGTTATCAGCTTATGTTTTTGGATAAGCTTTCTTATTGAAATCTTATTCGGACATACTTAATTTTACACAGATTTTTGGATTGAAAGCAGTGTTTTTTTAATAAAGACAGAAGAAAGCAATGCCCAAACAACTCACATGAAAAAAAAAATTAAAAAAAAAAAAAAAAAAAAATAATTTGATATTGTTTTCTTCATTTATACCTGAACATTGGTCTAAAACAGAAAATGTTTTTTGTAAGAATGTTTTGTGTTGCTAAGGTGTTTGCAAAACAGCTTCTCCATTTAGGTGAAGGAACAATGACAAAAGAAGAATTCACGAAGATGAAACAAGAGCTTGAAGCGTATGAACTATACAGAATTGTCACTCGCTCTTTCTCTTTATGTATATATCTATTGATGTTTGAATACAGAAAAATGTGTAGGGTTATGTAGGATCTAGACAAAGATTATTTTTTTCTTTTTTTTTTTGTTATTTTCACTTGAAATGAGAATTAACTTGCTGATAGAATGCTGTCATCATGTTTCATCACTTGTGTGGTCAGACCTGATCAATGTTTCTTAATATATCTTTTAAATATTTATAAATATACGCTCAAGAACACATTAATGAATCTTGTGAATCTTTTGTAAATCCTTTGCACCATTTGGAAAGAAGAAGATTGCACTCTAGCATGATTATTGACATTTGATTTTAGCGAATATCTTGCTACATTCAAGAAAACCGTTGCTATGCATGAAGTGTTTCTCACAAGACTTGCTGCTCATCCAGTATTACGTAACGATCACAATTTCAGAGTTTTCTTAGAGTATAAAGATGATGTGCGTTCTACTGTTCTTATTTTTACTGTATTTTACACAAAGTATTCCATTCTAACAAACATTTATGATGCTTTTTAGCTAAGTGTACGTGGCAGAAACACAAAAGATTTTTTTAAAGGTCTTGCTAAAGGCATTGCTAAAGGTGTAGATGAGAAAGTCCTTTTGTCTGGTCAAAAGGTATTGTGTTTCTGTTAATTCTAATTCCCGAGCTCCTTCAGTGGGAAAATTTGCCGAACAACCACTGCAAAGGAGTGCATTTCTATAGAAATATATGCACTGTTTCACTGCTCTTCATTGCCATGGCTTTTTGGCGATTTTGCCCACTGTTTGTATGTTGTTAGTTTTCATGTTTTCCATGTGTAATTAAATGTTTGTCTAGCCGGATCACTGTATTAAGAAACTTTTAAGTATGAAGACGGCATTTGTCAAGACAAAACACAATGTTAAAAGAGTCTTCAAAATGAGTGGTGCAATTACTCCTGTCTTCCTGGCTATATGACTTCTGTTTTGTTCTCAGGATGTGGACGAGCATTTTGAAAGTGAAAAGAAATTTTATGTGGACTTTCATACCAGGTAATGCTTTTATGTTACAAATACACTGGGCAGAGAGGATTGTATAGGGGGGGAATTTTCCAGGAGGTGGATGTCCCGACATCCAAAAAATTATTTTGAAACAAAGCAACCAGTTTGTTTTTTTTTCTATAGGCTAATTTTATTTTTTGCTCCTTTTTTGATCACATGACGAAATTCCAACCAATTGTAACTATTTAACATGTGATCAAAAAGAAAAATGTTCAAGTTAAAAATGCTGACAATTGAGCTTCATAATAGACTAGTAACGTTCTAGTAACGTTCTGGTAACCCTGGTTTAACCAAATGCACTTTCATTTTCTACTCACATCTGAGCTGGTTTAGATATTTGTGTCAAATGGCTGTAAGAACGGAACACAAGAGAAATTCGGGTGATCGAATAGGAGTTCGGATGAAAATGTTTTTCAGTTAATGTATATGTGTTTACATCTTATTACATCGTGATGCTCACAACCTTGTTTGATGAGCTGCTATCACCACTTCACAACTTGCAATTTATATTCAGCTAGGGCGTGACTAACTACTAATTCGACTCATTCCTTTCCCTTATTGTCTCAAAACACGAACACTGCTGTAATAATTCGATTAAGAACCGCCAACGAATTAGCGCCGCGACAAAGAGGAAAACTTTAAATACGTAGCGCCCTCGAATACGCCCTGGGTTATAGTATGTTCACTAAATACGTAGCGCCCTCGAATAAGCCCTGTGTTATAGTATGTTCACTAAATACGTAGCGCCCTGTGGTGCTTATCTTATAGAAAATAGAAAATTTTCTTTTCTCCATGAATCGAACTTGTCATTCCCATTCTATTGGATGTTCAGATTACGGATACTTTCGCGGAAGAAACTTTCGCGAGTATGCGGTTTTTTGGCAAAATCGCGAAAGTAAAATCTTACGAAAAATGCTGAATGTCTTCATTCGCGAAAGTTAATTCCCGCGAAAAATGCTATTTTTTTCACCGAAATTTTCGAAACAAATTGTCACGCTACAAAAATATAGGAGGCTTTAATGAAGGGTTTTCCTGTGAGTATCGCTTGAAATAAATAGGTAAACTTTTTAAAAACTATTTTCTTGTTTGTATTTTGATTTGTCTTCTTTTTGGATCATGGAAAAAAATTTTTTGAACTAGCCTTATTCGAAGTTTCCTATTGTTTCTGAACATCAGTACCAAAAATCCCTTGACGCATAAAGAACTTGATTGAGGAAGATATTCTTCTTTCTGTTTCGCCTAGAATAAAGGACAGTGCCATGAAATGTGAGAAAATGACCGGTGCACACAAGAAAATGGCTGATGTCATGATCAAAATTTCCTCGATCGTCGGTACCATGGGAACAAGTGAAGAATCGAAGTTATCCCCGTATGTTGTTTTGGACTTGTTTTTTTCATATGTTTTTCCTTGATATCATGTTCAGGCTTAGCAAAGTCCTTTATGTATATCAGCCTGAATCCTTCTTTTTTAAGCTACTTAGATGAAACTTTAGTTCTTCCCTCTTCACTGATATAAAAAAGACTTCTATAACCTGTATATACGTTTTGTAATAAGTGATAAAAGTTATAACAATTAAAAACTTTCGATTTTTTATACCTCTTTGCTCATTGTTTATGCATTTACTTTCCTAAGTCAAATTCAAGTATGTAAATAACACCGACCTTTTAAACGTCGTGTCATGAAAATTACCGACAGGCCGACGTTAATAGAGACGAAACTACTGACGGTTTATTTCCATTCATTCCCTCTTTTGTTTGTTTATTTTTTTGTGTTTTTTTCCAGGATATTCAACAAGACTGCTGAAACGTTTGAAAAGCTACGGGTAAACTTCTTTTAGTGGCGACTTACTTGGCATGAGTGCGACAGACCTGGTATTAGTTGTCTTCGGCATACCTTTCATTATGACCTTTCATTTATTCAGAAATTAGAAGGCCGTATGGCTACAGACGAAGACCTTAAGTTAGCCGATTTATTAAAGTACCATATGCGTGATGCAGAAGCAGCTAAAGGACTCTTATATCGTCGGATGAGATGTTTAGCCAATCTAGAAAATGCAAATAAAAATTTGGATAAAGCGCGAGCAAAAAATAAGGATGTGGCTGCGGTGGGTGTTGTAATTTTCCGTACATGGTGCTTCTGATTTTGTTGTATTAGTGTGACCAAGGAATGATGATTTTTTTATGTAGGCCACCACAGCTCAGCAGACAGCTAGTGACAAGTTCGAAAATCTATCCGAGACCGCTAAAACTGGTATTTCTTCAAATTTTGTTATTGATAAAGTTTTTTTATGTATAAGTCCTTCTCATCTTTACAGTGGTGACTATGGTAACAATGGTAACTATGGTAACTTTCTAATGAATGTTGCTCTTTTACAGAGTTGACGGATTTGAGGAAAAAGAAAGTTGCGCATTTTAAGAAAAATTTGGTAAGTTAACGTTGGCTGTTTATTATTTCAAATTTCGCGTGTTAGGTATGTGTTATAATGAATATCCTTATTTTTAGGTCGAACTGTCTGACCTTGAACTAAAACATGCTAAGGTACGTTTTTCTGCTGAAAATGCATCTATTTTCTATTTATTTATTCATTTAAATATTATTTCAACTTTTAAGAGGGACCATCTTAGTAATTAATTTCGTGAAAGCGGACCATGAAGATTCACGCTTAAGTAGGTTCATGTGACAATTTCGATTCACCAAACTTTTCACAGGAAAGTCTTATAAAAATGTTTGAAACTACGAGACATGGCGTAATTTTTTGCTTACTGACCCAAGCAAATTTAACCATGAAGTTTTAATGAACTCCATATATGTTTCATGAGTTGTATGACTTAAAGCTCTGTTGAGTGTTTTAAAGGAACAGTTAAAGTACAGACCGGTATGTTTTATCAGCATAACCAAAAACTGACAAAATGCTTGACCGAACTTTTAAAGCATCAGGTGGAATATAACCAATAATCAATAACCAATTTTCCAGACCACATGGAGTGATTAGTAGTTATTGCTTCTATGGTCGAACATAGGAACCATGGACCAAAGGTTTTTTTTATACGACAAATATGGTGTTCAAACCAAGCAGAAATGCCACTATGTGTGAAAACAATTTCTTGCATAGAAAAGCGATTATAAATTTTACTTTTTGATAAATGATCTTTTGGTTTTTAGGCTCAAGTGACGCTAATTTCCAACGCCGTGACGTCTCTTCGTGGCATGTGAAAGGGAATAGCTGTAAAAAGATCTATCATTTTAAATTTGAAATTAATTTTTTATACTACCTGTAGTTCTGTCTATTTTTTGGTTGATTAACGAATACTCTTCTTGTCTGATTTTTAAAAGGAAGTCGTTAACTTGTTGGAGGTTACTTTATGAAAGATTTCGTGAATTGCACAACATTCCCGCGGGTTCATAAAAGTGGTTTCCTGAGGTTTTTTAATTTTTTTATGTATCGCTGTCATGATTATTCTCATCGCAATTTTCACTATCCAATCATGTCATTTAATTCAGATAATTTTTTTTTTCTGCAGAAAATATTTTTAACGTTGTATTGACCAATGCTACTATGTCTATCATCTTTAGTCATTATACTTGCAGCTTCACAACATCGCATAATATACAGGACAAGAACGGTTCTTTAAGTTGCAACTACCTTTATTATCAATTTTTTTAGAGCACCTTCGTTGTTGTACTAACCAATGCATGACAAAATTGTATATCATCCTAATTTTTGTTGATATAGCTGTTGTAAGTTTCATCTAAAGATAAGATTTAGATAGATTCTTTGAAAATAACTTGATACTATTTTGTTTTTCAACAGAAGATTTGATGAAGGACCTTCCCCAAATCTTTTCATTTGTTTCATTCATCATTTTGCCAACATCAACGATGTCACAGTTTCCAGTGGAAATTCTTATACAAGGATTGAAGGAAGATGCAAAAGTTGTTTAGGGATTGGTTCACAAGTGACGTCAAACATTTTTTCGAGATTTTTGACCCCCTCACTCCTCCTTCAACCTGCGTCAACCCCAACCCCACCCAACCACTTCCCTAGTCGAGATATTCACAGACATTAGAACTCATAAGAAAAATTTAAAACAGCAACAACAAAAAAAAATCTTGCAAATAAATACCTTCAAAATTTCCATTATTATCATAAAAATAGTGACATGGAAGGATTTTCACACGCTATTCATCACGTTCAGTGTAAACGTTTTCATAAGAAGTTTTGATGAGTCAAGGGTATGAAAATTGCACAAGTTTACGTCAACAGCAGTGTCACCTTTACCCATTTTTTTGGTTTGAGGATAGTATTTTGATATTCTGTGGATTTTACAAAAAATTTCGGTTCAGTCCAGTGGCGATATATGGATGAGTGTCAACAATAAAAGAATATGGTGAACCTGTGTGCATCTTATCAAGATCCGTAAATCATAGCAGATCCAATGATGAAACTAGTTTGACAAAATAGTTTGTTCTGTATAAAGACTGTTTCTTAACGTAAATCAATAAAATGAATGTTAGTTATTGAAGAATATTTCTGTGTTTAGATTCATTTTAACTAGAACAACATCATAAAGAAGAGAACCATATGTATGCTAAAACAGGAAAAAGATGAAATTCAGTCTACCATTATAAAATCAATGTTATGCTGACACGGCATAATATCGAAAATTTTACAGCCAATTAGATTATTGGATTTACTTATAATTATTACTTTTCGCATATTCAACATAATTAAAGAGTGATAATTATTACGAGCATGTAACAACTTCTCCAATCATTGTTAAAGTAGCTCTGCACACAATAATTTGCATTGTTTTCCATGCAAAATAATTTAAAGCGACAAGTCTCAAAATAAATTAATCAAAATCTCATTCATAAAATTTTGCAAAAACTAAATATGTTTTTCGCACAAGAAGTGGCTGGTTATGATTAAGATAGGGAACCACATATTGTTGGGAAACATTATATCAACCCATTTCAGTTTTACAGACATGCTTTCTAATTTATAAGGCTTCTCCAATACTTACAGATTTTGCATAGAGATCTTTGATTTTAGTGCATCCCTATTTTTCTCTGAAAGAAAACAAGGCTTTTATTTCAGATTTGAGGTTATTATAATGAATGAAAATGCTGAAGCTTCTTGAAAAGCTGAAAAGCCAATCTCTCAACGAAGTTAACGAGGTAATAACATAAAAGGCTTTATTTTGGATAAAATAGCAATTGCAGTTGAAACTAAATATTTTTTTTTATTTTCAAGTTTTTGATATAATATACAATGAATGATAAGAACTGTATTCTTGATCTTCACTCCATAAGGATATACTTTTCTGGGCTCACACTGTCCTAATTATTGAATTTGTATTGTAGAATGATTTTAATTATAGTCACACTCAGATTCTCCATTTTGACTCACAAAAGTAATCATAAATGCAACCATATCACACCTGTCTCTATCTTTATTTAGGTATGCAATGATGATCAACAAACAGAAGTGATCACAGAAGGTTTGTTTTATCCTATTATCATGAAAAAATTGTTAGCATTTAAAAAAAGGTAGTGTTGTTATCTATTGATTCTTGTAATTTTAATTTATCATAATGTACAATATACTTTGTTTCAAAGAGTGTACAATGCCTTAAAGGATCACTTAACTCAATGTAAGCTTTGTGATTTTTAATATAATTCGGCCAACATGACCTGATAATTTTTTCTGTGAAAATTAGCTGCTTTAACAAGTCTGAAATAAGTGGGGTTGAAAGAATGAAATCTGAAATACGTTTTCAATTTTCATAAAATTATCATCATTTTTTTAGTAAAAAAAGTCTTATAAAAAGGCTATAATAATTGTTAATGCATTTGAATGTCTATATGGTTCATTCATACCATCTCCTGAATTTCACTTTTTTATGCTATCTGAATAATTATTTGGGTCGAAACAGAGGGGAACTTTTAAGGTTTACCCAACTGAACCATTTTATTTTTACTAAATCATCCATTGTCTACCATTTTGATCATGGTTGGTGACCAGCAATTGGTAACCAGACTGTCTATGAATGCATAATATAAATAAGATGCAAATGCCGTAAATCTCGATAGTAATAGCAAGTGTGCATTCACTTTTCATTTTAGAGAATGACTGTTTTAATTGAATTTTATGGTCAAATTCTCCATAAAAATCCAATATGAAGGGCTTTTCTCTGTATTGTCATCTTTAAGAAGCTTTATATTTTACGATTAGTACATCGTCAACTGGTGTCTTCTTAAGCTTGAAAAATGGATCCAAAGATCCAATGGTTCCCAGTGAGCAAAGAATCTGGGAAAGAAACCTCTGTGTACAGCACCCTTTTTCCTCCATGCTGACCTGAACATTGAAGAACAGTGCACCATTAACTGGTAGTGAACATTTTCTTAAATCAGTTCTTGTTAATTGAATAAATATTTGCCATTGAAAGTACCTTAGGCCGACTTTTTTTGTGTTAGTAAAATTTTACGAAAATGGATGAATACGGATTTTAACACAACCTAAATTTAGCGAATGACCCCTTAATTACGGAGAATTGCCAGAAGGTAAAAAAATTTAGCGAAAATACGCTCATTCGCTAAAATCGCTAAAATAAGGCAACACAAATAAAAGTCGTTCTAAGGTAATTAAAACTCAAAAATAACAACAACAAGTTTTTAAAAATCAGCAGAACCTTTTCGTTACAACCATCCTCAGTGATATGTACATTTTTACTAGCACTGAGGATGGTTATACCGAAATGCTTCTGCTGATTTTTAAAAACTTGTTGTTATTATTTTTGAGTTTTAATTACAGTTCTTGTTAAGTATGTATCTTTGATTGAGTTTTCAGTGAGATTTGATATTAGCCATAATCTGATGCCACTTAAAAAATACATAATCTTTCCAGTGTTTCCTCATATTTTTCAAACAAATATTTCCCTGTTTGGAATACTCAATACTTCTGGTATTGCTAGAATTTCAACAGTGTTGAAATTACTTTCTGTTTTTAAAAGTTCAAAGAATACTGGATGTGATTATGGCCCTTTATGAGAACATTGTTTGTGTGCTCGTTAAATTTAGGCTACTTGACATCTCTACTTTAGGTATCTTTAGGTCCCAAATGTGAGCCTTTTCTTTAGTAATACCTCTATGACCATCCATTTACTGTGTATGTAAGTTTTTTGTGGACCTTGTCTCTTCTATACTTTAACAGGTCAAACATCTCTCCATTTCAATAGCCTAAAGCCTGATTTCCACTCAGGATAATTTCAGTTGGATCGGAACGGACCGGATCGATTTTTGATCTGCGCATGCGTATTAATTAAAGTTTTGCGATCCGTTTCGATCCATTTCAGTCCAGGAAAAAGTTGAAAAAAGTTCAACTTTTTTCGATCCGGTCTGCGGATCAAAATTTTTAAACCAATGAGAATCGGCCTTTTCTATAATTTATTATTATTATTCAAGAGGCTAGCCACATCAGGGAAACACAGTTTCTGTCTGCGCGAATGAAAGGAAATTGCTCTCCGGATCGGAACAGATCAAAAATCAATCCGGTCCGTTCCAATCCAATTGAAATTATCCTGAGTGGAAATCAGGCTTAACTGAATAGACAGAATATATAACCGCTTTTATCATCTTTGTTCTGCGTCAACCACCGAGCTTCCTGCTCATTAGTGATATTAATATCACCAATATAAATAAGATTAACAAGCCAAGAACCCTGACAGTGCATAATGAGCGAGTGTGTGAAAAGTCAAACTTTTGGTAATTTCAGTATACACTGAGTGATTTGATATGTGTCTGAGTAATTGCATCTTAAATCTGTTCAATATGAACATTATGCATCAATTATAGATATATTCATACATGAACTATACCTATATACATGCATCTTTTTATAACAACCAGTAAAATCTGACCTGAGGCTGGCTATTTTTTGAGCCTTTTTCAGCCTGAATTTTTCTTATTTTGTTCTTGGTTCTTAAAAACACAGTTTCACATTTCAGCCTTATTTTGTTCTTATTTCTGGAACTTCCAGTAAAATTTAAGGTTTTAACCAAGCCACAATTCGCTCCATCATTAATACTATATTTTCACGCATTTATTAATATAAGTCAGCAGGGTGTAATCTAGAATGGAAGAGCAGCATCCAGTGGAAGGGAAAAGGCCTTATAGAAAATCCAGGCTCAGGCTGTACTTAATTTTTAGAATAATGAGTTGACCCTCACATTGTTCTTATTTTCTTCCTATTTTTTGGGTTGTTTCATTACAGGTAAAGTACCAACCCAATGAAATTGTATGATATTTGTGATTAAATATTTACATAGAACGATTTTGTCTTTTTAAGCCACCTGACAGAGAAAGTAAACAAGAAAAATTGTTTTGTATATACATACAAAATGAGCAAAATGAACTTCTCATTAAAATTTCAGTTTTTATTTTCTAAAGCAAACAATCTTTTTGTCTGAGTTTGTCTAATTTATTTCAAGAAATGGGAAAGATTTTCTTGGTATTTTCTTTCTCAAATTTTGCCTGCTTAAACTGACAGAAACAGGCTGAAAAGAGATATTTCCTTTTATCTTCGATCTTGCATCAAAAGCATGTAATCAAATGTATTTTCTTGAGTTCATTCAGAAAAATGCCTTCAAATTTTATGAGCTATATTTTTTGCTAAAAATTTTAAATTATTGAACTGTTTTGTTATGGGATGTTATTGAAAAACTGATATATAAAGTTATAATGTCAAAACTGCCTGTTATAAAGAGTTAAGCCCATCTGTTTCTTTTTATATGTTTTCTTTTGTCTCAGTTTTTCATATGACCTTGCGTTTTTATAAATTATCTTTATTCTATAATAGGAGTATTTGTTGTAACAGGTCAATTCATAAACATAGTCCTGTCATCTTTTTTAAACACTGTTTGATGTTTAACATTTTATAAAACATGAAAAACTTAGTAATTAATTTCCATGTTTTTTTTAGTATTCTTGACCGTTAATGTTGTTTTTTTTTTACCTGTAATAGCAGGGTTTTTATTCCAAGTACACATTTGTTTGGTCAAGTATTTATTCAAAATTTAAGTATAGCTTTAGAGAACTTATTTTAATAGTTATAAATTTTGTATATGTTTGTTTTCCTTTCTCTTTTGCTAACTTTAAAGAACTTGCTTTGTTTTTATATTCAAGATAAATTTCATATTATTATAAATTTCTCAACGTTAATTTGGTTTATTCAATCCTCTGAAAATAAAGCTTAACTTCTTGTCTTGATTCTTTCGGGATGATAATCCCAAATTAGTTTTATCTAGAAAAACTTTACTTGGATGTGTTTTTTTTTAGGCCAAACTAAGTCGAGCAGCTGTAGTGTTGTGAACGAAGCTGAGAAAACACCATTTGACATGACACATGAAAACAAAGAAAACGTTATAAGCGGTGAGAGAAATCCAGATGACGACAGCCGCGCATGTCTGGATTGCACTGAACGTCGAGGCAAAGATTGCTCTTGCCGACCATTACCGATAATTGAATCGTCACACGGGGAAAAAAGAAAATACTCCTCGTCGTACTGCGAAGGTTTTCGTTTGCCACAGTTACCGAAAAAGAATAACTACTGCAATAATAATTTCAGTGATAGCTCCTCTGATGATGAGATCAAAGATTTGTGTTCCAAATATAAATGCATTAGTTCTAGTCCAACCGATAGCAGTTTGTCCGCTTCGCTGTGGAAGCATCATCGAAGAATCGTTTGTTTTGATCGAGTCTCTGTACGTCGACCATCATTGAATCTTGAGAAGATGCAACAGGTATGCGTTGCCATATTTTAAGTTCAATCTAGGTCGTTTTAACGTTTCTAAATGGCAACAGCAGTCGTCGATGTCGATATCAACGATGAATTGTTTGATTCTGAAGGGGGAAAGCGTAAAACTTAGTTTACCTATATTGACAAAATTGTCTGGTATATAAAACATCAAGTTTCACGAAAAACGTAAACCAAGCGAGGTTTACTTTATTAGGCAATTTCCTGGGAACAGGTCACCTGTTAACTTTTACGTTGCAAAAAAATCTCTATCGGCTAAAATAACAGTTTTGGGATATTTGTGTTCAAGGTGTGTGAATTTGTGTGAGGTGTGGCAAAGCCTGAATATTTTTTTTCCAAAATCTAATGTTACTCCGTTTCAGAAAATATATAAAACCTGAAAATTTCTACATTACTGACAAAGACCACCATTTTGTTTGTGGTTGAACATGACGTAATAAAGTTGTCGAAATTTGTGGGTGATGCTGGCTTTTCTATCAGACAAAAAAATGTTTTTTTTTCTATTCGCGAAGGTGTGTGTGTTCGTTATTTAGAAATTTTTCAGGGCATTAGTGTTTTTGGTGGTGATATGAAATTCAGGGGAAAGAACATGTGAGGGTTGCTAATCCTACGAAATATCAGGTTTTTGAGGTGAACCACCAAATAAAAATCAACTTTTGATTCCATTTTTTTTTTCTTCGTAAATTTTTTTTTGAAAAAGTTCCAAATTCTCGGAAGCCACATAATGAGAATTATAATATCAAACACTAACCACGAAATTAAGTGGTTGCGAAACCTAGCTTTCTGCATAATGCCTTCTTCTGATCGAATGAAAGTTCTTGTCAATAGCACTGGCCGTATTAGAAGTGTAAAGCCGCTTTTCCACCAGGCAGTTTAGGACGCACTGAGCGGTGCAGCGATATAACCGGAGAAAATAATTCTAAGAACTACAGAATACAAATAAACATTACACATTAAATGCTCTGTGTGGGCGTCAAAAACATTACACATTAATGCTCTGTGTGGGCGTCAAAATTTGAATCGACTTACTTTTACCTTTACAACAGCTAATGTTTCATAAGTTTTTTTCACATGTCGTAATACCTTACGAATTTTTTTTTTTTTTTTTTCGTTCTTTCGTAATTTAGTTTCGTAAGATTTTCATTTACATTCATTTGCATTTTTTGTCCACCGCCCTTACCACCCCTATATTTCGCTTTTATAAGGTTCGGACAGTACCTAGAAGAATTAAATAAGAAAAAAACTAATATATTTTGTTAATTTGGAATATATTTTTAACAAGTTTCCAAAAATTAAAGTTCACTAAACATTTCTTGATGCTGAAGTCTAAAAACATTTATCCATATAAACATATATCCTGCGCGGTGGATCTAAAAACGGTAATTCAGGAAATAACAACAATTAAAATTTTGAAAATGTCGAGTTTTTTGTCAAGGGACCGAAGTATTTATGTCGAGATAGGCGGGTATCGAGTTAGAAATGTCGAGTCATAAGAGCTTACGTAAACTTTTACGTGCATGCGAAAAGATAATCTTTATACGTTTAAGTAAATGGAAACTCATAAATATTTCATTAAATAGTTTTTTTCTCCGATGTCAATCATCATCGAAAACGAAAATCTTACGGAAAAAAATGAAAATGAAAAATGAGAATCTTTGTTTCTTTCTAAAACTGTATTTTCTTCTCTTTCATTAATCTGTTTTCTTTGAGAGCTGTATTCGGTTGGAAAATCTGAAACATCAAGACTACAATGAAGGCTATGATTTCGAAGGTTTAGTTTCGACCATACTTGAATGAAATCATAAACAACTTTTTCCTGAACAGTTATTTCCTGTTGTAAACGTCATCTGTCGTGTCGTGACGTCGTCTTTCGTGTTGTGACGTCGTCTTTCGTGTTGTGATGTAATCTCATAGGAAAAAGACCACATTACTTAATGCTTAATTTACACAGGCAATTTAGTTCCCAGTCTGTTTATGATTGTACTATGGTAGTGTTTTTCTGGCACGTTTTATTATTACTGTTGTTGATTTTCCACAAAATGATGATTTTTTTTCCTAGAACCTGTTAAAAAGACCTAGACCAAGATTTGTGAAAGTGAAGGTAAAGTTACTTCCGTCAATTTCTTTTTCTTCCAAACACACACCTCTTCCGAATTCATGTATATACGTCGCGTCGTCGTCGTCGTCGTTCATATATTGCGTGGGAACTAAGTTGGCCATATGTACGTCATTACTACGTTTGTTTAAAATCATTCCACTGCCATTCTATCCTGAGACACTTTCGTTCGCTAATTGTTACAGATTTCATCAAATCCCCTGAAAATGCTGCAAGGTGACATTTGAGCATGAATTTGGAGAGGTGTATTTTGGGCAGCATTTGTTTTTTTTGGATTTTTTTTGAATAGCCTTGTTGTTTTCGAATTAACTGTCAGGAACGTCCATTTGACTATTTAAGGCCGGAAAAATATCTGCGAGGAAGAACATTTTTATTGAAATAGTGTGTATATATCTATAAAAATTCACTTCTTCGCAGTAATCATTCAAAGATTTTGTCGATTGGGTAGATTTTCCTTGAAGCAAACTTAATTCAATTTGGATTTGAACTTAATATTCGAAACATTTTGAAGCGTTTTGGTATCTCCTGCTTTGAATCCTCTGAAATGTTTGTGGAAGGTGTGACCAGTGACATATCTGTAGCCATATACCAGTGTTTTTTTGTGTTTTTGCTGTTGTACTCTCTGACATCCTGTTGACGTGTTTTATTGATTTTTCTATCAAATCTCAGAGCAGACCACCTGACCACGACACCGATTTAGTTGTTTTTAAACCGATCAACGTCAGCTCAAGCGGTTTCGGAAATCGGTTAATACCCGTGGAAGAACCTATCCAATCCGGTTGCGTCTTTTGACTTAAAACGGAAATCTGGCAACAAAAAAAAAAACAATTTTAGATTTATTTATTGCAATTATGTATAAAAAAAACCCCGTGTATATTTACATGTACATACTGTTCATAGTGCATAATAGTTTTATCAAATATTTTAGAGTTCCATTCTAATATTTATAATCGCGTTGTTGAGAATGGAAACGAATGAGAATAGAAGAAATAAAGTTTTTTTTTGTTGTCGTCGTCGTCGTTTCCTTAAAGGAGGGTTTATACGTAAAGATTCTTGAAAAATTTTCTTTTAAGCTGGTGTTTTAATGCTTTAAATTTAAAGTCAAGTTTCAGCGTCTCAACTCATTAACTATTCATGACCGCGTTGACTTTTTTATGTACCATTTAAATTGAAAGCCTTAAAACACCAGCTTAAAAGAAAATTTTTTCAAGAATCTTTACCTGTACGACGACGGCGAATGTACTTTTCGAGATGGTTGCCAGGGTGACCATCAATCAAGGAAAGGCCATTAAAGGCGTTTTTTATAAAGAAGGAAATGCTGGGTAGTGTAACCAATTATGAAGCAATACCTTAATTAAAGAGACACAGAGGCATTGGGTTTGAAGTCGTTTCAATAATGCTTTGCTGTTCTGTCATAACATTCTAATTTTTTCGATACAACATATATGTGTGGTTTAACGTAAGTCTCGTAGGAGGATAGCAGGGAAGTGGTGATGGATGTATAGCGGAAAGATGTCATTCAGACTTTACCTGAAGTTCTGTTTAAACGCCGTTTTAATGCCTTGTTATGAATATCAGATATAAATATCAGATTTTCACCTCAATCTAGTACAACCTCGTCACCATGAATTCCGGCCTTTTTATAATCGGATTATCAAAAATAAAGTCAAGAAACCCCGGAGACGATTTTGAAACTATAGTAATGACAAGACTAAAGCTAACTTCGTACCCAAAACCCTTTATCTGTTTTTGATCGAGAAGCGACAAATGGCCCTGGTAAATACGAGGTAAGGCCAAAACTAAATCGTGCTGTTTTAGGTACCTTTTATATGTTTGACTGCTTGCAGCCTTTACGTTATTGTAAATTTTCGATTGTATGCAATTGATTGAAGAATATAATCAAGCAAGTACATCAGTGTGTGTTTCTCTGGTTTTCAGATGGTAGAGAAAATTCAACATTTACTTATGCGTATTCATGACTTAATCAATTATTATTCAAAACTTAATTTCGATAAATTAAAATGAACGAGGGCGAGTAGGAAAATAATATTCAAAATTATTAACTGCAGGTTTTTTTGGTATTGCACCTAAGAGTAACTAATGACCTTGTCCCCACCCTGACGGAGTAAAGTGAACGAGAGTCTTTGGGGTTGTCATCCTTTGTGAACAACTTTCAGCCTGTCGTCTTGGCGATAGTCTCTACGACGGCAACGAAGACGGCGACGTGATTTCAGATTAACATCAATTGAATAGTGTCTCTTTCCAAAAATAAGTTCTAAATCTAATTATTTTGTTCCTTTTTGCTCACGTCGTCGTCCATGTTGCCGTCGTAGTTGCTTAAGCTCCCTAGTACACTTACCGTCAGAGACGACATGAATAGCATTGCTTTAACCAACCTCGCTGTCAGATCTTCTTGCCTTCTCGATATACGAGATATCGGTGAAGAACGTTAATTCAGGTTGGTTTTAATTTTAAAAAAAATGAAGCAATCAGCAGTGAAGATTTCCGAAAGGGATCTTTGCAAAGATTTGCAAACGTTTATAATGATTGTTGACGATTGATTGTTCTCATAAGTTGAATGAAACTGAATTTTTTCGTGAGGTGCTTGACTTAACATAACCAGATTTTCAACTTTCTTGGAAGAACACGAAGAAACAAGCACGTACATCTTCAGTTGAAGTTTAGACGTTGTTCTTAAAAAGCAATGTCCACCAGAATCTTCAATATGGATATGTCATTGTTGCATCATATGGTGAATAATTAACTCTTGAATTTTAAAAAACTTGAAAGATTATTCATAATGTCAGTAAGCATGAGATACAGTCCCAGTCCCGCTATCTTGAACTCTCGATGGACCGGATAAAAAGTTTTTCGTTTTTCGAGATAACGAGATTACACCTTGTTTTGACTGTTTGGAATGTTTTGACAAAAATATGTATGGCGCCGTAGTATAATGGTTATTGCTCTCGTAGTTCATGTCAGAGATCGGGGTTCAATTCCCGTTTCACCATGCGCGAGTCAATGTATCATAGCGCCATACTATGTAAGGGAAATGGAATGATATATTGGGTGATACAGGGATCGTGTTAGCGGGGGATTTTTTTTAATGTAATATGTTTGTCCACCACCTCTATCACCCCTATATTTTGCTTTTATTAGGTTCGGACAGTACCTAGAAGAATTAAATAAAAAACACTAATATATTATTTCTTAATTTGGAATATATTTTTATCATATGTCAAGTTTCCAAAAATCAAAGTTCATTGATTGCCTGATAATGCTGTTTAAGAATATTATATCCTGGTTTGCCAACGAAGTGAAGTACATTCCACCTACATCCCTTTCCCATCTCCTAAATTTACAGGGTTTTGATTGACGGTGACAGAATATGAACTCAGAACGATAATTTAAGGAAATCACAACAATTAAAATTTTTGAAAATGTCGAGTTTTTTTGTCAAGGGACCAAAATATATTTTATGTCGAGGCGGGTGTCGAGTTAGAAATGTCGAAATAGCGGGGAAAATTTCCATTCAAAACCGTCGAATCTGGCGGGACCGAAGGAATTATGTCGAGGTAGGCGAGTGTCGAGATAGCGAGAGGTCGAGTTAGCGGGGGACAACTGTATCTTTATTTGTTGGCCCTCTCTCGATTTCTTTAAGAGCTCAGTAGCTCTACACTTTTCATTTAGTGTTTTTATATTCAGTTTCCTTTTCGACATCTTGATACTACCGTCATTTCTCTAATTTAATGCGTCCTTTAAGCCATTCGAATAAATAATTTTGACCAAATTGGATGAATTGATTTCCTCTAATTATTAATGCGGACACTGTTTTACCTATTTCAAATTTTCCTCTAATTTAATACGGCAAAGGTTATATTTTCTTCTAATTATAGTGCGGACAAAAAAAGAAATGCTTTGAAAATTCTGTTTAAAGACGTCTTTCTTAGCAATTTCAGAAAAGCTAAATAAAAATTACAAATTAAAAGGCTCGTCTTCATTCTCTTTAACCTCGTCCTCTAGCAAGGATTTTGCGTTCACCATGCACTTTTCATAAAAGAGTCCACTCCGGACTTTCATAGGGTCAGTGGTGGTGATACCACACACATCAAAAGAGTTCCTTACCATTTCTTTATCGTTGGATAATGTTTTGTGTGCCTTTTCCACCCAATTTACAATATCCTGCCTGGTTGGTGGTGGAAGCTTGTAATCACTTGTTGAAGACGATGTGGGCATTTCCTCGATTGCTTTGACAACATGTTCGACCCAACATTTTCGTAACTTGCCCTCGACATGATCCGTGGTCTTGTGTGCCGAAAACGCGTCATACCTCATCATCGGGGATAATTTCATCGGGGAAAAGTGACGACATTTTCATCCACGCTTTCGCTTGGATCTTTACCACGAACCCTTCCGGTATACGCAACTTTTCAATTGTTTTTTCCGTCTTCCCTTTGAAAATCAGCATGGGTGATATGGAAGCATGGTCCCATCGGCTGCAGGCTGAAAGGACTAAGGTTACTACGTGTTTTTTCTCGTTCCCATATGTTCTTCCAACACAATCCCTATAGTACCAGTTTTACAGATACTTGTTGTTGTGTTTTTTTATTTTTCCAATTTAGTGTGGATATAGGCTTAGACTTTCCTCTAATTTTTAGTGCGGTAAGAAAGTTAACGATTCAAAGTAACTTATTTCCTCCTATTAGTAGTGCGGCACCTCGAAAATAATTACTTAATTGGCCGCATTATAGAAATGCCGGTTAAGATTACATACAACCCAACATTCGAAAGATTAAAAACACTCCAAAAGCATTCGAGCATTCGAAAACTGAAATAGTACTCGAAGATGATAGACTGATTTCTATGAGCAGCACTTTCTGAAAAGGTTCCAGATAAAGACTGTGCATCGTCGTCGTCGCTAGGAGGAGGGACTAAAAATTAGTTCGAAATGGCGGGAACTTTGAGATAGCAGAGTTTGAGTAGTGGGACAAATTTTAGTCAGCGAGACCATTAATGCTGGCGGGATCAGGGTTTTTATAAGAAACTCAAGATTGTGAATGTTCGATAATGAGAGTCACCGTATACACGAGCACAAAAAAGTTTAAAATTTCCATCCATACGTGAAAGTTAATTAATGGACGAAGTCCGGCTTTATGTGTTGAAGTGAAATTGTCCCTTTACTTAGCCTCCTAAGTCAATCAGCCCATTTAAAATTTAATAGGGTTGCGCATGCGCAGATCATTCTCCAAAATAATTCCCAGCAAAATTATCCAGAACAAAGATGGAAATTCGTTTTTATTCATCTCTTAACTTGTTGATACATTTTTCATGAAATAAGCGTTATCAGTAGCAAAGAAACTTTTAAGTAGTTGACAAACCACCACAAGCAATTTTTTTCATTACAGTGATCAAGTATTATTCAAAGTGAAGTCTTTGTTAATGTTTGTGTTGTATGAGCCGAGAGAAGGTTAGCATCTCCCTCGATAAGGACGAGAATAGACCTTGAGTCTATCAACCACAACACACATGGTTAAGGCTATGTCACTTACTTCGTGGCATCTAACCAATTTTTTTCTGGAGACTACAAAAATGTAAATAAAGGTAGTCTATAACTGCGCAGTAATATAGTTTAGTTGATATAATGATCTGAGATTTCTTTGGTCAAACTTAGATACCATTGATTGGTTTCCGCTTATAGGCCCTATCTGATAATTTCGCCTTGAGCTCTAATCGTGATAGATAAGAAAAACACGCAAACAGGGACCTTGGGCGATTATCCATTAGAAGCCGTGCTCTAAAAGTTAAACAGACCATGCTTCAGCTCATTTTAAATGTGTTGATGCACCCACAGTGAAATGAATAGCATTTTGTGCTTGCTTGTTATGATAATTAAAAGAACATCATTGTCATTTTCTAATGACATCGATGGGAACTCTCCTGCTGGATTGGAGACACTTAAAATATCTGGTGGGATCATTGGTTGTTTTTTATAGACGACTTTCAAAGCTTAAGATTTAAAAAAAGGCACCATCATCCAAATATAATTATGATTCTGAGAGACTTTCCAATGCAAGATGTTTACCCAAGTTTTCTTAGACTAAAAAAACAAACTGCACAAGAACAAATCACACCTGCTCATATTATTGCATTTAAAGGGCTTCCTGTGCACTGTAGGACTATTGTGTTTATATTGTTTATTCACCATATTTAGATCTCACATTCTAGATGTAGCAGTAAAACTATACCGTGAGTTGGGACGAGATTCAAGTCTGTGGGGCGAGATTCAACGTGCCAAAATCAAGCTGCATCTGGTCAATAATTTAAATACATTACATTTTTAATACTAAACCAAGTTATACAACACAAAAAAAGATTGAAAGCAATCAAAACATTCATGAAGAATGATTACCATTTAAAGAACAAAAGTGCCTGGTTTCTACATTGAAAATCGGTTAAGTTGAGCCTATTAGGATGAGATAGTCTAGTCATAGAGATTTCAAATCTTTTGAAAAATGTTGTAGATTTAAATGTATATACTGTCAGACAAAACTTACCAAGAAGATAGGTATTAATTCAGTATTAACATTGGAATCAAAAAGAAATATACGATGCACAATATCATTTTATTTTGCTATTTTATTTTTTCCTTTGCAACATTAAAACTCCTTTTTCTCAAGATTTATTGTCCAATAATTCTTTTGGGCATATTTAATGGTTGTGCACTCAAGATGAAAGTTTGCACTGCAACTATCACAAACGATCCAGCGACTTTCACTCTTGTCGTCCCATTTTTTATCACATTTTTTGCAAACCCATTCCCCTTCAGTTTTATCTTTCAAATCGTTGGGTTGCAGGGCTCTTCCAGGTATTATATATGTCTTTTTTCCTTGGACGTGCTGCACGAGGCTTTTTGCATGATTCGATGATGTGATTGTGCAATGTTTCAAGTTCTTTCATCACGGCATTGTTTAAAGCAGATTTTTCATCCCTCGAATTCATTGTGTCCAGTGGTGAATCTTTTCAACTGAGTAGCAATGGGAATTGATTGAGTGTATACGATGCGCACTTTTAAATCTTTGCATAAAACCCTTTACACAGTAATTGCACAGTCATAAATTCTCTCCATCATTGCGCTCTTTACATCTCAGCTCACGACGACTACACACGCATGGTGTAAGACCTTCCGGTAAGCTTTATAGGTGCGCTGGGTTGGACAGAAAGGTGTTTTAGGGGATGATATTGCTTAGTGAATACCGTCTTTGAGAAATAAATTTTGCACAGTGCTCAATCATTTCCTTCAGTTTGTTTCACTACATAGTTTCCGCCCACGCACCCCTCCCCCAAAAATACAACCTGTGCATTATAGTAACTTTTATAAACACACTTCAAAGGGCGAAAGGTGGCTGGGCGGCGGTGGGTGGACATCACTTCATTGGTATAAAAATAAACGTGCATGGCTTTATGAAGTCTTTTAACTCGTGTTGGGATTCGAAGAGCTCAAAGGCAATTTACATTCAGCATATAAAATTTTTTTATTGTGGAGTGTAGTACAGATTACATCCTGGTTCAGATATGCGATGTTGTTTTGAAATTTCAAATTATTTTGTTGAATGTTGTGGTCTGGATAATGGTGCTGTTGAATCTCGCCCCACAGAGTTGAATCTTGCCCCAACTCACGGTAATAACCATTAATAATTTAAGTATTTGTCTGTTTTTTAAACAGACAAAATTTCGAAGTGTAGTGAGAAAGCTTTTATTAAAAAATCTGTGAAAGTGCATGTAACTTGTTCAAGTTTTAATACATATTTCTATTTAATTACGACTCCTCAGAGTTTTATGCCCTGGTTTCGTAAATCTTTCCTCTGTCGTTGCAAACGGAATTGTAAATAGATCTTCAAATCAAATTCATCGGAACAACGGTGGAGAGATTTACGAAACAATTTCTTTGCATATTTTCATTTTAACGAAGCTTCGTAAAAGATGTTTTTTATGTTTTAGTGCATGTATGTCTCCATCTACGTAGTGTTTTTCTTCGTTCCTCAAGTTGATGTATCTTTTATACTTCTATTTTATGCTCTCCTTTAATCAGAATTAGCGACGGCAGTCAATATGCCCTCCATCATTATTCAAAAATTTTTATTTCATTTTTGTTTTTGTTTTTTTGTTTTTTTTGTATAACCAGCAGATTTTTTTACATGTTAAGGCTGAAATACACTATCATTTTTTTCAATGATCATTTTTCAATGATACATTCCAACAGGGATGTGTGATTCCAATGACATTGAAAATTAAAAATTTTGACGCGAATACACTATCATGGAAAATTACAAACATGTACCCAAGGAAGAAACAGCAGCTGCTGTCGTTGTTAACATTTGATCAAAAAAGAGAGTTGAACGCAGAAAGCCAAAAAAAGTGCATGGGTAGGCATGGGTAAATAGACGAAATGAACTTGCCATCTATAATACCCTCAAGCATGAACTACGTGTGGGGGAAATTGCAGAATATATGAGATTTTTAAGAATGCTACCGAATATTTTCGATGAGCTGCTTCATCTCATAGACGTTGATATTACGAAAAAAACACGAGACCCAATCCCAGTTCAAGTTAAAGCACAATGTCCCAGTTCATCCCTGAATTTTGCGAAGATATTTATATGGGATTAAGACTTGGTTGACTGCTCCAAATTTCAATAAATGTTTCAGTTGCTGCTTGTGTCTTCATTTTCGCCTGTAAAAGTCTCCAAAATGTTGTTTTCGTTTATGTTAGCATCTATAATCACATTGTGTGCAACGAACACGTGCGCGAAAACAATAGATTCGATTCGAAACAATGGAAAAAAAAGGACATTGAAAAATTAGAGTGTAAAAAATGACATTTTTTTCTGAATGCACTGTCATTTTTCAATGGTCATTGAAAAATGATAGTGTATTTCAGCCTTTAGAGACATATAAAAAAATCGAAATCTGCATGACAATTTCTTATAAAGAAGAAATTATATTTCTTTTATGAAAAAGAAGAATAAAACTACGTCATCAAAATAAGCAGTGACTGAAATTTTAGAATAATATAATCATCTTGAACATAAACGTTGCTAAGATACATGTCGCAACATGAATTTTTTTTAGTTGACTGTCTAGACAAATGTCAGTATATCGTGAAGTGACTAAAAGAAACAAACACACCCGATGTATTTTACGAAAATAAATAGAGAATGGCGCGTTAATATTGTGTAATACTTTATAACATTTATGAAAAGGTCTGTTCTAAAATCCGCCTTAGTACATTATCGTTAAAAAATGCGCATTGTATGTCATTATTTCGTTTGCAAAATAATGCATAATGAATAATGCCCACATTCCGCATTGCTATTTTTCTAAAGTCTGTTATGCTGAACAAAGTATTAAATAACTGTGACCTAATTAATGGTAGAATAGAATAGTGGCTCAGTAGTGTTTAAAAATTCCTTGGTGAGCATACTTTTGAGCTCAACTCTAGGCATATCTGTAAACCGTGCACCTCTTACGTTTGGTGCTTCCCTGTTGGTATGTATTCCAAGTTGAAATTACCTGGTGTTTAATGCAATGTAAGCCATACATGGTCATAGATGTCTTTGTAATAAGCATGAGTTTTGTAGGGGTGAAGTTAATGTTGAATGTATTTATGACAGCAGACAGCAAATTGCCTTTATAGACATCATGCAGGAAAAGGACATTTAGTTTTGCAATTATCTGAAAATTTCAGCACGTTAACAAAACTAAAAAAAAGGCTATGATGAACTCTAGGACATGAGAAAGTGATAAGTCTCAATGCCTGGTTTTGTTGAACTCTTATGCGGTCAACATAAAATGTTGCATTGCTGACCCAAAACTGTAAGATCGTGCATAGGATCCTGTAGGATCTTAACATAGGATCCTGTAAGATCTTGCATAGGATCCTGTAGGATCTTGCATAGGATCCTGTAAGATCTTGCATAGGATCCTGTAAGATCTTGCATAGAATCCTGTAAGATCTTTCATAGAATCCTGTAGGATCTTGCATAAAATCCTGTAAGATCTTGCATAGGATCCTGTAGGATCTTACATAGGATCTCTGTTTTCCGAGAGTTCATTTGAAGTGTTTTGATACAGTATGGACTTTGAGTGGAGGAAGATCTAACTTATGCAAAGTTGCATTTAAAGAATCTTTCGGAATTTCGGAATTTTTGTTAAGTGGCAGTGGCAGTAGTCTCTTGGTAAATCGAGTTATCATCATCACTTTCACTACATTCAATCACTGTATTAAACTCCATTTTATTGCTATTAATATTATTATTATTATTATTAAACATATTTGGCTTCCATAAAGTACAATATGGTTATTCTGCCTAAGATAAAAATACAATTATATATAGATATAAAATATTTATAGTATATAAAAACTTTAAAACCGCTATAAGAGATAATTGGGTGCGACACAGCTAAGGAAAAGCAAACAAAACAAACAAGAACCAGCGTAAAACAAAGAAAAGTTATGCTAGAGGACATAAAAAAACACTAAATAATAGTTGGTAAAAGAAAGAAAAAAAAAAAAATAAATAAATAAAGAAGCTAAATAAGCTATTCTTTGGATAAGATTTCACTTAAGGCCATATCAAACATATATTGCTTTGCCTTTTTAACGAAGTGTTTATAATCAACCTCCGATCTCACATTTTCCGGAAGGCTATTAAACACTATGGCAGATTTGTTCTTAAAGGTGTTTTGGTACACATCATCCTTCAATTTAAACGTATTATTTGCATTGGAACGCAGACTTCGTTTGTTTCCAAGCCACTCAAGAGCAAGATATTCAGGCGAGCTGTCGTCATAAATTGATTTATGGCATATCTTAGCCATGGATAGCTTTAAACGTTCCTGTATTGGTAACCACTTGAGAACAGATACTACGTCTTTTGTTGTAGCGTATTTCTTGAGAACAAAACTGGCAGCAACATTTTGAACTTTCTGTAATCTCTTCAATTGGTATTTCGGAATATTATTGAAAATAACATTTCCATAGTCTAACCTGGATAAAATGAGCGCTTCAGCCAAACACTTCCTCACATGAAACGGTGCTAAACGTTTTAGCCGCTTCAAGGTAGCAATCGTTGCATAAGACGACTTTACTATGTTATTGATGTGAGTGGACCAAGTAAGATGTTCATCAAAAGTTATTCCTAGAATTTTTATATCAGCGACTCTTTCTATCTCAGTAGTGTTGCTGTAAACGGCGAATACATCATTTTTGGAGAGGTTGTGTATCCGACTCAACTGACCAGTTGAAAACATGATTGTTTTGGTCTTCTTTGCATTAAATACTAGATTGTTACGTTTCGACCATTCTAACACTGCATCAACATTTCTTTGTAACGAAGCTGCTGCCTCTTGCACTCGACTCACTTTACAATGAATGTAAAAATTAGTGTCATCAGCATATTGTATAGTGGCTGTGGAGGTATTTGCAGATAGGTCTGATACGTATATATTAAATAAAACAGGACCAAGTATTGATCCCTGAGGGACTCCATATTTGACCAGCAGGAGGTTAGATACGTTTTCATCAATTTGTACATACTGATTTCGATTAGATAAGTAGTCGGCTAACAAACTGATAAAGGCAGGTGACATGTTCAGTTTGGTTAGTTTGTTAATAAGAATATTGTAATCAGCTGTATCAAACGCTTTTGAATAATCGGCATTTACGGAAAGTGTCACTTCTCCTCTCTGCATGGATTTGACGATATCATCTTTCAATTTTAAAAGCAAAGTGATGCACGAGTGACCTTTTCGAAATCCTGACTGAGTTGGAGTATAGATTCGATATTCTTCAATGTAGTCACAAAGTTGAGTTAGTATTATCTTCTCGAAGATTTTTGACATCACCGGCAATATTGATATTGGTCGAAACTCTTCCGGGCGTGTTGCATTAGGTATCTTCGGGACAGGACATATACGAGAAATTTTCCAACGCGTAGGGAATGTGTTAGTATCTATACAATTGTTGATAATAGTTGTTAAAGTTGGAGCTAATAAGTCAGCAACTGGTTTAAGAAATTTAGCTGGTATGTTGTCAGCTCCTGTTGAACAATCTCCTCTCATAGTGTTTAGATGTTTTAAGACCTCCTGTTGGGTTGCATGACGTAGGTTGAACAAAATGTTCTCTGGATCGGAGCTCTGATCGCATGAATTTACCACAGGCATATTCGATTCACTTGTAGTTGTCAGTTTCACTGCAATGGAATTAAAATACTCATTGATGACATTTGGGTTTAACTTTAGGCGTTTGAAACTCGGTTTAATAATATTACGGATTGTGCGCCATACATCTTTCGATCGATTAGTTGACAAAGCTTTTTGATAAAAGGTTTTCTTGGTTTGTTTTATCACCTTTTTTAGTTTGTTTCTTATATCACAGTAATGTTGCTTAATGTTCCTCTCATCTGAAGATTTTAATTCAGCTCGAAGTTTTTCAAGCTGTTCTTTCTACAGAATGGACACAATTGTAAAACCTTGAGTCACTTGTTGACATATACAAGGAGAAATAGTTTTTACATAGAAGATCTTGGAAGTGAATTTTCTATAATAATTATAACTGTAATTTAGATAGTCTTCGAGAAGTTACCATCAATGTGGTTAAGTTTATAATGTGCTCTATAAAGGAAAAAGTCTAATTCTGGTATTTCTCTAAAATGTTAATGGCAAAGTTACCTCTGAGCCAATAGAAAGTAGCCAATGAATTTAATCACTTCTTATCTTTAATTGCCAGAAACATTAAGTGTAAAATCCTGGCAAATCTAATGATAGTCCTAGTCACTTGTTAATGCTATTCCGAATCTTTGAGGCATTTTTTAGGTTCTCCAGGAAAAAATTCTGATAAAAGCTGACTGTCGACATAAAGTAGCGATGCGGTTTCTGTACTCATTGTATCTCTTTTTTTATGAGAGATTTCAGGATTTGGTCAGTGGTAGACAGGAAGATTTTGTACAATTTATCTTGAACTTTAGAAGGCCATTTGTCATCCGTGGTGATGACTCAAGGTCAATGCACTGTTTGCGGTTAAATTGCTTTAGTGGTGCTCCTTGATCCAGGAGAGTATTAATATGACCAAGGAATTTCTCCATAGAGATATTGGGATTTTTACCATCTATATATCTGTTAGGATTTCATTTACATGAAATAGAAATCAAATTTGCTCGAATCCCTTTTAACCTGTAGTATAAGGGGATGTCTATTTTCGAGTTTCGCCAAAAAGTGTGAATTAGGTGAGATGGTCCAAGATACACGAAAATATGTGAAATATATTACCTGAGGTGGTCCCACAGAATAGTGTGCAAGTGGCTGGTTATACGTGTTGGTAGAATAGCGTTTGGAATTAGGCAATGAGACCCTACAACATCGAAAAATTTGGTAACTTCATCAGAACCAGCCACTTGCATAAGTCCATCAGATCGACCAATTTTTTCTCCCTATCAGCTTTGGCCAAAAGAGGCTCAATGAAGTGAGTGGTAAATACCTCCACAGAGAAGTCATGGTGTCGATAAGCACAACCAACAATCACAGTTTTTTTTTCATCTCTCTTGAGATTTCAACAAACAAGGATTCCAAACATTTCAGTACCTCCTGTCTTTAGTGTTAATAAAATTATGCTTAACACAAAACAGGGTTCCTTTTCGTCAGACCTAAGGCAAGAACATCTATGCTTCATTCCATAAACTAAATGGATTGAAGCTGTTCCCATGGTGCTAACTACTCTAGATAACAAATGATACTGTTACACTCTATTTAATGCTCACCATTTATCGAGTCTGGTCCCAATCTCAAACAAAAAGCTCTAGCCACATGTTAATTCTTTTTTAAAAACAGGATCCAGACTGAAATCATTCTCAGGACATCAAATATAATCCTCAACACCTTTGTTTCATGATCTTTCCTTTCAAAGATTTTTGACCTGGTTAGAAAATTAAATATTTTCTGCTATCTTTTGGTTTCTAGCAGTAAAGCATTCTTGCATTTGTAGGTTGTCCAGATCTAGTTCTTATACAGTTTTTAATGTTTGTTTTGGATGGACTGTTCTCTGAAGAATGGACAGGTAAGATGGCTTGAGTGAATCTTTGAAACAGCCAATCAAGTGGCATCAGGTGACATTGACTATTCTTTCATTTGTAACAGATATGTGGGAAATTATGGATGATATTTGCCACACCAGGCCAGTAAATTAAATAACTGATGAGTTCCTTTGGATCAGTGCTTGTTTAGATGTGGAAGACTTTGTCTAGGGGCTCTGTGTTTTTCGTAGTTGAGACCATGGTGCAGTACATGTAATTATTGAGTTCCAATTGGAACTAATGATATTTCACACTCTCATTCAATCGCAGTTAATCAAAGATTTATGCAAAGTGCCTAATCAATGTTACCCACCGTGAACTGAAAATTTTGATTACAAGTGTTAGTCTACTGTAAAAAACAGTTTTGAAAATAACACCCAACTTACCATGCCCTGAACTAAGTCTGGTGAGGATTCAGAATTGATATGACCTTTTAACTAGTTATTTTTGCACAGTCAAGAAATCCTTTACAACTGGCTTTGGTTCTTCTTGTTTATATTTTTCTTAGCGTCCAATCATAGTGTGGTTCTTTATATCCACATCACTTGTTTATGTTTGACTAGCACCTTATTTCATCAATTATGTAAATAATGGCTGAAGTATGTTCAATATAATATTTCTTTATAAGTGATTATCTAAGGGCTTTTCTTTTTCTCTCGCAATGATATTATAATCACTTTCATCCTGTTTTTATAGCTGACACATATTAAAAATGTTTCGACTTTATAAGATACAGAAATACCACCAATTTGCTTCTACACTTAACCTATTTCGACCACCCAGTTCACAAGTCACAAGAGCTATAGAAATTCAAACACAAACATTAAATGGTAAGTGCAACAATATTTCTATTTCAGATCGGTGTTTATCTCATCACTTTTGCATTTAGGAGGTGCATTGAAACATGCTAATATATGCATATCATAATTTCATAACGATATTCAATTTTAACTTCTCTGATTGTATTTTATACTGTGTAGACAAGTTCTGTGTATGAATGATAAATGATTATGATTAAATATGTCAAAATCAAATAAAATTTTAAATTTTTAAAACAAACAATTAAATTGATCTGATGGATCTGATACAGTTGGACATCGATCTACCATCAATCTTGCCATTAAAAATAATTTGGTAACAAAAGGTACAAATAGTCATTTGTTTTCACAAAAACATTATATACAACCATTTTCAACAAATTCCCAACAATATGTTATCAACAATTATTAGTAGTTGAATTTATACATGTTATTTCTTTTCGAAATATCATAGTCCGGGTAAATTGGTTCAGACAAATTTTGACTGTTATGGGTATTAAAGAATTCTAACAATTGTTCTAAAATGGTTAAACATACAGTATGTAACAACTCTGGTTACTTACCAACTGTCAGTCGATCTGAAGTTAGGAAGGAAAAAGCACAGTTTGTTATTGAATTTACATCCTAGGTCCTGACTTGGAAACAGAGATGATTCTAAAGCAAATCAATTTACGGAAATTGATTCAAACTTATAGAGATACTGGCTTTCAATATGACTGTACAAATTCATTGCAAAATCGGAATCAGTATGTATTTTTTCTTTGGTAAAATCTATAATCCTTTGTCTTTCTTTTTTTTTAAGCCAGTTAATATTTTATTTCAATATTAATCATTTTTGAATCTTTAGATCTATAAGAAATACCTTGCCATTAGATCAGATTAATATTATGCCGTCTGATGTTTTCAGTTTGGAAGGTAATGTTTACTATAGCGTACTAAATTGAAAGAAAAAGTTTGTGTTCAGGTAAGATTACTTAAATCATTTTGAGTAATAATAATATCAATGCAATACTTTAATTAGTCAGAATTTATAACAAAAGAAAAGAATAGCACCTAAACAGAAATTTAAATTAATTTTCAACAACTTACGACAACAACCAATGAAAGTGCCTACAATAATTGCATAGACCAATTATACGGCAATCCTAGGAAATTGATTATCATAATCAATTTCCTAGGATTGCCGTATAGGGGGGTAATACAGAATAAATTTTTGGGGGTCGATATCTCCCGATCTTTGCATTGTTTAAATTATTTTTGTATTATTATGGTAGGTTGTAGATTGATATGTTACTACTGTTTATTTGTTATGCTGTTTTGTGATGAGTTATTTGCAAGTGAACATTTCTTTGGGCACCGAAGTTTTACGCCCAAAAGCGGTTATCGATGTCAAAAATCAGTCTGTATTACCCCCTGTTATGAGTGAATGGCAAACGAGGTTTTGTGAGTGAATGAATGAGTGTTCGTTTTTATAGAGTATCTCCAGAACTAAATCATTTTTGCCCTTATACTTTTAGAGCATTTTCATATGCCAATACAGCTCTTTAAAAAATAAACAATTGTCCAGAATAGAAAAAGAATTAAAAACTGTAGTTGTTGTTTGCAATAATAACTGGCAATAAGGGCCAGGTAAATTGGTCAGCGTTAAAAAAAAGGAATAAAAAGGGTTTAAGGAATTTAAGAGTTGAATGAATTGCTTGATTTTGGTTGGTTACCTAGTGTCTTGCGCATCCCCCTAATTTGATCTGCTTGCTAGATTCCAAACCTTTGTTAGTAAGTGAAAAGATTGGTTAGAGTTATAAGTCAATTATAATGGCTTCATCTTATTTACTTGTTTTATTAACTTGTTTATTTTGAAGGTTTGGTTAGAATGGAGAATATGTCCGAAGCATCTTTCAAGGAGATTTTGACATATCTAGACAAAACATACTGTGAAAATCTTACATATGAAACAAGTCATATAACGGTACTTTTGAATAAATTTTATACTTTGTAATATAATAACGCAATCATAATCTATTTTCTTCTTTCATTTGATTTAAATTCAGAACATTGAGGAAAAAGAGTGGTTCTATAAAGTGGCAGAAGAAAAATATAATCATAACCTCGATATTAAAACGAAAATTGATATATGTCAACATCTCGTAGAATCGCAAGTATGTATATCTTAATCTATGTTATGAGTTCAATCTTATTCATCACAGATTTGTTGTTAGGGTTACTTTTATACTTTTTAGGTTCTCGAAGATTTTCTTGGCAAGAAGTTTCCTACTTTGAAGCGTTATAGCGGAGAAGGTGCAGAAAGCATGTTGGCTTTCTTTCATCAAATGTTTTTATGTGGAGTTGAAGGTGGACATTTGTGTTTTATTTCATTTACATCCTTTTTATTAATAGTCTGTCATGAAAAGATCAACTTGTGTTAAAGCAGTGATGCGGCACTTAAGACCACACAAATCTGGACAATGTCCATGTCAAACCATTCTATTGTGTACTGACGGAACACAACATTTTAGGGACAATTACTTCCAGAACCAATAAGAATGACTGATGTCTTATTTAGCTCATACAATGATGATGAAATGACATAAAATATTTGCAATAAATTATTCAGTGACATTATTAAAATCTTTGCCAGATAATATTTCCGTAGTAGGCAGCATCATTTGTTTGATCCCTAATTTGGGAAAATTGTTTGCTCTGTGTTACCCTATTGACGACTGTGTATAACCTATACATAACGTAATATAATATATACTTGATAAAGACTTGATAAAGACTAGCAAAAGTCAAAATATTGTGGTATTGAATAATGTGTTTTTCTTGTTTTATATAATACTTAACACATACATGCACTGACTTTAACGTTTTATATATATATATAACATTAAGATGTCAACCATCTTACAATCACAGCTATTCACTTTGCATCTCAAAGAGACAAGGGATTCTGTATTTTAGAACAAGTGGAAGATGTTTTGATCTCAATACCACATCGTGGAAGGATAAGCTTGTTAACTGTAATGCTGGGATATCAACCATCACTGCTGTTCCATAAGGTGACTGAAATATGTGCTGAAATATAAGGAATTAGTTCAAAAGCACTTATCAGCCAGGCTGACAGTTGGCAGCTTTTAAGTTTATAATACAGGGTGTGCATTTCAACACCAGCTTCATGACGACAACGCATTTAAAATGAAAACAAAAATGCATATTTAGCATATTTATAATGATAAAAAACTATGGAGCTAGGTTTTCAGTTGTTTCAGTTGTTTCCAAGAACCTCCAGCTAATGGTCATTGAGGTATTCAAATCCCTTAATCAACTAAATCCCGAATTTATGAGAGATTATTTCATCTTAAAGGGAAGCATGTACGATCTTAGACAAGGTTCTTCTATTTTTGTTCCTAAAGCAAAACAACAAAAGCCCTGGATTCCTTCATATTTCGTGCATCCTTAGCATGGAATCACTTACCTGCAAACATGAAGGAATTAAAGGACCTGTCTAAGTTCATGCATGTACTGAAGGGACAGAAAATATATTGCAAATGCAAAAATTGTAATTAATACGCTTTAGCTTTTAACCTTCATATTTTCTTTTATTCCTTATTATTATTATTATTTCTTTTTTGTTTGTTTGTTTTATATTTATTCTATCGTTTTTATGTAGTTTGTTGCATGTTGGACTTGATTAGTATTGTATACTATAGTTTATATCCAACTGAAAATAAAGAATAAATAAATAAATAAATAAATAAATAAATAAATAAATGTTTTATTTACATGTTTTTTTTTTATTAGATCAAGGGAAATACGGAATTCTCACCAAAATATAAGTTCATAGGAGACGTGGTTTCACATCTTAGTAAGATGTTTATTTAATGTATATTTTCCATAGGAAACCCATCTATGGTTTTATTACGTACACTCTTCTCTTCTAGCAACTTCGAAACGCATGGATTTCGATAGCGGTTCTTTCGATTTGACAATGATACCAAATCCATCACATTTGGAAGCAAGTCATCCGGTTATAGCCGGTAAAACACGGGGGCGTCTGCTTTCTAAGTCATATGCGTGCTATGGAGATAAGGACAAAACCAACAGCGTCATGAATGTGCAAGTTCATGGTGATGCAGCAATCTCTGGTCAGGTGGGGGCTTTAAAAGAAAAATAACATTTTTAATTTTTGTTTTCATTACAATGTACAATTATTTTAATAGGGCATTGTTATGGAGACTCTAGCGTTAGCATCTTTGCAAGGTTTTGATGTTGGTGGAACGATTCATTTAATTGTGAATAATCAACTTGGCTTTACCGCAACTGCAGCTAACGGAAGGTTAGTATCGGGAATCCTTTTGCTTTTTGGTTCAAGCATAATGGTTCCACAAATTGTATGCTCAATAAAAGCTTGGCAACAAATCAATGGCGATTTGAATATCCATGAAGCTAAGGCATTGAGTATGCCATAAAACATACGATAACTGCTATGTTTATTGCATTTACATAATTATTTTTTTACTGCGAAGGAGTTCCAATCACTGCAGCGATATTGGTAAGCTGACAGATTGTCCCATCATACATGTGAATGGCGATCATCCTGAGGTATCTATCGTCACGTCATACCATGAAAAGAATCTAGAAAATACTTATGCATTTGTTCAAATTAATACAAAGTAATTTCAACTGTTCTTCTAGGAAGTTGCTATGGCAGCCAAGATTGCTTTCGCTTATAAATGTCAATTTCAAAAGGATGTTTTCGTAAACATGCATTGTTTTCGAAGATGGTGAGTTTGATTTTACTTTGTTTCTTTTGATTTTTTTATGGAAACTTCAAGCACTTTAGAACTTTCAAGGAAGAGATAACAAATTTAACTGGTGCTATTTGAACAGAAGCAGAGGACACTATTGGCAAAAGAACGGTTTTTAGCAAGTTTTCAGGGTTATGAAAGTCAACAAAACAGTCAAAAGAAGATTTGACAATGAAATGTGTACATGGAATTTTATTGTATGGAACAGATAGAGAAAACTAAAATGAGAATTTTATAAAACAGTAAAGAGCAAGTGTTTTAGAAGCTCTTTTGTATTTTTAATTTTGCTCTACAGCAAACTAGATTGTTTCTTTTCACACTTGTTTTGATAATCCAACAGTTCCATTTCTAGGATTTTCTCACAAAGTCAAACAATATCCTTATATGCTGAGGTGGTGTGCAAAAAAAAAATTGCCTAACAATGTTCCTATCTAGTTATGGAGCTTGACGCTGTATTTTCGTCACTGTTCCTAGATTTGCCTTACCCACTTTCCAACAGTTTCATTTTTTTTGTTAACTTTTCGAAGTTGGTTAATTTTGCTTAACATATGGGAATTGTGTTTCACTACTTGTTACTTTCAAATGCATTTTGTGATGTTACGATTGATTTTTACTTTAGAATTCAGTTAGTAGCTTTTAGATGTCATCACCTATTGTTAGGGTTCCAATAAGAGTTTGTGATTTTATTAAGGGACGGTAGCAATTAAAGTAAACAAAACTTCTGCGAAACTTCTTGTGTGCTTGGTGTTATCATCATCTTACGTTCTTTGAAAACTGTGAAAATGTTCTTGATGTGTTCCAGAATTTCCTTCTCAATCTCTTTGACCACCCCGGAAAGTTCTGTCAGTTATTCATATAGCTAATTGATATGACTCGCATAAAAACAGCTATTGTTTTTTTTACGGTGATTTTATTTCAGTATGCAACTAAAGACTTATATAGACAAAAATTATGTTTATGTAATTTTCCTTTGATCTTTTCAATAGACGAATTCAAAAAGTTATTTGTACCTAATGCCAAAATACCAACCATTTGCAAGTGTATTACTTATGTATCCGTGAAAAAAATTCACGCTGTAGAAAAGTTATGGGTTGACTGCCTCTGTCTCCAGTAACATGACACTATTGTTATTGTTTATGTTTTCAGGGGTCATAATGAACTAGATGATCCAACGTTTACCAACCCATTCATTTACAAACTGATCAATGAAAGAAAATCTGTTTCTGATTTGTATAAAGCAAAACTGATTGAAGATGGTATCCTGAGTAGTGACCAGGTGGCATTAATAGAAACCGAGTACTCGAAGTATCTTAATGAAGAACTTAAAAACTCTGATCAATTTCATGAAGTCTGGTCTCCGTTTAATGGGAATTGGAAAAACATCCAGCAAGCTGATGAGAAGACAATCTCAGTGTGGAACACAGGTAAAATGGACATGTTTTCTTTTTTAAAAGAATGGATTATCATTAAAGGAAAGGTAAATTTGTAAAGTGTAGATTAAGAGAAAGCCCAAGTTTGTGAGATATTCTCTAAATGAGACTGAAACAACTAACCTCCTGATGTTCCTAATAATATCAAACTAGAAGCCATTAGGCTTGAACAATTTCCGCATCAGCCCTTGAGAAAATTGCTTTAGGCTAATTTTCAAGAAATCTGAATGACTTGTACACTGATTCATAATTTGATACAGTCTGGAATTCATCAAATTACTCCCTTCTTTAATTTATTTAACTTAATCTTGACAGCTTTGCAATTCACTATGATGTTTCGGGGCCAGAAAAACAGTTCACCAATATCTTACGTATGATGTTTATTCATGAAAATTGAAGATTTTTCAAAATTTGGTCCAAATTTGGCCCAAATCGTCCAATTAGTCAAATCTGACAAAATGACTGTCAAATTCGAAATCAGCATCTTTCAAATGTAATCCATGCAAAATTTCATAAAATTTGAAGAACTTTCGAAATTTGGTCCAAATTTGGCCCAAATTGTCCAATTTTAGTCAATTCTGACAAAATGACTGTCAAATTTGAAATCCGCACCTCCTTTCAATTGTAATACATGCAAAATTTCATGAAATTTGAAGAACTTTCGAAATTTGGTCCAAATTTGGCCCAAATTGTCCAATTTTAGTCAATTCTGACAAAATCACTGTCAAATTTGAAATCTGCACCTTTCAATTGTAATACATGCAAAATTTCATAAAATTTGAAGAACTTTCGAAATTTGGTCCAAATTTGGCCCAAATTGTCCAATTTTAGTCAATTCTGACAAAATGACTGTCAAATTTGAAATCCGCACCTCCTTTCAATTGTAATCCATGCAAAATTTCATAAAATTTGAAGAACTTTTGAAATTCGGTTCAAATTTGGCCCAAATTGTCCAATTTTAGTCAATTCTGACAAAATGACTGTCAAATTTGAAATCCGCACCTCCTTTCAATTGTAATACATGCAAAATTTCATAAAATTTGAAGAACTTTCGAAATTTGGTCCAAATTTGGCCCAAATTGTCCTATTTTAGTCAAATCTGGCAAAATGATTGCCAGAATTGAAATCAGCACCTTGCAAATGTAATCCATGCAAAATTTCATAAAATTTGAAGAACTTTCGAAATTCAGTTCAAATTTGGCCCAAATTGTCCAATTTTAGTCAATTCTGACAAAATCACTGTCAAATTTGAAATCCGCACCTTTCAATTGTAAATGCAAAATTTCATAGAATTTGAAGAACTTTCGAAATTCGGTCCAAATTTGGCCCAAATTATCCAATTTTAGTCAAGTCTGAAAAAATGACTGTCAACTTCACCTTGTCTAAATTCCTAGCATGGTCAGTCATTAACTATTCTGAATAAACAAACAAGCCGAAATCCGAACGGACTTTCCGAAAACGACGAAAAACTGTTACAGAGACAGATAAATAGATAGAATGTGGAAACCAAACAATTTCCTACGCTTCCGCGCGCGGAAATTGAATTATGCAATGCATAATTATGATGTAATAGTAGAGTGTAATGTTGATGTGTGTAACTTATGGACTACTAAATATTCTTACTTTATACTTCATCATATCATTTCACAATTCTTGATCCATTTAATAAAGTACGAAGATGTAATATTAGTTAAGCGATGAAAAATTTGAACTACTCACTTGTAACATCATGATTACACGTTGCATAAATTAAATCTAAAATCTTGAAATTGAGATATCTCGAAAACAACAAAAAAACTATAAAAAAACTGCAATAGGACTTGTTAATCAACATTTTAGAGCTCTACCATGTCTCAAATTATAATTTTTCATCACAGAATCCCTTTTACGTCCGATCTTGTAATTTGTCAGTCGCAAAAGTTCATTTCCATCTATAATACAATGATTCATGTATACATTCTCTTCAGAATATGTTTTAGATTAATATTCTTTGTTTATTAGGTTGCGATATTGATACACTGAAGACTATTGGTGTTAATTCGGTCTCTGTACCAGAGACGTTTTCTCTTCATCCACATCTTTCCAAAACTTTCGTTCAATCGCGGCTTACTAAAATAGAAAATGAGGATAAGATTGACTGGGCGACCGCTGAAGCTTTAGCTGTGGGTAGTCTGCTTCTAGAAGGTAACCATGTCCGAATATGTGGACAAGACGTTGGGCGTGGTACTTTCAGTCACCGTCATGCCATGTTGGTTGATCAGACGACGGAAGAATCGTATGTTCCACTGAATCATATGACAGAACATCAAAGCAGTCTTCTAGAGGTTGGTCTACTTCATAGTATTATTGTCTTGGATAGAAGCCATTGATTCAATATTTCGAGGAAGTTTGGTGGCTTTTGGAGTTCTGTTTGAGGCAGCTTCACTTTGTCATGACATTGCATTTAATATACTGCAATATGGTCCAATATTGTCGAAATGCATTGTCTTGAAAGTTTCCTATCAATGTGTTATGTTATTGCTTTGGTAAAAAAGGGAGGGGTGGGGGGGGGGGGGGGGGGGGGGGAGAGGGCGTCTTTCTTGTTTATTCTTCTAAAAAGCCTCTTTTATTTGAAGGTGACTTCTATATACATGGGCGGCATCTACAGGAAGGTGGTTTTTATTCATGCTAGAGGAACTTTTTAATGAATAGGATGTCTTGTATGTTCTAGGTCGTGAACAGTCTGCTGTCTGAAGAGGCGGTATTAGCGTTTGAATATGGAATGAGTATAGAGAATCCGAAACATTTGTGTATATGGGAAGCTCAGTTTGGTGACTTCTTCAATGGAGCACAGATTATAATCGATACCTTCATATCTAGTGGTGAACGTGAGTATTAACTAATACTCTCTTTAATAACATGCTCTCATTGCTATATATCCTCTCGAATAACATGCTCTCATTACTATATATCCTCTCGAATAACATGCTCTCATTACTATATATCCTCTCGAATAACATGGTCTCATTGCTATATATCCTCTCGAATAACATGCTCTCATTGCTATATATTCTCTCGAATAACATTACGTCTTTTGTGTTTGTTGTCAGTAAAATGGTTGATTCAGAGTGGTTTGGTGATTCTACTGCCACATGGTATGGATGGAGCTGGTCCTGATCACTCCAGTTGTAAGATCGAACGTTTTCTACAGGTAGGTTTTGTTTGGTCTTAAATATGTAGTCATATCAATCGAATATTTATAGCTGGTTTTCGTAAGAAAATGTAATTGTTCCCAAATGACGTACATGCTTTTTTATAAGAACTCAGATTGAGGCTCAAATCATTGTTCCAAAAATTAAAGACAGCTTGAATTTTCTATCAATTCTCTCCCAAGCTTCCGTAAATGGTTTAGTAGTTTATTTTTTTTACATGTGATTGTTTCGTTTCTCAACTACAATAAATGGGCCAAATACATCAATGATGGTACGACGTCTGACCTTCTTCAAAACTTGCATGCTCATATTGGGTTACTTGCGAATGGGTAGCCTTGTTACAAGTTCCCATCGTGAAAATGAGGTCCCCACTGGGCTATTATATGGTTTTCATACCGCAAACCAATCAAAGAACTTTATTTGAGATTAAGACCTTACCTTCATAGAGAGAAGTTGATATTACTTGTAAAAAGCTACTCCACATCTCAGTTTAATTATTGTCCACTGTTGTGGGCTTATACTTCACGTAAAAATAACAACAAAATTAAATTCCCTCCATGAAAGGGCTTTACGTTTAGTTAAAGGTAATTCTGAACTTGATTTTGAAGAACTATTAGTCAAATATAGATGTAAATCAAACCACACCTCCAACATTTTCCAGCTAATGGTGCTACTTTATAAATGTCTACATAACATGCAGGAAATCTTTTATTTAAATTCTAACAATTACAACCTTGGAAATCTTAATGATTTCAAGGCTGAACACGTTGGTACTGTAAGTAACGGCGCTATATTCTTATTATTAGCTGTCGGATAGTCTGGAAGATGGTGTTGACGGCGACGACGTCAATATGCAAATTGTCAACCCGACAACGCCGGCTCAGTATTTCCATGTATTGAGAAGACAGGTATGCATGTACGCTCGCTTAAAGTGGATCTGCTGAAATGTTGTTTTACAGCTGAAACATTCTTTCTGTTTTAGCAAGTTCGAAATTTCAGGAAGCCGTTAATAGTGGCGTCGCCAAAACTTATTCTTCGGTTGCCGGTATGTTCGTTTCCTACCATAATCCTTTTAGTTTAGAAGTTACTCAGTTACTCAGTTTTAAAATAAGGGTTTTATTATTATTATTATTATTATTATTAATGAAATATATTTGGCATTTCCACATTTACATGGCTATTCGTCCAAAATTTCAAAATATGTTACGGGGAATATGATAAATTGTGAATTATGCATATTCCCCGGTTATTATGCATAATAACCCTAACCCTAAACCTTACCCTAAACCTATCGAGCATTATTTAAAATAACTGGTTGATAAAGGTTTTGTTTATAAAGTTAATTTACTTTGTGAGTTGTGATGCTTTCTAGAGGACTTAGACCAAATCTGGTTTAGTATACAATTTTTATACTGATGAATCCTATAAGCTCATTTGGACTGTTTATTTTTGTTCTATAAAAGTCACATGAACACTTGTGGTGATTAATAAAGATGCTTTTTATTTCACAATAACCAATCATAACGCTCTCGAAAAGCGTATGGGCCAATCACAGTAATTCCATGAACGACTAACGCAACTTCGGCGAAAAACAATCCAGCGAACATTTCGCCGGGTTTGAGAGGAGCGAATCAACGGAGTATTTCCTATCCTATTTCTCCCGAACAAAAAAAGCTTTTTTCCTGAAACTTTCGTTGTTTTTTTCTATATGCTGATATGTATCTGGGTAATGTAAAAGTATCTGGGTTATCTTGTTAAATGGTTTTTTGGATTACAGCAGTGTATAAGAAGGCGTTGGCAACTACAACCAGTTATTTTATAGAGGAGAGACGTTGATATACATTTTCGTCACGAAGGTGTTTTAAAGAAAAGGCGAATTAAGCCTCAGATTAACATGTTTTATAGGCTGCAACATCATCCCTTGATGAAATGAAAAATGGTACATACTTCAAGCCTGTACTCAGTGATGAAAAAGTTACGGCAAGTAAAGTGGAAAAAATATTTTTCTGTTCTGGTAAGTATTACTACGAACTCGACAAACAAAGAGAAAAACTGCAGAAGAACAACATTGCTATCATACGGTTAGAGGTGAGACATTTCTTTGGTGTATGTTTGTCTTACAGTCACTGTACTTTTTCTGATTGAAAATCTCAGTTTGGTGGAACAAGGCAATGCTTAATATTCGATCGTTTTTTGAGCGTAGTAAGCGAATGATCGTACTTTGTTTCTCATGTGAAATTAAATTTCTCACTTTTTGGGAACACGATTGTATTTCCCACTAGAACTTTTGTGTTTTCTTTCCGTTTGAAATATTTCTCACTGATCGACCTTTAAATTAAACCGTTAGTCCCTAAGAAATTGGATTTGTTTCGTTTCCTACGTGACAAGAATCGGTGTAATGTTCTCGAATAAACATATCGGTTCAGGTGATTGTTTATGCTGAGTTTTTTTGTGATTGTAGGCACTATGCCCGTTCCCAGCTGAAGAGCTAAAAGATGAGTTAAAGAAGTTTGGAAACTGCAGAGGTGAGTAGTTTGCTTATCATTTATTCTGTTGAAGGAGGAAAACTTAGTTTTTCTTCTTGTTGGTAATGACTGCATAATTTATTTGTCTTAGAATTTGTTTGGTGCCAAGAGGAACACCGAAACCAAGGTGCATGGTCCTTTGTTCATCCGAGGTTCGAGAACTTGCTGAATGTGAAGGTAACATTAGTGTAGTTTTTTAGCAATCAACATGAAACGATTGTGCAGAGTGATTCTCGTTAGCCGATGAAATTGAAAATCAGCTATTGCTGTTGTATTTTATCGACGACGGACGTTCACACTAGAATGTGTTTAATCCCTATTTCCACAAAAGCTTTGAAACTGTCAGGCGATTTATCCTACTTCCCTGTTTATCGCCTAATGAGAACCAAGCTTTAGTACCTTCGAATGCTGCAGATCTGGATTCGATGACCACTGCTGTCATATTTTACTCAGCCTATCATTAGAAGCCATCGACTGACTACACAGTGGCAATGCTATCGGTCAGCCGACTATACTTAACTATTAGTGACCAGGCAATAAAATTAATCGTTAAGGTTGGTTCCCACCATTGACAAATTTCAACTCTCTCTCTGATGTGAACATGGTTTACTTTCCCACTAGAAGTTTTGATTTTTTCTACTTGCTTTCGGAGTAAGTATTTCTTACTGAAAAATGTGCTCATTGGTGGCAACCAGTCTTTCACAGTGGGAAGAATTGTCATTAAGTCACTGCAACGAAGTGCCTTGGCATGCTATTCTAATGAAATGTACTCCTCCGCAGTGACTGTTCAACAAATCCTCAATCGCTTATAATCAAGACTTCATTCTTTTATAGCTTTCCTATCAAGGGCGGAACGTTTTAGGCGCATCATCTGTTGGCGTTGGTAAATGGCATGCCCAAGAGGTGGAGCTCTTAACGCAACAATTGTTTACGAAGGATTAAAGAGATTTTTAGATGTATGCATTTTCCTTATTTACTCTGGGGAGTTTTTAAAGGGTTTTGTATATAATCGCCGGTAGTTTTCTTAAAACTATATGTCACTATCATAATGGGATATACATTTCAACATGTGCCATATATCTTTCACTTTTCAACACGTGCCAAACGTTTGGATGGAAAAACATCGGAATTTTATCTCCTTATTTTGTTTTGCGAGAAGATTTGGAAAGACCATTACATGGTGATATCGCCAAATAACTTGGTCGATACTCTTATCCATAATTTCATAATTTATTCATCATGGCAGCCCTAACCTCGTTTTTACTTTGAAAAATAATGACGTCTGTATCTTTCACAGTTGGGGGTATAAGTTTTGCAACCTGGAGGATTTCGGAAACAGTTCATTTCGGTTGTTGGTTTTTATTGTTTCTTAATATATTTATCGGAATATTTATGGTATGTAATGTCATAGTAGTTCGAGTTTATAATTTGATAATTCGAAGTTTTTTTACGCCAACCTCCGATGGGCGTTATTTTTAAATAGTTCACGGTCAAACTCTCTCACGTCTACAACAGTCTTTTAAATCAACGCCATTATGGACGGGCGTGAAAAGGCTAATATAAGGTATCCACTGAACGACGTCATCATAAGTATGATGTAGAAAGATTTTTTACAAGATATATTCATGTTTCATTAGTCCTATACCACACGTTCCTACGGCCTTACTTAGCCTCATTTCTAACCTCTATCAGTAGCGTATAAGTTATTATTACAATGGAGCTACATACATAGGAATATTTTGGGAGCGTCAGGATTCATCCGGTGAACTGCTAATTTATTTTGAGAGAAAGATTTGACGTGCATTGGAAAGCTCATATTTGTTGTATGACTGAGAGAAAGGCTTATTTCAACACCAAATGGAGGAAAATTTCACGACGCTTCTGGTTTATAAATTTCTTCGCATCACAAGCAAAACTGGGTTAACAGAAATCTAACAATCTGGAATGGCAGGAGTGGCATTACAACACTGTCCGGTCGGGAATGTGGATGGTCAAAAATTTATGAAGGGCGTGAATTATAAATTTTCAACTTCCTGTTTTCCCATAAGTTTCGAGGTTTGAATATAACTTTAAGACCCACGATACACGGTTCTAGTTTATGAACATGTAAACATGATAAGATGTAAACGGAGAATTGTCGAATGTTTGACATTCTAGAACTTCGTAGAAATAATGGCGCTAAGATGATTTGAAACAAATTCCTCGCACTTCAACACAACAGGCTTAGGAAAATTTCAAGGCAAATTTCAAGTACAAAATAGTAGGGGTTAATTCACATTCTGCATTTCATTTATTTACTCAATTTATCTCCAACATACAAGAACTCCAAAGACCCAGTGGGCAAAATCATCAAAAAGTCACTACGACGAAGGGCCTTCTTATTGAATGTGCATGTGTATTTCTATAGAAATGCACTCCATCGTAGTGGCTTTTTTAAACGAATGTGTCAGCTGGGGAGTAACTACAATAATTAAAAATATGCTACTTTTATAAGAGCTAGTGCTGAAGAACTAACAAAGTTCTGAAATACATATATATCAGTCAAAGCACTCGTTTGTTGTCAATACACTGATGCTTGAAATGCCATTTCAATGAGTTGCTTAACCAGAGAACTTGACAGATCTGTCAAGATTTAAAGCTCTAATTTGTCTGACAGAGGTCGCGGCAGCTTTGAAATTAATCTCTTAAATATCGATGATTCTTCACTTTTCGCTGATATCATCCGTTTTTTGCCATGCCATAGTTTGAGTAAATCGACGAACTTAAGAATGAAGCAATCTTAACTTATCAAAAGTTCCTGCATCAGTATAACGACACTTAAAAAGATTTTGAGCCAAAATGTCCTTCCATCATGCCGAACGTGTTCGCTAGCTAAAAGCTCTTTGAGATCTGATATCCATCCTCAATCAAAAGAGATTATATATTACAGTCCGTCCTTTTTGGCTCAATGTAACTAACATTCTTCAAAATATATCTAAAATAATAAAGAAATAAGAAGAAATAATATGAAACAATGAAAAATTCGTGTTATAGTCGTATTAGAACTCTAGAAAGATGGGTCTTACTACATTATAATTTTTGTTCAGTGTGTGGTCAAATTTGTCTCAGTTATCTTATTTCGAATGATTTCTGCGAGATTGTCATGCACATCAGCAACCAACACCAACTCGTATTTACCACGACATTGTGGATCATTATCTAAGATCATTTCCAAGGTCTTGTAAAACTCAACCACCTGTGTATTCAAATCAGCTTCACTAAAACCCGAACGCTTATCCTTTGCCATATCATAAATGGATAACAGAGGGGTAGCGTATTCTACCATTACATATAATGGTGACTCATTCACGTTCACTTGATAAAGCATGTTCTTATAAGATCTTTCTTGGATTCCTCCACGATTGATTGTCTGCGTAGGCATGTTAAACATTGGGGTGAATCTTCCATCAGCCTCTTCCAACTTGTCGTAGCAGTAGCAATTCTTTGGCATGGTTATAAAAAGCTTTCTGCTGGCCAGCTTATCTTTAGCATCTTCGCATTTGACCGGGAATTCTGGTTTAACAGCCCTCTCGAGCATGCCATCCCAGCCAGGCAATATCAGCTTGAGATATCCAAAATAATAACTCCAGGCTAACCCGACTGCGACATTTTTAATCTGAGTTTCACTTAAAGTAGAAATCTCAACGCCGGACATCCTTGCACCCATGTAGTCCATAGCGAAATGAAAAGACTGTATGGCCAAGATAACAAACATATATGCACTAACAGGAAAGTAATGATCTTTTGAGAAATGCCATGCAACGGTGGAAGAAATCCAACAAATTAACATCAAAACCTGACAACAGATATAATAGTAGAAAACACTGAATGATGAAATCTTCTTACGTAGAAAGTGCTCTACCGAAGGAGCATTAATACTTCAGGCATAAATAGAAGACAAAACGTTTTTCAGCTAACAGTTAGCTGAGGATTCCGAAAGGATGAAACTAGTAGTACTAACAAAAAGTTTTGTCTTCTATTTATGTCTGAAATATAGTAGAAAACACTATAAATGATATTATATAATTCACCCTTATCTCTAAACATGCAAAAATAATCTGCATCAAAAAATGGAGTGAATTATAATCTTTGACATAATGGCTTTTGTCCTCGACTGAATTTCGTGTTTGAACATAGGACTACAAGAGGGTCAAATTAGTATAAACTTTGCAAGCCCAAGCTATATAACTCTGAGTTGAATGCAAGCTAGACTCAGCATGTTATTGGTTTATTGACCCGTAGTAGATTCCACTTAGAGCATAAAGAGGACAGCATCCAAAAAACCATTTAGCTTGTTCAGGCCTTTACATTGTTCACAAAGAACCATACTGACTTGCTTTATATCTTATTCAGAGATATCAGATAACACATTATCAGAACAGAATATTTTGGACCTTATGACTTGGGCTATGTCTATTGAGATTTTCGTCTTTCTTTGTCAGGTTAAATCTCTACAGCCTCGACCAGTATGAAATTAAAACCTAGTTCAATTTTTTTGGGGTGGTTTAGGTGCCTTTCCCATGCAAGATGTCTTAGGACGCACTGTTGTTACTACATGCAATGTTGCTCTTTGAAAATCCCACAAAATTTCACTGAAACAACTTATATACTATTTCCCAAAATGTAGCTCATAACTTTTCATATCTATTTTTCAGGAAGAATTTTCAAAAATTCGTTCAATGTTTTATTGATTTGGTCATGTTTTTAACCATATCGAACTTCCCTAACTCTCTTCCTTAACTTCCCTAAAAGTAAAACTATTCTTAGACATAATTCACATTGTTGATTCCTATGTGAGATATTTTTTAATGGACAAAAATTTCTTCCTTAAAATCATTACAATGCTAGCCATTATAACATGTTGACAATTTGTCTTTGTTGGTAAAATAGTTGTTATTGTATACCAAAAATGTCAGCTTGCCAAACTCTTATTAAAGAAATAAATATTTTGGAAGAGAATACGTTATGCCAAATTTATGGTTTGTGAAGAGAGCTGAATGAATTAGAAAATGATGGTAAAGAAGAGGAAAGTTTTGGTCTGTACAAAGTGCTTCCAATAAAACCAATTTTCAAGCATAATGAAAGGATTAAAATATAGTTGAAAATTATGAAGAACTTTTGAATGAAATTCTAGCACTTGAATGCATATAGAAAGAAATTAATTACCAACCAAATTTTTGCTTCCCATTTGACATTTCAACGAATAGGATATGAAAGCAAATTTCCACTGCTCTTGGTATTATATAACATGTATAATAGTGATTAGTTAGTGGTTCTTATCAAAATGGACATGGACAAACTGATAGATTCATTATATTTAACTTGAAAACTAAACAACAAAATTTTACTCTGATGTAGCTAGGCTGAACACGTTACTGTTATGCCACTGCTGCTTAAAAACCTTGCTAGGAAAACCTTTGATTTTGTACTTAAATCAGGCCAAAAGTGAAAAAAATAACATTATTGTGGGAAAGACACATCACAAGTAAACAAAGATCATACAATAGGATATAATTCACATTCTGATTTGTTATTATTCTCAGGAAAATTAAGGCACAGGCTGTTCTTAGTTTTTGAAGCAAGACCTCAGGTATGTCGTTCCTTTTTTTGTCCTATTTTTTATCAAAGTGGAGGCTTTATAAAATTGTTTATAAAAATGAAAAGAAATTCTTACATTACTTTGAAAATTGGAAAATGATATGCATTTTGAGAAAGCCTCCTTTCGTGAACCAAGATATCTTTCATTCAAATGATAGCGCTCTTCATTGTAATACAATATTCTTCGAATTAATTCACCAAGTATCAGCGATGAGATAGCCCCCAAATATGTGCCAACATTTGTTTTAACTGATTCGGTAAATGAAACACCATTAAATAAGGAACTGAAAGGTAATAATAACGCAAGGGAAACCACAACAAACCACAAAGCTGCAAGGTGAGATCGTTGCTCTCTTTGAAAACTGATTGGTCCAAAACCATTATTTCGTTGTTTCAAGCTGTTAAAGGCCATCATTGGTCAAACGTATGAGTGTAAGATATTCTGCAGGCTAAAATAAAACATCAGATAGTACACTTTCAATTTCTTTGCATCATTTATAAGGAATCTTGTCTTGTTGACGTGTGTGTAACATTTGAGCTATACCAAATATTATAAAATAGCTGCATTCTTCTACACTACTATTATATCATGATGATACTCAAACAGAGAGTAGAAAGTTTAGTTCCTAATATATATAATTTTTTCAAAAGTTATTGCGATAAGAAATATAAACTATTATCTTATGAAATTGCATTCATACATTGCATAAATTAGACGTAGAATTTTAAAAACGAAACATCTCAAAAAATTAGAAAATACCAAAACGGAGACTTACAAAAAGCAACTAACTATTCTTCTCGGATGCAGGTTATGCAATTCGTGTCCAGTGCTTAATATAGGGCTTTTGGGGAAGTCCCAGACAGAACATCTTCATTTCCCAGAAGTACATAGTTGTACTTTCCCCGCAACAATTAAAATCCCCAACAATAAAATTCCCAGAATGTCATTCTGCGTGCTATGAACATTTCGTGTTTCCCTTTCTTGAATTTCCAAGAGCCCTGCCCCGTAAACTTCAAGTAAGATTACACGAAGCAAATCCAGCAAACCTCGTGGAAAAAAAATAATAAAACATCGTCAAAGTCATTTATTACACCATGAAACGTAAAAAAAGACGAACTATTATGACAACACCGCCAATGAGGAGTTCCAGCTTTAAACAATGTGTACACCCATTTTTGTTTGAATTCCGAAATTTTAGGGACCGTCAGATTCTCATCAAAGAAACCTTTTGGTAGGGGAAAAGAAATGATGATTACAAAAGGTAACCAAACAAATACAGCGCGACTGTTCCACACGAAGTACGTCCTTGTACGAAGTACGCTTTGCCGACCATAGTCGATATTATGTCCTACTTCGTGTAATAATTGCATACTTCGGTCAGTAGTCAGTTTACCAAATCGCAGCGAAGGCACGTGTAGTGAAAGAAATTTAAAATTAAATATTTTATGCAAAAAGTCTTAAATTATGGCGTCGAGACATGAAGAAAAATTTAAATCATGGCTTCAGCAAGAACACAACAGAAAAAATAACTCAATTATAAAGGACGAAGTGTTTGATGAAATTGTCATATTTTTACAAACTGGTCAAGGTATAGCTATATTTGTTTGTGTAGTAGCACCATTTTTAGTATAGCTATATTATTAAAACTTCTTTATATCAAACAACCAGACTTTGAGGTCTCAAGTTATATGAACTGTTCTCATAACCTTATTTTAAGTATCTGCATAGGTGAATATTGTTTATATTATTACAAAAAGTACATCGATTTATCACACTTTCAATCACAGAAATGTTTTCTCTCTTATTTAGTTGCCTCTCTCTGTTTGTTTGATTCCCTAGGTTTGCAGTGCAAAATATTTCAATTCAAGCTTATATATTTAAATTCAAGAAATTAAACTGTTCAAATTCAAATCTTTACTTTTAAGTAAGGGGAGCAGGCACTGCTCCCCTTACCGCTATGTGCCGCTTGCCGCTAACTTAAGTTTCATGGTTTATTTCCTCCATTTAAAGACAACAAATCAAACAAAACTAATTATTCCATCGTTATGGAAAGTTTCAAAGTGAATTGCCAAATACTTACTGATTAATAGAGTAAAATCAAACACCAGGTCGCAATCATTGTGAAAAAAATATTAAAAATGGCTTCCTCGAAAAATAAATGCTTCAAAATTCAGTGTCATAAATAACGGAGCATATCAATTCCTTGTTATTCCTCTGCTGTCTTGAATGTTACCAACATCTGAGATTTTATCTACACAAACAGTTTTCTTGTATATATCGTATACACGAGTAAATCATCTAAAGTTTACAGCAAGGTAATTCTGTGACCACGTGTCCTTTCTCCGCTATAGCAACAAAATTTGTTCTTGTTAGCACTGATTTCAGCTTGATTACTCAAACAGTTAAATTTTTTTACAGACATTCAATTAGCGCGAAATCCCACGTTGATAATATCACCCATAGATTTATCGTTCAAGAAAACGTGAAACTTGTTTCGGAGACCTTTTCACCCAAAGGACCCATTGTCATTAAAAACTTTTTATTGTGTTAACGCTTTTTATCAATTGCAATTTAAACCTTTAGCAATTGCAACTTGAATTCTGTATGATCATTCTAGCGTGTATCCTCTGCATGTTGAAAATCTCCATCACAAGTATAGAAACAATTAATTTCATATGTTGAGAGTGTAAAAAGTAATTCAATACATGTTGATAATTACATTCGCGGTTCATGCTTTTAACAAATTAACGATGTCTGTGTTTATCGTATAATTACTCTGCAGGCTCACAATAGGGAAATTCCCATCACATGTCTTGATTTTTGCGATCAAAAGTTGACTTGTCGAGACGGCACTATTGTTTTCTAAAAAATCTTCGCTCATAAAAAAATATGGCTGCCTTCGATTTGTAAACAGTAAAGGTATGCATTTTTATTAAGCCCGTGGTTATCTTATTTCTGCAGAAGCAGCACGTGAAATTAGTTAGCGGAAAGAGGAACAAGTTAGCGGAAAGAGGAACATCACCCCGATGATGTTTACAATTACAGTATTTGTTATCAATCTTATTCTCCTTGTTTGTTCTTGTTGATTTAGTATCTAGAATGACCAATTTGTGGTGCTAAATCCATTTAACTGCGTTTTTATGTTTGCATTGACGAATTTTGCAACATTATAATTAAAGTTAGCGGTAAGGGGAGCAGGCACTCTAATTGAGATATTAGGAATAAAATGTTAGACAAAGTTTTAGACCATAGAGTTATTTTTATTTATACCATGAAAAATATTTTGCAAAGAAAGAGTCAGGACTTTGTGTTTTTCACATACACAAACATTAAGTGTATGCCAGTTCAGGTTTTCTATCCTTAAATCTTTCTTTTATATTTTTATTAGGCTCTACCAATGTAAAGAGGCGTGTTCGTTCCAATGGATACAAATTAGTAAACTACCCAAATTTGAATATTACTAACATGCTTTGCATTCCATCTAAAACAGTAGGGCTTCATCATAATTAACTTATATAAACTTTTTAATAGAGACTCTCTGACTGTTGTAGTGCTTTTATTATTGGTTGATTTTAGAATCATTCTTTAATTGGATATTGTAAACAGGTTGTTAAGTCCAGTTTCATATTTGACACTATTAAGCGCATTCACTGTGATGTTTTGCAGCATGCAGGAGTCCTTAAAACTTTCAAAATGGTAAGTTTTAAAATAGTATTAGCAAAGCTTGTAAATCCATGCTAAGTAAGTGAAGTATTCTTTTAAATATATACCTCTTTTAAATACTTTCAAGGTTCAATGTGAAATTATTTCTATGAAAGGATGTTATTGAAAATAGAAAAAAAGTATAAAACAGAAATGTGATTAAATTTCCTTTAGCTATCAGTTGACTTTGCTAACATCCCCAGAACAGCTGTGGAAAAATTTATTGCAGAATGTGAAATATGTGCACTAAAGAAATCCCGTGCAAATACCGCACCATTAAAGCCGATTATTTCAACCAATTTACTTGAAAGAATTCAGGTTCATCTTTTTCATTTTTAAGTCCTTCATTTTTAGTATTATAAAATGTGGTTTCAATGAAGTTGTAGTCCTTGTATTTGGTAGCATTCAATGTTAGCATTGCATAAATGAATTTGGATATCTATTTTGGATGTCATGAATGTTACTATAATTTGCTTTTACCATATCTTTGTTAATGATGAAAGAGAGTAGTTCAATGGTAGAATTCCATTGTCTATTGCTCAATCTGAGCAAAAGAATGATGGTGATGGGGGTTCGAATCCTCCCTCTCTTCATTAACTTGATGGAATATTTGTTGTTGTTTTTTACATTTCTATTATACATGTTTGTGGAGTGACACTATTGTTACTTATAGATTGATTTGGTTGATATGCAGCAACAACCTGATGGTGACTTCAAATTTATTGGGCACATAGTTGATCATTACTCCAAATTTCGAATATTCTTTCCAATGGTCACTAAATCTGCTATGGAGACAGCACAAAACTGTATTGACAAATTTTTTTGTATATTTGGTTTGCCACAAATCATACATTCAGATAACGGAACAGAATTTGTCAATGACATTTTACGTGCTGTGTCTGTGCTTTGGCCAGGAAAAACATCTTTCATTCATGGTAGTCCTGGTCATAGCCAATCCCAGGGTCTAGTTGAACAGGGTAACAATACCCTCCGAGTGATGATTGCAGCTAGACAGGAGAAAGAGAAAAAGTGTGAATGGGCTAAATGGCTTCCAGAATTCCAGTGTATGAATTTGTGTATAGTTAGTTTTGTTTAGTTTATGCCACTAACTTAATACACACTGATGGTTACAGTTTTTATCATATTTTGTTTAGTTGCTATGAATATTTCTTATGTGAGAAGCATAAAAAAATCACCATTTGAAGCAGTATTTGATCAGAAACCTAATATCAATGGTACAAGAATACCTAATGTATTTGAAACTACCAATCCATTGGTAGATTTTTCAATTTCTGAACCACTTTTGCATGATCAAATTGATGATATCATGCAAGAAACTCCAGTTGCTAATGATGGTGAGTATTTCACTATCAGCATGTTTTACTCAACTTGGAGCCAATTTATCCATTTATGTATTTTATTGGTGACAGAATGTGTTGTTGATGATGTTGGTAGAGAAGAGATTGTGGAAACTGAGGAAAGTGTAGCAAATTTGTCAAGGAAAAGGCACAGAGAGGAGACAGCTACATTGATAGAAGAAAATGCAGAGTTTATGAAAAGAAAGCATGAAAGAAGCAGGAAGCGTGCTGTTGGGGATTTCGATATTGGTGACAATGTGGTTTTACATGTAAATAAGACAGATAGAAGGGGAGCTACACTCAGAAATATACCATGTGTCATCATCCATAAAACATCATGTGGTGTCCAACCTCGATATCGGGTCCTGTGTGAGGTCGGAGTTATTTCTAAGCTTGTCAGCTCCTCAAGCTTAAGCAGGTTCCCAGGTATTGTGAAGACTGGACCAAAAGATGTCAAAATAAGCATTAGGGAGGCCGCTAGGAAGTTGCTTTCTACTCAAGTTAAATCCTGTACATGTGTTAAGTTGCCATGTAATAAAAGTCAATGTTCTTGTTTTGCTGCTGGTATCTCTTGTTCCTCAAGATGCCATAAGTCGGATAGTAGCACTTGTCAAAACAAAGAAACAAGAAAGAGTGAAGGTCCTGCCCTTTCAACTTTTGGAGGCTCATTCTTAGTTGATGGAATAAACTATAGCTTTTCAAATACTTGTTCTATTGACACATGGCTGTCCGTGCTCAAAATCATCCAAACTAATTGTGATATGAAACTCATTGAAACATCCAAGCTAGGGAAACTTTTTGAACATGTGAAAAAAGGAAATTTCAATGAGGCTAAATGGCAGGTTGCTTCGGATCTTGGCTTAACAGATAATGAACGTGTAGATTTTTTTGGCAATGAAAGCAACTTTTTCATTGGGCCATACTTAAGCGAAATATTACGGCACGTACGAACATCAACTTGTTCAAATCCGTTGTGTCCAAAGGAACATGCCATGGTGACAAGTGAAGCCCCTCCTGAAATCAACTTTGAAAGTGGTGAATGTTTCGCCAAGCAAGTTGCGGACTGGTTCACTGCAGAGTGTGTTTCGGTTTGCGGGCAGCCACTGACATTTCCTGAAGATACCGAAGAACAACATATTTATGTTGATGTTAATTCTGAGACAAGGTTTTTTTTATTTTCTCCTGAATTACATTGAATTAATCATTCGTACACTAATATAAATAAGATATGGAGTTAAAAATTTACTTTAAATTTAGCGAAAGAAGATGTTATTGTAACGGTAAAAGGCACCAGTCAAGTCCTCAGTTTCATGATTTTCCACTAATTTTACCAGTAAATGTACATGTTACTGTAGCAAACACCAAATTTGACATCACTAAGATACCGGAATGCATTAAAATTGTGGATAGCAACAGTTCAGAATTATGGTAAATATTTAATTTAAATGTATTACTATTTTGTAAATCTTTCTTGTAGTGTGTGATAAGTGTGTGACTTATTTTGATTAACATGATACTTATAGCTATAACTTAGTTGCCATAACATTATGGGGCCACAATCATTACACAGTAAACCTGAAATCCACCGAAAGATGGTTACATTGGGATTCAATATCGCCTGGAAAAAGTTCTCCTCCACAGGAATGCATCCCTACTTTTGCTGTTTATGGTGAGTGATATGAGGAGGTCAAACGTAGTAATTGTTAATCTATCGTTATAAAATTACATTGTTTTAAACGCTGTTTAGTATTGGCTAGCAGCAATCAGATTCCAAGAGAACACACAGAGGAAATTACAAGAACAGGTAAGCTAGAAATAGATCATCTTGAATAAACAACTATAATTCAGAGGTTTTAATCTCAGATGGTAACAAAGGAAACTAACTTTAATATGTTGAAATTTTTTTGCATATTTCTCTATTGTAGATGTACCTGTTGAAAATGCATCTTCAACAAATGTCGAAGGTAATAGAAAGAGAAATGTAATAAACATTTCTTGCAGAAAATTGAGTGTTATATTCTATTTTTTCAAACACTGATCATCGAAACTATTTTTTACAGATTGGTATCTGGAAGGATATTTGACAGACTAAACGAAACACTTGACCTATGACGATCAACATTATAACATTGAACGGATAATTTCACACTCTTAATTTCACTTCGATTAATTTATTTTTTTAATGATGTTATGCTGTTGTTACTCTTAGATAATGCGTCCTCAACTATGGATATTCTAAACGGTATCAAATTATCCTTATCAACTGATAACCCTGTAAGTATCAAGTATCCTGCAAGTTTTAATCGACACGATTCTATTGAAAATAGTACAAAAAAATTTAGGATCATCCCCAATGTCTTATTTTGCTGGAGCGTCTGAAATCAATGGAACTGGACACCGTCGGGTTAAACGGAGATATTTTAAAGACTATTAAAAATGTAGGTTTTTAATATTTCTCTTTCCTGTAAAAATAAGAAGGAACAAATTTGATTTCAGCAATATTGTTTTGTTCCTATTTTCCATCACATTACTTGATTTCATCAATATTGTTTTGTTCCTATTTTCAATCACATTACTTGCTTCGAAGAAATAATTTTGATTATATAAATTCAAAAATAATCTTCCATCAGCTTACGGTTTACAGTAAAGACCAGCAAATTCGATCCACGGCTAAATCAATACATGAAACGCTGCGGAATAGATTCATTCAACATCTCAAGGATCGTAAGAACGTTTTTGTATAATTAGGACTTTTGTTGACTTGATGCAGATCTTTAGACTGTTGGAACTTTTCAGAGGTTGAAAGTTCACGGTCTGTAGAGGAATTAAATGCAACCGACGACGGCGAAGAAGAAGAAGAGGAGGAGGAAAATATGTTTTCATCGGATGATGAATATATGGAATCCATAATATCCAATAGATTAGGTGGGTGATTTCACATTCTGTCTGTTTTGGCTTAAATACTGTTGATGTTTCTTCTATTGTTTCCCACCTTCCTTTTAGTGAACGTTCTTGAAAATGAAGGAAGTACAGGTTTGCTTGTTATGCAATACATAAAAATACCCAGTTTAATAATGACAAACTTCGATTTATGACATTTCTCGTTCAAGATTATCTGTGGTTCAACAGTGCGATATCCTCCCACTATCCAACCTTGTTATCCCAACTTCCCTTTACACGTTTAACTTTGAGACTCGAGAGTATTACTTCGTACAAAATGAAAAAGCAATAGGTGGAAAAGTAGCCATTTTAATAAACACAAAACAACACAGTTAATACAATACTGATGAATTTGATGAAACGGAAATATATATAAAAAGCATCGAAAGAATGCTGTTGTCTGAGTGTCCTCTGTGCATAACTTTGTAAGTTTTTATCTTCCTGGGTTTTTACCAGTTCTCTTATTTCCCCCTTTATTCATTTAATTATAGAAACCGAAGTATTAGAAGCAGCTAAAATCTTAACTGATTTATCGGAAGAACCTCGTTTAGGATGCTGTAAAGGTGCGCATAAGAAGCTCTATTAATTAAAGTGTCTAAATACCAGAATCTAGTAACTATTTACCATTTAGATAAAACAAGAAATGGTGAAATGTATGAAGAAGAATTGTTGACAGAAGAAGAGAGTAAGATGTTTTGTAAAGCATGATAAGCTAGATGTGAGACATGTTCTCATTGAATTAAAATAATCTTAGGAGAGCCAACATTAAAGCTTAATGAAATGCCATTCAGCGAGCACACCTCATCTGTCCAAGACAAAGGTAAGAAATACAATCAAAAGTATTTCTAAAAATGTAAGTTCTGACAGATAAAAAACGAAAGCGTAGTCTTTACTGCTATTCGTCGTTACTTCTAGCGCTATGCTCCTTCTCAGAAATGTCATTTGAACAAAGGGAACGTATGGTTGTCAGTATGTTTGCGAAGGAGGAGTTCCTATACAAGATATTGGATTGCAGTTTTTATTTCGAAACAAATATGTTGAAGAAATACATACCAGACTCGTCAATCGATGAGATGGTAGAGTTGAATATCCTGGAAACACACTGTGAGCCGCAATGTTTTGAAGAAATTCTTCAAAAAGTTAAACGAAAGAAAGATTCAAACAGGTGGCAATGTGGTACTTGTCGGAAACGACTTGCTGGTCGAAGCATAAGGTGTGATCGATGTTTAAACTGGAGTCATTGGAGTTGCTCAAAGTTGGTTAAGAATCCGAAAGGTGATTGGTTTTGCTGCTGGTGCGTTAAGAACGAACCAATAGGTAGGCTATATTCTGCTGTTATAAAAATCATTATACTTCTTCATTCAACATTTTACACGTTGTAGAGATTGAAAACGTTTTGAGATTTGTTGTTGATTTATTATGACGACATTTTTTAGAGCGCGAAAGACTTCAAAGACTGTCTAAAAAAGGTATGAGTTATATCGTCTCGAAGATTCGAGCTGTGGATACGTATTTTTTTGAAATGAAATTCATTAATAGTGTGGAATTATTTTGTAGCCGAAGAGGAGATGCAAAAGGAAGCACGCGCTCCATTATGGAAAGATTTTCTTTTCACTTGTCACAAAAAAGGCGTGATTGCTAGATTGATTGAAGAATCACTAGACGTAAATTTGAATCCCCTCTTGCAAATCAAATTGACTGGAGCAAAATATATGAACAGTAAGTTTGCGGAGTTAGCGACTGCGTATCCCGAATTTTTCAGGGAATATCACGCAAATGAGAAATTAAATCCCGGAGGAATTAATATCTTCATTAATGAAAGGTATCCAGATATGAAAGATGTGGATCGTGTGACAAAAAATAGAATGGGTTATATAAGCACTGCTTTGATATCATTATTTAAGAAAAATCATATGAAAACGTAAAACCTAATCATGCAAATTTTGAGGCTCAGACGTATCTGTGGACTGTCTCTTTATAGTGGAGTTTCTTCTGTGGCCTTTCTTACGAAAAGTTCATAAATATAGAAGATGTAGTGAATACTTTATAATAAGCCTGAATACGTATACCTAAACAACGCCTGATCTAGTTTTAAGTCAAAGGAAGAATTCCCTATAAAAACAAGGATATCCCAGATGAAAATAATAAACTTGAGTCACACCTAAATTTATGGAGATTCTTCTATATTATAACATGAACAAGGTATCCGTAATTTCTATTTTTCTCATCTGTTAGTTAAATACTTTATCAAATCATTTTTTCAAAATACGTGTAATTGTCTACCACTTGTAATTTGAAAGATTGAGACACTAGAAAGTTTCTTCCACCTTAAACTTTGGTATTATTTAATTGTCCACTATCAGTAAAAGCAGTACAATATAGTCACGCGCTATTACTCGGAACATTTAATTGGAAAACTTATTTCGGTCAGCGAAAAAACGCCTATCCGAAGTAGTAATTGGTGTATATTCGGAACTTTTGATTGGAAAACTTACTTCGGGTAGCGAAGACTGGCCTATACGAAGTAGTTATTGGCGTTTATTCGGAACTTTTCATTGGAAAACTTACTTCGGTCAGCGAAGAGTGGCCTATACGAAGTAGTTATTGGCGTTTATTCGGAACTTTTCATTCGAAAACTTACTTCGGTCAGCGAAGACTGGCCTATACGAAGTAGTATTTGGCGTTTATTCGGAACATTTAATTGAAAAACTTACTTCGGGTAGCGAAGACTGGCCTATACGAAGTAGTAATTGGCGTATATTCGGAACATTTCTTTGGCAAACTTACTTCGGGTAGCGAAGACTGGCCTATGCGAAGTAGTAATTGGCGTTTATTCGGAACTTTTGATTGGAAAACCTACTTCGGGTAGCGAAGAAACGCCTATCCGAAGTAGTAATTGGCGTATATTCGGAACTTTTCATTGGAAAACTTACTTCGGGTAGTTAAGAGTGGCCTATACGAAGTAGGAATTGGCGTTTATTCGGAGCATTTCATTCGAAAACTTACTTCGGGTAGCAAAGAAACGCCTATCCGAAGTAGTAATTGGCGTATATTCGGAACTTTTCATTGGAAAACTTACTTCGGGTAGCGAAGACTGGCCTATACGAAGTAGTAATTGGCGTTTATTCGGAACTTTTCATTGGAAAACTTACTTCGGTCAGCGAAGACTGGCCTATACGAAGTAGTATTTGGCGTATATTCGGAACATTTAATTGGAAAACTTACTTCGGGTAGCGAAGACTGGCCTATACGAAGTAGTAATTGGCGTTTATTCGGAACATTTCTTTGGAAAACTTACTTTGGGTAGCGAAGACTGGCCTATACGAAGTAGTAATTGGCGTTTATTCGGAACTTTTGATTGGAAAACTTACTTCCGGTAGCGAAGAAACGCCTATCCGAAGTAGTAATTGGCGTATATTCGGAACTTTTCATTGGAAAACTTACTTCGGGTAGTTAAGAGTGGCCTATACGAAGTAGGAATTGGCGTTTATTCGGAGCATTTCATTCGAAAACTTACTTCGGGTAGCAAAGAAACGCCTATCCGAAGTAGTAATTGGCGTATATTCGGAACTTTTGATTGGAAAACTTACTTCGGGTAGCGAAGACTGGCCTATACGAAGTAGTAATTGGCGTTTATTCGGAACTTTTTATTGGAAAACTTACTTCGGTCAGCGAAGACTGGCCTATACGAAGTAGTATTTGGCGTTTATTCGGAACATTTAATTGGAAAACTTACTTCGGGTAGCGAAGACTGGCCTATACGAAGTAGTAATTGGCGTTTATTCGGAACTTTTCATTGGAAAACTTACTTCGGGTAGCGAAGACTGCCCTATACGAAGTAGTAATTGGCGTTTACTCGGAACTTTTGATTGGAAAACTTACTTCGGGTAGCGAAGAAACGCCTAGCCGAAGTAGTAATTGGCGTATATTCGGAACTTTTCATTGGAAAACTTACTTCGGGTAGTGAAGAGTGGCCTATACGAAGTAGGAATTGGCGTTTATTCGGAGCATTTCATTCGAAAACTTACTTCGGGTAGCAAAGAAACGCCTATCCGAAGTAATAATTGGCGTATATTCGGAACTTTTGATTGGAAAACTTACTTCGGGTAGCGAAGACTGGCCTATACGAAGTAGTAATTGGCGTTTATTCGGAACTTTTCATCGGAAAACTTACTTCGGGTAGCGAAGACTGCCCTATCCGAAGTAGTAATTGGCGTTTATTCGGAACATTTCTTCGGAAAACTTACTTCGGGCAGCGAAGACTGGCCTATACGAAGTAGTAATTGGCGTTTATTAGGAACATTTCTTTGGAAGACTTACTTCGGGTAGCGAAGAAACGCCTATACGAAGTAGTAATTGAAGACGAAAAAACGCCTGGAGGTTCTGGGACGATTTTTTTTCACGAAAATATCCACTAAAGGCGTTGTTATTCCAGCAACCCGACCAGTATTTAATTGTGAGCTAAACTCTAATTTTTGTCATCCCATTAATTTTATGAATAAATGAACTTTCATATTGTTGTTAAAAAATTGAATTTCTGAAAACTGATAAAAAATTGACTGATTTTTCAACTGTCCATTTCAAGATTGAAATGAGAACTATTACAAGAAACTACACATATTTGAAATATTGACAGATACATGAACAATAACTGGAAATATGGTAAAACAAAAAATTGGAATATCAAAATGTCCTGCATATATAAGATAAATGGGAAGGAACAAGAAATGATCAGGTGTTTAATTAGCAGGAGATTCGATTTTGTAGAACAAATTGCTGAACATTTTGCAGAATGCAAAAGTGATGATGACATTGTTACAATATCTTCTTTTGTACATTACTGGTCATTAGAAATAGAATAATTGAGAAATGGTCTGGGAACGAGTAGCTGTTTATTATTAACAAAGTACTCAAACAAAGTAAGAAAAACAATTGGCTCCCTCTTGGAGGTTATCACAAAAGCTGTCGACACACATTTTTTTGCTCAACCTGATAGTTCTCAACCTGATAGTGCATTATCTTTAAGCAACAGTCCCACACTGGATAATATTTATGACTGATTTAAAAAGGAGCATTTATATATCATGCAGAGACTAAAAACCATTGAAAAGATCCAATTGGATATTATATATATAATTAAAAAATCAATAAGATAGTCAGATAGTCAATAAAAATTTAAAGTTAGTATTATAATGGTTGTATTGAAAATAATGTAAAACGAAAAAAAAAAACACAAAAAAAACACAAGGTTTACAGATCTACATTTTTTGATTTATTAAAAACCTTTAGAGTTGGGGGACTTGACAAAGGTTTTTAAGGTTTTTAATGTTTTTGTCTCAAAAGAATGATCACACAAGTGAAAACTATATTCTTTATTGCTTGTGTATTCTATTATCAAAACTAAATTGTTCTGCACCATTCATTCCAGCATAGAGTTGATACAAACCATGCAAAAAGTATATTTCTATTCACAACACACGCCTTCTATAGAACCAAGAATTCAAACAGAGAAGTTTCATCTTTTTGGACAGTTCAATGAAATTTGTTAAACATGGTAAACATTACGAGATCTTATCAACAAGAAACTATTAACACATCTTTTCTAAGAAATCTCAGGAAACTTCAACTATATAATAGCCTTGTCAGGGTCTAATCTAGGCCAAAAGAGCGCCTGTTGATCGGACACTGATATATGTTGTTTTTTTAGAAAAATTATTTCGCTTTTTATTTTTGCTTATTTCCCTTTAAAAACTTCAAAAATCACTCTTGTATAAATAGGAGTGGTCACAGGTTTAATGCACCGAAATAAAGCTCAGGTTGCCCGTTTCCTGGAAAGAAGTGGTGCCCTTTGGATGTTCATATATCGTGCCCTTTTCCCTTCTACTGGACGTTGCCCTTCCATTATAGATTAAGCCCTGCTTGTTGAAATGAAACTTTAAATAAACTTTAATAAGATTTTCAAGCATATATACATATATATACATAATACATATTTAGGACTTGAGTAACTTTTAGAAGATAAGATTGACAAGATTGAGAGACAGCGTCACTAATACCAGACTGCATGTTTTGTTTACAAGCATAATGTCAGGCTTAGTTTCAGTCAAAAAATAAGGATATCATGTAAACATAATGATTGATAGAGAAAGAAGCAACAATAATAACCATACCCCAAAACATAAATTTGGTTAGTCTTGATTGGTTTACATAAAACATTAGACTCCTTTTTCAAAAAGATTAAAATAAGCATATCACAAACATAATTTTGGCTTTCTTACAGTTTTTGATTACACATTACCCGAGCCTGGCTTCAAAAATTCATTATGTTAATTTACTTCGTGCAAAATACACGTACTTGGGATGCGGAGCGCTAAAATGCTTACTTCGGGTAAAATGCATACTTCGGTTGGAACACGACAATATTGACAATACAATTTATTTGGGGTAATCTGTGCGACTTTAGAGAGATAAACACTTGGTGCTACGCACATCAGGACATTCCATTGTGTAATCTATGTATTGTGTTACTAGTATCCCTTGTAAGAGATATTTACGTGGCTTTAATTTCCAATACGACTTGCGCCAATCCCGTGTCAAAATAAAGTGACGAAAAATTAGATCACTGAAAATTCAACAGAAAGTATAGCCATGTTGTAGAGTTCAAAAAACTGAGCAACAAACTGTATGGGATCGTTTCGGTACTACCAACCGTTGAGATCTCGTCAATCAAAGATTTTAATGATATGTCACAGCACCCAATTTTTTTTAACACAATTTTTAATCACCCACAAATCGCCTGTATCGCAGACCCCGCAAAACGTCAGTTATCCCTATTGTATTGGTTTTAGAGATATTTCAACAATATAGTCGCGTTCGGTTGGGGATGCAATGAAACTATATAAATTTGGCGACTAAATGAAAAACGTGGTTCTACAGAACGTTTTATAAGATTAGTCCAAGGCTCCTAAAGAAAAAGAAGAGATACCAATGGACGATGGGATACAAATGATTGTGAACGAGGTTGAGGATGACAACGAGGCTATGAATGATGAGAACTCGTAGTCAGTCAAACAACTTCATATTATCTTATTCTGCAACAAACGGGTTGACGAAAAATGAACTCATGTTTATATGTTGTCACGACGATTCAGAGTAACGATACGATAAAAAAAAAAACACGCAAGGTTATTTCTTAATGTTACATATGTAAGGTTTTACTTTAGACTGAAATAATAAACAAATTTTTGGGATTGCCGAAAGGATAATGGATGGTGAAGAAAAATAGGTTTTAACGAATAAAAGTATTTTTTTCTTTAAAAATATGAAAAATAATAACTAAGACTGTTTTATATATGCAAAGTATATTATGAAGTTAGTCAAGGTTTCATATAACGCTCTGTCAATCTTTTCTAATCACGTTTTTGACATTGTGCAAAAACCGCTCAACAATCGGGTATAATTCGGAACATTCCACTTTCCACATTTTTCAGGATTTACCTCTACGATGACATCTTCTATTCTGAATGTTGAATTATGACGAACATCTCACGAACATGTGATTCCAAGGTTGTTTCATTACCAACATGTGGTTTGCCATCGCTTTTCCGATAGAGAGAGGATGGTGTAGTCGTTTTCTTCTTTGAGATTTTCCATTGTGGTTTGAAAATGAGTGCAAACCAATTCCCAACGATATCATCTTCATTATTGGTTGGTGACAGCCATTTCCATAAACTTGACCATTTTTTTCTCATCGCCTTCCTCCTCAGGCTCAGCTTTGCCAATGGGATCATCTGATTTTTGATAAAATCTTCTCCTAAAAAAGTTGATGATTGATCTTCTAGCACCCATTTTGGTACCCAAATTTGACCTGGATAAGGCAAAGGTTTCGTTTGGGTCTGATCATTTACAAAATTTCACAGCGTTTAGGTGCTCTTCTTGGAGAGTGGTGATAGTTGATGCTGCTGATAGCGATGTATATGCTGCAAACAATGAAGTTGCTATGGTGATAGTCGCTGTACTTGCATTCTTTGGTTCTCTTATTTTAGTCTTATTTAAGTTCTTCCATCGAATCAGCTTGTTTACTCATCTCACATCAGTGGTTATAGCGTTTAATTAACCATGGGATGAAATTGGTTTTCCAATTAATCGGAAAAATTCCTAAACATTCTTTATCTTAAAAGATTATATAAGATTTTTAATTTCCCATCCTTCAATTTAATACTACCTGTTTGTCTGAATTATCCTTTATTATCCTCTTCTGCCAGCGCAACCTTCTAACAGTCTCCAAGATTTTCAACGAAGCCTAATTTGCGTAGAGACCACTTTCCACCACATCCAATGTAACAGTTCAATCACGCTTTAATGGCCCCAAACATGCATCATCTAAAGATTGTGATATCTTTTTTATATAGTTATCAGGACAAGACTGACAGATACAAGAGATAGATGCCTTTCAGAAATTAGTAATAAAAGTCGTTCAGCCACAACATTGCAGAAATGGTTAAAATATTCCCAAACAACAGCAGTTCTCATCCAACCATATGTCCAGAAATCCTTAGAGTGTGTCAGCGTTCCTAAATTTGATAGAAAAATGAAAGTACAAATGAAGATACTTTTATTTGTTGGAAGATAAGAATAATATGTGTGCCTGGTGTGTCCCAAGATTCCTGATGTGCTTCACCAGAGGGAATATGACGAGAGATAGGAGTGCACGTCTTGCTACGTTGACAACAGATACAGTTTTTGTGTTTTCTTAGCAGCACCAGGAGTAACACGGTATCTGACCTCTTTGATGATGTTTTCTAACATGTTTTCCAGCTTTTCTAGCCCTACTTATCATAGTTGACTTCTTTAACAACAAATTATTGTGTTCCATAAAGAGTCTTAACCAATCTTTCCTAGGGGGTGGTTATCCTTGAAAAAGGTGTTTTCACTTCTTCCTCAGCATATAATCTTTGACAAGATTTTCGGTAATTTCCCGATCCAAGGTAGCAGTGACACTACTTTTGACGTCAACATTCTCAATTTTCAAACCCTTGATTTTTCTAATTACGCAAACGTTTTGTTGTTGTTATTGTTGTTGTTGTTGTTTTAATGAATTTCTCTTGAGTTCAAAAATGTGTACGAATACCTCGTCTCTTTCCAAATGATAACGTCAATTTAGGGGGGGTGGGGGAGGGGGGGGGGGGGGGGGGGGGGGGGGGGGGGGAGGGAGAGCAAAGTTGATGCAGGTTGATGAAGAGGGAAGGTGGGGAGTTCAAAAATCTTGAAAAAATGGTTGACGTAATTTGTGAATAAAAAGGCCACTAAAAATATAAGATGCGAAGGAGTGTTCAAGTGTTTAAAAATTAACCTTACGATGGAGCATAAACATTTTGTTTTAAAGATGGTAGCTCTCGTTGTAGAGTAGATGGACAGAGACTTTAGAGAGCCTTTTTGGAAAGGATAAAACCAATAAATTTTAATGTCTGTAAAGCATTTCTTTTCGATGCGTTATATTTTCGTGGTTTTTGCATTATTTAATTTTGTCAATTAATCTTTTGTAGAAAATTACTAGAATAATAGATCGTGGTCAAAAATAGTGTGACATTTTAATTTTCCTAACTAAAATGTTGACTTTTTTTGTATTTCTTAATAAATTTCTGAAAATTTGGTAAAAAATGTTGAATTTTTTATATGTTATTCAGCTGAAGAAACTAGAAATACTTACTTTTAAAAAAATGTTGCCAAATTGAGGTTACCTATCATTTCAGTTTTTCAGATTCAGATTTGTCAGATACCTATATTATTTGGACGTGGCTAGAGTGCCGGTACCGGCACACTTCGTAATTTAAAAATTAGAGTGCCGGTAGTTATAAAATAATACGTTTTATGCAAGTTACATGCATTTTAATGATTTAGAAGTCTTTATTGAGTCCAATTAAATTGGAATATGGTTTTTTGTGAAAACATTTTTCATTATGAAAGCTTTTGTGCGATATTTAAGTCTACCGGCACTTTAAATAGTTATCATCTCAAGTGCCGGTAGAAATATTTACCGGTACTTTAAATCTTCAAACTGACGAGTGCCGGTAGATTTTAATAACGACATGTGTCGCCGGCACTCTTTTAAAGGCTAGAAACTGTTGTACCGGCACTTTGAATTTTGAATATAAGATGAGTGCCGGTAACCCCGTCACGAACGCACATGGTGTTAACTTCAATAATGAATAAAAAAGGCAGACGATCAACGTGAGGGCTCATCATAATGATTTTGAAAGCACTGAAATTATTGAAATATTATTAGAATTCAAAGATGTGGTCAGTAGTGTCTTTGAGTGCCATTCAAAGTGACATATGCCCATCATATACATTTTCTGTCAGTACTCATTTTCACTCTATCTTTTTTAATATAAAGTTGTTTACTGACCAGATAAATAACGAAACATGTTGGTTGTAGTGTTTCACCATTAAAGAAAGTTAAACAAGTCATATACCTTATTGGTATAAAATTTGGCGCGTATAAATTTTAGCGCTTTTTCGCGCAAAATTCTAAAAATGCGCCAAATTTTATACCATTATTACGCGCAAATGGTATGTGCGCCAAAATTAGTACGCGCGAAATCGCGATGAAAATAGGGTGCGCCAAAATAAGTACGCGCCAAATTTTATACCAATAAGGTATGTTACTCTTATATTTGTATGGAAATTTGATACACCTTCTTATAAGTACTAACTTAACAAGTGAAATTTTCTATTTAGACATTTCTTACCCAATGTAAAGTTATGAAGTCTAGAGTGGAAAATAACGAGACGTGACTTAACCATAAGCTAAAGAACAAGACGGTCTCTTTCGTAGTCAGTTAAAGTATACATGAAATGCTAATACAACAATAATATGATATGTATATACAACCAAGTTCTTTTATTATTGCTTTTTAAGTACATTGACGTTTTCCTTGATGGAACTGGACTGTGCAAACATTATCTTAGATATACTAAAGGATACTTCTAGAGATAAACGTTTGGTTTAAAAATTAATGGATTGATTTTGACCAAATTCAAGAAATGAGCAAACTTTAATTTAAACTACTGATGTAAATATGGGTTATTTCAGCATACGTCCATGGCACAACACAGGAATAAAAACAAAAATTTAAAAATGCTCGGAAAGTACAATTAAATAGAACTAGTCTGTATCAGTAATATTTACACTTAGTACATAAATGAATGCCTTGTCCAAAATCTTTACCTAACCCCAAACATTGCACTTTCGTTCTAAATTTAAATCCGAACTGAAGAAAAATAAATGTACCACTGGGTCGGCTTAGGGTTGGGCTTTCTCTCATAAATGGATATTTCATGGTTTATTTCATGGTTTATCTGTAAAACTCATGGTATTCATTTATGTATGCGTGTTATTGATCTAAAAGCATCATTTGCGTCTTAATGTAATTATAACGGTCAGTTGTTATTTTCCCAGGTGATAATTTTAACTGTTGTGTTAAATAGACGGATGTCCCATGACCGTCCTTCATGTTTTCGAATGCTTCAAAGAAAACAGGATTTTCTTCCTTAGCTAGCTCTAGGGCGTTAATGGGCATTTTATAGATTTCTGGCAAAAGCAGGAACGGGTTTTTGCTTGGATCTTGGGAATCTTCCACTATCTTTGCAAACGTCCCGTCTTTTTTCGACTTTTTGAAGAGTTCGAAAGCTGGAAAAAGATCCGTGTCTGCATCCTGATCGCCGTTGAGTTTTTGATGTGTACTGACATCACCTTAAAGGAAACAAAAGATAAGATCGTCAACAATCAGCTGGGAAGAGCTTTCAAAACACGAAAGCCAGGAACTCAATGTATCAGTACCGAAACCTGGAAAAAGATCCGTGTCTGCATCCTGATCGCCGTTGAGTTTTTGATGCGGACTGACATCACCTTAAAGGAAACAAAAGATAAGATCGTCAACAATCAGCTGGGAAGAGCTTTCAAAACACGAAAGCCAGGAACTCAATGTATCAGCACCGAAAGCTGGAAAAAGATCCGTGTCTGCATCCTGATCGCCGTTGAGTTTTTGATGTGGACTGACATCACCTAGGAAAAAAGGATAAGCGGGTACTTTTGAATTTACTATGTACCTTAAGGGGATTGATTTTCACGAGAACCGACCTTAGGAGTAGTAATTCGCAAACTTCGAGTTTTTGGCCATTTTCGCGAAATTAAAAACTTGCGAAATATTTGTCGATGTCAAATTCGCGAAAACTAATACCCGTGAAAAAAGCAAAATACATCAGGTAAAAAATGACATAATCTTCGAAATATCACGCAACCTAATTGATTGCAACTTTCCAGAAGAGCTTTATCGTTTTCGCGAGAAAATGCAGGAAAGTGCGGGAACCTGACGGTGATTCTGATAATTCCTCAGAACCAGATGGAAACTCGTTTGATGATAGCTTGTGATTAGTGATCAGCAATAAAGTGTCAATTATATGCTATACATAATGTGTTTTAGTTGTCTATTTTAGAAGGTTTATCGTGAACTGCAAAGTTCTTTTATTAAAAATCGCAGAAATCAAAATATAAAATTTTGATTGATTTTTGCAACCTTCCAGTTTCGTTATATCTGAATGAAAATCGGGTTTTGGTCGCTCTCAAATTTTGTATTATACTTACACGTTGATAACTCTACAATATCAACTTCTTTATCACATTCCCATAAAGACAGTAGAGAATTTAAAACAGATATTCGTCGATTGTAATGAATTCCACCAACTTCCGCAGCTAATGACGCCAATTTAGTACATAACTTTTGTGCATTGCGGAACCGCTCATTGTGATTAAGGCGTTTTTTAGCGTTGGTATCGACACATTGAACACTTACAACTGCGTTGTTATGGGCGTTTATTTCGTCTATAAAGACTCTCTGTCTTTGTCTATAATAGGCCAAAGACCATCGTGCATCACACAACTTTTCATCAAATAAGTTCAATTTGTTGATCCTTCGAATTGCAAAAATGTGCCTGCATGGAAGTTTCATGGAACGGGAAAATCCACAATCGCAACTATTTGCACTGACTGACAAAAAACCTTCACTAGAACTAATGCGAACTGACTGATTTGTCGCCACATATTCGGTCTTCACAATTTCCTTCTCAACGAATTTCAATTGTTCCAGTACAAAACTAGCTGCATAGCTCGTTAAGTATTCCGTGAACATAAACTCAGCAGAGTCCTTTGGAAAGGGAAAAACTTTCTTCTTGTTGAAATTATTGGCGGCAGCATGATTTCGTTCATTACGGAGACTGTAAATGGCGGAAAACAATAATTCAACAAAAGACTCCAATGAACTGTAAAAATGTATAACGTCTTTAAGTTTTCCATTAAGACTTTCCAGCCGGTTGTTGGTTGCATTCAAAAAATTACCAGAATCATACTTTCTTCCGAGAACCCACTCACTTTTAATGGAGTCCCAATTTTTTAGGAAGTAGTCGCACACACCAGCCGGTGCAAAAGATAAAAATTGTTGTTTGATTGCATCATACTCATCATCACTTTTCGCATAACACATTTTCTGGAAAAGTTCCTTCAAGATATTAGCCTTTCCTTCAGACATAGTCAAGGAGGCCAATTCTCTTTTAAACGATCTCAAGGTATGAAAGAGGCAAATCAAGACAGACACATTGTTAAAGCATTTCTTTATCACCTGCCTTTCACTAATATCTTTGTCTGCCATCACAACTCGTAAATTAGTCACATCATTATGAGCCTTAAATGTTTCAAATAACCAATGTAAAGATGCATAAGTTTCTGAGACTAATAACGCTACCCCTACTACTTCACTTCCACCCATGGAGTCTTCGACCATAAATATATAAACTGGCAATCTGAGTTCATTAAGCTTATACGTTGCATCAAGGAACAGCATTTCTGGATAAGACTGAAAATCTCTAATCATGTGATGATCTTGAAAAAACATTCCCAAAAAGTTATCATCTTTATCTCTAGATATGTCTACACGGCAACCTGAAATTTAAACACGGAAATTTTTAATAAATAAGGCTACAGGCATATCTAGGCTCAAATTGCTTATAAATAAAGGAATAAATATATAAATCTACTATGAAAACTATTAAAATTTTACCATAGTTAGCCTGAAGAATCTTAACTACTTTTTCCAAGTTATTTCTGTTACTGGAGGATACAGTTAAATTTGAGACATCTTTAAGAGTAACTATTTTTCCTGATTCAGCAGACAACTTTTGCTGCAACAACTTTTTGTTAACTTTCAAAGCCCCCAATTCTCGACCCTTTTCTTTCAAATGCTCAGGTAATCTTCTTTGTTGTGGTAGATGATTAAACAACACCTTGGAAAAATGAAATTAATGACTATTATTGGTGATTGGCTGACAGAAATTTGTAGGGAATGAAACAAATTCAACAGATTAATTACAGGATTCAATTCATGATTATGCTTATTTACAACAGACTTCACTTCTAATTTTTGACCATCTTTGGAGGCTCTCAAGTGAATTGCAAATGGACAGTCTTGCTTCAAAGTACTGAAGAAATAACAAAGAAATGCATTGCTTACATATTGACAACCTGAACTGAATAATTTGTTGAGCCAACTGCATAAAAATGGAAGATTTTATACATAAAATCAGAACTTGCTTACGATGTTGACCGTGAACCTTTTCCTCTCCCTTCAAACCGTTTCCCACCATGCACGCATGTAAGTTTGAATTCATAATAAACAATGTCAGGATTTAAGTATTTTTTAACTCTTGCATTCTTAATTGTTCGGGAATCTCTAATCCATAATTCAGTAGAATTTGCTTTTTTGTAATTTTCAAGTTTTTCCCTGAGTTCCTTGTATGATTTAAACATTTCACCAACACAAAACTGGACCCCTTTAAAGTTGATAAAAATGTTAAAGCAGAATATAAAAACAGAAAAAATACAGAAAAAACTTTATTCATTCATTCATACCTTCATCATGTTGTCCATTGTCCATCTTCACCAGCGAATTCTAACTTAAAATAACTAACTGCAAATACTGTATTTCATTGTAAACTGACAAGTATAGCAAGTAAATAAAAATTTATTTGGCAGTCAAAATTGACAAAAATGGTTAGGCAGCATAACTGAATACATGAAGTGTAAATATTTTTTTTAATTATGTACGAAGGAGTGTCAGTGGAGAGATTATAATGGAAAGGCAAACAAATTTTGAAACATTGTAAAACAACTGCAGCTCTGCAACTGTAAGCACAATTTAAAATTTAAGATAACCAGTATAAAGAAAGAAAAAAGGAGATATACATAATGTTAAGAGAGGGAACAAGAATACCAATAAAGTCATAAATAATGCCATGATGCAATCTGAGATTACAAATTAGTATAAGATAGACAACACATATCAACCAAAAATCGATACTGATCAAACTTGCGTTCCTTTAAAAGCTTCTGACTCACAACTTTTCTGGGTGATATTGAATCGGCTTTGCTACAAACCTGTACACAGCAAGCAGGGAGTTTTCCAAGCACTTTCTTGAATTGAGTTTAGAAACTCAGTCATTCAATTGCAATTAAACATTTTTAACTCTTTAATGCGTAGTACTTAAATGCATGAGTAAACAACAACGAAAGATATGTTGTGATCTTCTGTAGGTCTTGCTAATAGCTTTCAAGGAGTGCAAAGGACCAATTTAAATAAAATACAATTATTTTTGCTGGTAAGGGGGAGGGACCAAAAAATGCTCAACTATATTGCGAAACAAAACATGCTCAACTTAGATTATTCAATTGAGCAGATAACTTAGGCATATTTGCTAAGGTAATTTTGAAATTTCCTTTGATATAGGAATTTCGTTTCAACATGTGGTACCAGCAGGACTCCTTTGTGTGTTATGCAATGAAATTAAAATACATTTTAGTTTCCAACCCCCTTTAAAATAACACAGGGTTAAACAAACTTTTCACAAACTTGTTAAACAGTTTATATTCAATTTGGAACGAAACAACCATCTTAGTATAGTAGCATGAGGAACACTCATACGAATCCACACGTGCAATTGATCACGTCTAAGATGTATTCCGCGTGTGTAAAGGCCTGTTTTTGGACATCGAAATCGCTAAAATAACAGAGGTTTTAGGGGCTTTGCCCACCTAAGATCCCACCAAGCTTTGCTTTGGACTGTATAACTCAATTAAAAGTGCTTGGGAAAAATCCCTGGCAAGATAGATGAGAATAGAACTGATCAAAGTAAGCTTTATAATGTATCAATTTATCAATCTGCTTACTACCTTAGATGTAAAAGAATACCACTACACTTCTCTGGTTTTGAAGAACTCTAAACAATATTCTCTTTCTCTATGATAAAGCTAAAATAGCTATAGAATATATATACATATGCTAAATGGTGAATGCATAATCTAGCAACAACTTATTTCTATGAAAAACCCCCCCTAAATATAGCATGTTGAAAATATTTGCCTGCATTTCCCTGTATAAATAAATATCTTACCATTACAATAATTATTCAAGTTCTTTCCTTTTCATAACTTTACTCCTCAATATTTTCTTTTCAATCTTTATAAGCCATTACGAGATGCAATGGTGAAGTTTGTCACATACATTATACATCAACAGTAAGCAACCAACATACTGGTACCAACATACCAAAGAAGAGGAACTGATACACCCCCACAAACCTTCGGCATTGCATGCAATAATACAAATGAAAAGTGTACAAAAAGTGTCGATGTCTGTAGGACCCACATCATGATACGCATCTAAAAAAATGTTTGATTTCATCAAAAAACTTAAATCAATCAACATTTGCACAGTTATTCTGTGTAAATAATTTAAAGAAGCAAATATTTTCAACACCAACCAGTGACCCCCACCCCTTACTCTCTAAAAAACATATGGTATCTACTTTTCTTATGGCTAGTGCACCACATTACATTGATTGTCTATTTATATATAAATCCTAGCTAGACTGAGAAATCACTATAGGATAATAACACATGTTTTCTACATATCAATAAACACTACATATTTGACTTTCAACTAGTTTGACTTCTGTTTGTGACAAAAGCTATGTAGGATGTTTAGATTTTGTCTCGCAATGATCGTTAGCTACAAACTATACATGTCATCCTAAAGTATTCAGTTATCAAAAGACTGATTTGCATTTGGCACTTGCTTGATGAGAGACTGTGGTGTGGTGGGAGTGAGAGGAAGAAGAAGGATAAGAAAGAGGAGGGGAAAGATAAAGTCAGATAATTTTTTATTCCTAACGTAGATTCAAACTACCTATCATACAGTCTTAACGTATTCTGTAAATACAACTGTTTCAAAGCTGGATAACTAAAAACACTTCACACAGCACATGATGCGTTTCTTCCCGCCGTCCGCTATCCGCCATCTCCATCTCCATCTAAAAAACATGGGGAAAAAGTGACGGTAAAAAAATGACGGCAATAAAAATTACCGGCACTTTAATTTTGATTATATGAAGAGTGCCGGTACCGGCACTCTAGACACTCCGATATTATTTAGGTATACAGACAGTATATAATTAATATAACTTAAACTGGGCAAAATTTCAGCCTCCTTTTTTTGCTTCAGCTTGTTGAACTTCCTCCTCCAGCAGTAAAATAAAACATCTTTTTGCTCTTGATGATGATGTGATTTGAATTAATGTTTAATGCAGCGTGCTAGTATAATTAAAGGGATCCTGTGATGAAAAATTATTTTTTGGGACATGATAGAGATCTAAAAGTTGATTAACAAGTCTTTTTACAGTTTTTTATAATTCTTTGTTGTTTTCGAGATATCTCAATATCAAGATTTTAGATCTGATTTATGCAACGCATAATGTATAGTGAGTAGTTAAAATTTCTCATTATATACATCTTTTTCAAAAACTGTAAAAAAGACTTGTTAAGGCGGCAATCACAAATATATTCTGTTCGGGTCATAAACAGCCTTAATTAATCGGTTGGTCGGCGTAAAAAAATATCGGCACTTTGACACGGGACGCTCTATACTAGCCTTCGTTCTCTATCGCTCTTCGTTTGCATGCTTTGTTGGTAATGACCATTACATTGAAAATGTACAGAAAACTAGTCTAAGTCTGCAAAACATAACAGCAGACGAAAGAGAGAGGAAGAGATTCCGTCGGCATTTTTTAGATTATTGCGACATGTTATGTTATCATATGTTATTATTTTTTCAACAACTTTTTCAGCTCTATTATTATGTATATACCAAATTATCATTTGTCGTCACAGGATCCCTTTAAAATTGGTAACCATTCAGAGTACAAACCCCATATCAGCATGCAAGTTTTTAAGCTGGTTGCAGCGTCCAGAGTTGCACCAGAATTAATTTTCACTGTAGTAGGGTAGAAAAGAAACAATGACAACTGTTTATTATAAGATTGAATCATGGATTGTTCATCTGTTATGAAAAAATTCTGGCTCGGCCTCTTAATTTTGGAACAATGATTTGAGCCTCCAGCTTTTTCTTATTTTCTTCTTATTTTTTTACCAAATCTGAGACTATTCTTGAAAAAGCGTACATTGATTATAAAACATGAACCAACCAGAACCCAGCAGGAACCCACCAAGAACTGGCCAGAACCCAGCAGACACATACCAATACGGACCCTGCAAACGGGACCCAGGACCATAAAATCAAAAGTGGGACCCGCAACCTGTGACCCTAAAATCAAAAAGGGACCCGAGACCCTAAAAATCAAGGGTGGGACCGGGGATCTTAACATCAAAGGCGGGACCCAGGACCCAGGACTCTCAAATCAAAAGTCAGACCCGGGATCCGGATGCCGAAAGTGTGCACAAAAATTCTCTAATAAACAATTCTCTTGAAAAGATAAGAGTAATTGTGTTGTTTTTCAGCTTTGCAAAGTGGATCTATTTGAAAGTGCAGTAATTTCCTAGACTGGTGCAGAGTAAACAAGTGCAATAGTGAAGTATTAAAATTTATTTGTGCACTACTTAGTTAAATAATCGTGTGGGTGATTTTTTGTAACATGGTAAAAGGCCTGCCGGAAAAGTGGGATCCGGGAATCGGGACTCCCCCCAACCCTACATACAATAGGTGGGACCCAAGACCAGGGAGTCTATATGTGATAGGTGGGACACCGGATTCAGATCCTTTCCCTTATACAATTGTAGCTCGGTAAACTGTGAATTCTTTCTTGTTAACTTCAAAGCTGGAGCCACGTGTGATAATGTAAATGTTAATCAATATACTTCTTTTAACAAAAAGTGTCAAATCATTTTCTCATTAAAAATAAAAGGCTGTGTGTTAATATATATTTTTTCAAGAGTATTGTTTATTTAGAGAATTTTTTGCACACTTTCGGCACCCAGATCCCGGGTCTGACTTTTGAATTGAGAGTCCTGGGTCCTGGGTCTCGCCTTTGATGTTAGGATCCCGGGTCCTGGGTCCCACCTTTGATTTTTAGGGTCCAGGGTTCCTACTGTGATTTTTAGGGTCCCTGGTCCCGTTTGCAGGGTCTGTATTGATGGGTCGGGTTCTGGTTGGTTCTTGGTGGGTTCCTGCTGGGTTCTGGTCCGTTCCTGCTGGGTTCTGGTCGGTTCATGTTTTATCAAGTATGTTGAAAAAGGGTTCTTACAAAAACAACCCAAAAATGTGTGTATGTGATAATAGGCACTGCATAAAAGGAGCCTGTTGAGTTTAAACTCTATATAAGTTTTCTATTTTTCTGTTTTTTTTCTTGACTTGAATATCTTATTCCCTTTAATCAAAGTTGTCGCGTGAGTTACCACACATAGAGATTTTTATTTTTTTCAATGCATTTCACAGTCAAACATTTTTGACATTTTCGATGTAAACACCATAACATCTTCCTATTTGTCTGTGCATGAATGGTGTATTTTATGTATTGAATGTATTGAATGGTATATTCTTCACATAGTGTTTAAAAACTTTTCAGGGCTAATTTATTGGAATGAAGACTACTATGTAACTGTGTCTTTGCTGCCCTTATATTTCGCTGATTAATAAATCGGAACTACATCACTTGACTTACATCACTTTTATATGTTTCATAAATCTCTGGAACTTTTTTCAATAAAGAGCTTACTTTATATAATTTTTGAGAGTGTGTAAGCGATAGAATTAAGTCGCTGGTGCTTGAGTTGTGTCCTTGAATTGTGATTTGAAGATTTGTATTTTTATTGTGTCTTCTATTTTTTATTCTACGTTGAACTGCATTGAGTTTTAATCAGCATACAAGTTCATCCCAGACAGATTTTGCTAGATTTTCGTATTTACAGGTATTGCAGAGGAAACTAAAACATAATGAATTTTATTCAATTACAGACTCACCTTAGAAGATCACTTTTTCATTTCATTTATACACCAACTTCCGTCAGATATTTCTCAGTTTCAAATTCAAAAGCAGGATTGGAGGAATTTTTTCCGGTTGGTGTTTCTGGCGGTGATAAATATGTTGAAGAAGAACCAGTTGTTGGGAGGCAGTGGAAAGCTTCAGAACTCCGTATTCGTAGTAATGTAGATTTACATAAATTTTGGTTTGTTTTATTGAAAGAAAGGAACATGTTGCTGACACTTGAACAGGAATGCAAAAGGCTTGGAAGACCGATGCCAGGTGCCACTCGATTGAGTAAAGTTAAACACTCTATGAATGTGCTTCAAAAAGTTCTTGAAGAACGTAAGGAAGCGATAGAACATATAGAAAAGGAACAGCGGTACAAATTTGATGATATTGAAATGAAAAACAACATTTGAAGTTATTGTTTTCCTATTCTTTGATATCCGGAACCTTTTCTATTACAATTTACAGACCTGAATAAAATGAATTCATGAAACAATTTTTCTTTAAGTATTGCCTTGCGGAACACCCGTATTTCTCACTACATAAAACAACCTTATTTAGATCTCTCGATTTAAAGCCATATGGTATTTGCATTTGCTGAAACATATCCCATATACCTTAAGGGAAGAAATTTTCCCGGTTTTCGATTTTCAAACAAATACTTAAAAGAAAAAATGTCTCATTTTTGCGTCGTGAATCGTTTGTTCTTTTATTATTTAACAAGGAGAAAAAAATTGAATTTTCGCGGAATTTAATTTCGCGATTAAGGCCCAAAGTCGCGAAATTAAATTCCGCGCAAATTTCTTCCCGCGAAAATTTCTTCCCTTAAGGAAAATTCCGGATTAAGAAAATTCAATGATTTAAACATTTCTACAAGCATTGTACGTAAATTTCTCACATGAAAGTCACACTGGTCTACCTGTAATAATGCATCAAACGCGGCGTTAAAATTGTGAACCTCATTTACGAATTTTTTGGCGTGTTTACTACAGAACGTCCAAATTAATGGTCAGTGGTTGAATATTGAAAGAATATAAGTGTTACAAAGCTGTTTAGCATACTTGGTATCGAGGTATAGCCGCCGAGTGCAAAATAATAACGCCTTTACTTTCTGAGATGCGGTTTTAGAAAGTGCTTCAATATGGGAATCAAAATTCATTTTACAATCGAAGGTTACACCTGATAATTTAACAGAAATTTCTTGATTTCAAATTTGCACCATTTATAGTGAGGAATAAACCATCTGATAATTTTCAGTTTATATTTAGTTTATATTTTTTCATAGGGGGAGAAGATTTGGCGCTAACCGGATTTCACGAGTTTAATAAAAATCGATTGTTGGCCGTTGAAAATTCATAGACTGTTTTATGAAACTCGAGAAATTCTCCTGCAAATATGTTTTCTCCTAAAGTAATATTTGTTCTATACAAAGATCTTGTAAAGGTTTTACGAACTATCGAGAAAAAAATCTTCAGTTACTGCATATTACTGTCAGTCTTTTTACTTCAAAAGCCTCTGAAGTCAAATTCTATAAAGCCAATAATGAAATATATTAGAATTAAGACCTGTAGAATGTAAATTTGAACTTTAAAAAATAACGCCGATTTTTTGAGAAATTTCCATTTGTTTGGCCCTTTTTACGCCGGCCATTTTAACGCCGCGCACCAAAATTAACGCCACATTAGGGCCGGCGTAAAAAGGTCCGATAAGGTACTTCCACTTGAACAGAGCTTTTAAGATTTAGAATGATTTGATTTCACCTCTTCCTCCAAAAAAACCTATCCAATATTTCATTTGTTTAAGGAGTTCAAACTCATAATAATTCTCCCTATTTGATTTACTGTTTACGTATTCCATAACTTTCTCATGTATATACATTTTGATATCAGTCGATGATGATGTCGTTACATTTTCTTGTCTTTTCATGCCATCAAAAGTTCAACAAGTATGGATATTTCCTCATCATAACTGAAAGCTAAATTAACATCCAAATCTAATCCAAAATTAACCATTTTCATAAAATATCGTCTACACTTCTCTGCGTCTTCCCTACGTCTGCACTCTACAACCGCGAAACGCGAAAATACTTAAAATATCTAAAACATTCGAATGATCAATAAAGAAATGCAAAAAAAAGCTATTGTACCTATAGCAACCACTTTCAACTTTTGTTAGCTACTAGCCTCGAACCCAGGGTTTCTTGCCTTTTCGATATACGGACGGCATCGAACAGGCAAGAAACCCTGGGTTTGAAGTTGGTTTGCTGCTGCAAATCTAGTGGAAATTTCCAATAGTTTTCGACATGGTAAATTTGCACGTTTCGTAATAATTTCGCTATTAGGAAACTTATTTTCTTAATTTCCCGATAATTTCCCCATATGGAAATTTCCATCTCGGATGTCTCGATAGTTTCCAGTTTTGAAATTCATGCGACACTGACACTCAGATATAATGGTGGATCTTTAGCGAATACATGTTTTTTTTATGTTTGATTTTTTGAATATTTCATAACTTACATACAGTTAGATTATAATTCCCTTCGTTCTATGATATGTTCAGGTATGAAATTTAGAAATTAAAGACTTTAAAAGTGTTAAGAGTGGCAATTGTTACAAAAGAAGATCGATATTGTTTACTTCTTGCATTTATACATGATGATGTGAATTGAAATCGAAAGATATTCTCTTTGTTTGAAGTTAAATTTAAACCAGTTAGATTTAACTTAATATTTATTTAGTTAAAACACTGTAATAGGTATGCTAAATCAATAAAAAATAAAAGGGTAGTCTGCAGCCTAGGATTCGTCATTAGCACCTCTTCCCTTCCCTTTTCCTCCAATCTTCCTTTTCTCTGTACCATTCTTCTTGTCTTCTTTGTCTTTAAGTTGTTGCAAAAGACAAGGATCGCTGACAACAACTGATGACAAGTTAACCTTGCTTCTTTTTTGTGTCTTCGTTTTGTTAATTGGCTTTATTGGGAGGGGGTCTGTCATACCGTCATACCGTCAAAATTTTGGGCCAAATACCGTCATACCGTTTAAAAAGGAAGCCTAATACCGGTACCGGCTCTCTTATTGGGCCAATTATTCAAAAACTATTGTTGCGAAACCACTTAATATTCCAGTTAAAATATTAAAGAACAAAAGCCTGAAAACGTAATTTTGCTTCGTTATACTGTGTTCTTGTTAAGTTCGCTAAGAAGTAATCAATATCCTAACAACAATTCATTCCGGATATAAACAAAACACAAACAAATAATTCTTGAAAATCAATATACCATTAAACGGCTAAATCTAATTTTTTTGGGAGGGGTCTGTGACGTCATCAAAATCTTTGAAGAATGATATCTCTGTAACGGTTGATCGTAGCGGAACAACATGGTAACACTTTCGGTTGCCAATTCCTTAATTTTATTTTTCGTGAAGTCAACGCATGCTGAACATGGGCGGCGAGCGACGCCGCCTTGGCGGCTAGTCTATATATTAATAGCCGATTCTCTGTCTGTCTGTCTGTTTGTTTGTAAGTCACGCAAAATGGTAGATTGAGTTGTGAGCGAAATTATTTATTTTTTTGTGTGCGACGTGAGTTCGAAGCAAATACATTGCAACCCCAATCGAACGTGACTTTTTTTGGCTGATGAACTAATAGGAATAACGTTTTGTTTTTATCATTATTGTTAGTTTTATATTCCACATTATTGACGTGGCTTTGAAAACAGTACATCAACTAAATACAAAGTCACTAACTGATTAAATATTTGGGACAAAAAGCAGCAGTGGCAGAACGTGGCAGCATATGTTCGGTTTGCCACTAACTCTTGCCTGACTGTCTGAGACGGGTGAACTTTTTTTTTTGAGCAATCAAAATGTTTAAAAAACGATAGGTAAAAAAAGAGTATCATATCAAAACAAAATGTTTTTTTTTTTTTTTTGCTTTTCTTTTAATAATTTAATTTGTTCTTTTAATTGTTAAGCGTTCTAATCGAACGTTTTTTTATTCTATTTATTCATTTAGCACGTGCCTTTTTTCTCTCCTCCGTGTGAACTTTTTAAGAAGAGAAACCATTTTCCCCCTGTTTGATAGCACCCATGTTAGAGCGCGTAACGTTTTTAAAACAAAAGCTAATAAAAAGTTTTTTTCTCTCTACGTTTTGAGTGCATTGTTGTACTGATCAAGGATTGTTTTAAAAAATAAATAACACATGAAATTTGGTTTTTTTTGGAACTATTGTTTAAACTGATATTTGATATTTGATTTCGAATCTGCCTCTAGGATAACTGACGTTTTTTCGGGTCCGCGATACAGGCGATGGGGTGACAAAAAATTTGGGTCTAACTTTTTTGGGAGGGGTCTGTGACGTCATCAAAATCTTTGAAGAATGATATCTCTGTAACGGTTGATCGTAGCGGAACGATCCCATACATTTTTTTAATCAGTTTTTCGAGCTCTACAACATGGTAACACTTTCGGTTGCCAATTCCTTAATTTTATTTTTCGTGAAGTCAACGCATGCTGAACATGGGCGGCGAGCGACGCCGCCTTGGCGGCTAGTCTATATATTAATAGCCGATTCTCCGTCTGTTTGTTTGTTTGTTTGCTCGTTTGTTTGTAAGTCACGCAAAATGGTAGATTAAGTTGTGAGCGAAATTATTTATTTTTTTGTGTGCGACGTGAGTTCGAAGCAAATACATTGCAACCCCAATCAAACGTGACTTTTTTTTGGCTGATGAACTAATAGGAATAACGTTTTGTTTTTATCATTATTGTTAGTTTTATATTCCACGTTGACTTGGCTTTGAAAACAGTACATCAACTAAATACAAAGAAACTAACTGATTAAACATTTTGGACAAAAAGCAGCAGTGGCAGAACGTGGCAGCATATGTTCGGTTTGCCACTAACTCTTGCCTGACTGTCTGAGACGGGTGAACTTTTTTTACGAGCAATCAAAATGTTTAAAAACCGATAGGTAAAAAAAGAGTATCATATCAAAACAAAATGTTTTTTTTTTTTGCTTTTCTTTTAACAAATTAATTTGTTCTTTTAATTGTTAAGCGTTCTGATCGAACGTTTTTTTATTCTATTTATTCATTTAGCACGTGCCTTTTTTCTCTCCTCCGTGTGAACTTTTTAAGAAGAGAAACCATTTTCCCCCTGTTTGATAGCACCCATGTTAGAGCGCGTAACTTTTTTAAAACAAAAGCTAATAAAAAGTTGAAGTTTTCTCTCTCTACGTTTTGAGTGTATTGTTACACTGATAAAAGATTGGTTTTACCACAGGTTGTGACTTCGAATCTGCTTCTGGTTGAGCACAAGTTGTACGAGCCGTTTATAAGGAAATTTGACGTTTATTGATAGAGTGATACAGAGCAGGGGGGATATGGGCGGCGAGCGACGCCGCCTTGGCGGCTAGTCTATATATTAATAGCCGATTCTCCGTCTGTTTGTTTGTTTGTTTGTTTGTTCGTTTGTTTGTAAGTCACGCAAAATGGTAGATTAAGTTGTGAGCGAAATTATTTCTTTTTTTGTGTGCGACGTGAGTTCGAAGCAAATACATTGCAACCCCAATCGAACGTGACTGTTTTTGGCTGATGAACTTAATAGGAATAACGTTTTGTTTTTATCATTATTGTTAGTTTTATATTCCACGTTGACTTGGCTTTGAAAACAGTACATCAACTAAATACAAAGAAACTAACTGATTAAACATTTTGGACAAAAAGCAGCAGTGGCAGAACGTGGCAGCATATGTTCGGTTTGCCACTAACTCTTGCCTGACTGTCTGAGACGGGTGAACTTTTTTTTTAAGCAATCAAAATGTTTAAAAACCGATAGGTAAAAAAAGAGTATCATGAAACAAAATGTTTCTTTGCTTTTCTTTTAATAATTTAATTTCTTTTTATAAAGCGCTTCTGATCGAACGTTTTTTTATTCTCTTTATTCATTTAGCACGTGCCTTTTTTCTCTCCTCCCGTGTGAACTTTTTAAAAAGAGAAACCATTTTCCCCCTGTTTGATAGCACCCATGTTAGAGCGCGTAACTTTTTTAAAACAAAAGCTAATAAAAAGTTTTTCTCTCTCTACGTTTTGAGTGTATTGTTGTACTATTGTTTTAAAAAATAAATAACACATCATGAAATTTGGGTTTTTTTGGAACCATTGTTTAAACTGATATTTGATATTTGATTTCGAATCTGCCTCTAGGGCTAACTGACGTTATCTGGGGTCCGCGATACAGGCGATGGGGTGACGGAAAATTTGGGTCTAATTTTTTTGGGAGGGGTCTGTGACGTCATAAAAATCTTTGAAGAATGAACGGTTGATCGTAGCGGAACGATCCCATACATTTTTTTGATCAGTTTTTCGAGCTCTACAACATGGTAACACTTTCGGTTGCCAATTCCTTAATTTTATTTTTCGTGAAGTCAACGCATGCTGAACATGGGCGGCGAGCGACGCCGCCTTGGCGGCTAGTGTGATACTAAATAATATACAATCAATTAAAAGCCATGAAACTATTACTATAAACAAACATTAGCGATGCACACTGCAGAATGATTTTCGTCGTATGGTTTGATGATACAGTCAGTGGAATCTGTCTAAAGCGGACACCATTGGTTCCAAAAAAGTGTCCCCTTTAACAAGATGTCCGCCGAGATATGCCGAAAGTTTAATTTTGAACTGGATTTTGACCAAGAAGTGTTTTTAATGCCGTTTTACCATAAATATTGATTTGAGGGCATGCTTTAAGTTTTCTTTAAACAATGAAAAAACAAACATTTACAAGCTCTGACTAAAATAGTCTTTGATCGAGGATTGCTTCCGTTTCTTCAGTTGGAAGTGATCGATCTTTTTTGTGATGGTGGACAGCATTTCTTAACTTTCATTATTAAAGACATGACATCGCTCTAGCTTGTCCAGCATCGCGATTATTTCTTTCATACTCATGCTTTCCTGTGCCGGTTCCTCAATTTCGCCATTGCTCACGTCACCATCGGAATTTTCTTCGCCTGCCAGATTACTTTTACATTGCTCGATTTCATTGATGCTTGCTTCTATAGCTCGAACTTGCCAATCGATCTCAAATTCATTGAAATTTGGCTCAGATCCTTGGACGTTTTTGTCGGAATCAGCGTATTTTAAAATTGTTATCAATTTGTTTTTGCAAATGTCCGTCTTATACCCCATTCACACAGTTATTTTAAACATGATTAAAACTGGTTTTAATTTTGGTAATTTTTAATTTTAATTAACGGGGTATTATAGAGAGTGCTTACAAAGGAAATGTTCATTTGGTGCAAAAAAGTGTCCGCTTTAACAAGTGTCCGCTTTATGATTGTTCGCTTTATAGAGATTTTTCTATGAGAGTTTGACCTAAAATCAATCCGTTCCGAGCAACACTGTCCGCCTTAACAAGATGTCCGCTTTATAGGGTGCGTCCGCTTTAGACAGATTACACTGTAGTTATTAATTTTCACTCAAATTAAATCTTAAATTTTAAAAGGAGGGCCCCCGCCATGGATTTCAAGGTGAGAGGGTGGGGGCTAAATGTCGCCCACTATGGTTGAGCGACGAAGAAAATTTTGGTTTCCAGAGTCTCTAAAATGGCATCTAAATCGATTAAAAAATGTGTGTCAGTGCAAGTAAAAAGCAACTTTGTTCAGAATTGTTATGGTACAGCCAGAATTCTGACAATGGAAACTATTTCTATAACGTTAACACGACTCGCTCAAAGAAGATTTACTGCATGCTTGTAAGTTGACACTTTATAACAAATAACTGTAATAAACTATGAAGTCAACAAAGAATACATCTGGCAAAATGCTATGGAAAGTCGGAAACGACCATAGAACCATTCCGACAAATGATGCTAATAGGTTACTTTTCTTCCTAAACTCTGCGGACCTTTGATTTGAGTGTAATTAAACCATTACCTTACTTAATAACTTCAATCAGCGCCTTGAGGTCTTTTTCAGAATTCTCATCAATTTTTACCCGGAAGTTGAACGCTTCCAGATAAGATTTACCGGAATCACCAGCTTTATAAAATAATGAGTTTGGTAGTGACTCTGAATAGTTTATATTTCTTGTTTAATTATCACGTTATATTGTGTTGTTCTTGACCTGGTGAATTTCATTCAGAATTGCTGTTCCAATTCGTCAAATTTTATGTGAGCGATGACGTCTAGAAAGACTTTCTATCGTGTATAACTTGACATAAACAGATAGTTTCTATAAGACCTTTTCATAACTTTTGATCAGTTCAAAAAATTCTATCGAATGGTATACATATTAACAATTTTAGGCGAGCTATATTTTTTGTCCTATGGATGACGTTATCAAAACCAATATAGGTCCAGGAATTGGTCCTTAAATAAGTTCAGATTGTCCGGTAAAGAATTTCGTGATTAGTATGATCTAACGAAGAAGTTTCACTTCAAAATAGTTTGTCCCTCTCGTTTCCAGTTTTTTTTTACGTCTCAGCGCCCTGACTACAATAACAACGAAAATTATTTTGGGTACTTGTGTGTTAAGGCCGACCTCCACTTGTGCGTACGTACGTACAAACGTCCGCTCGGCGCCGCGAGGCAAATTAATTTGAATCTCCAGTTAATAAAGAAACTCTAGGTGTTGAGTGTTTCTTTTTTTCGCAATGTTTGCAATTTTTTGCAATGTTTTCATTTTTCTTGAAATTTGATTGACTCGCATGCTAGATGGCCGCGCGGCCGCCTGAAAAAGTAGAATCGAATCCTACTTCCAACCGCACAAAATCTGGTCGTCGACGACTAACAAAGTTGAGCAATAGTTGTCACTGAGCATGCGCAAAACTGGCCGCGTACGTATGTACGGGCAAAATCGCACAAGTGGGGGTCGCCCTTTAACCCCCAACAACGGTTGCGCCAGGAACGATCAATTGAAAATGATTAATATAATTTGCATTCCGACTTACTTTATTTAATATTTTGAAATAACTTAATGCCACTTCTCGAACTGCCATAATCATTTCACGGTTGCTATGACTTCTTTCCCTAGTGCTCACTACATTCTTTTCTCACAATGCGTCCAGTTAATAAAAGAAATTCATGTACATTTTGAAGCAAAGGATTATTCACCAAACAAACGAAAAACAGCAACAACTTGCTCCTCAAAATGAGACAAAGGCTACTGTGTTGTAATTTATACGTAGGAATATTGCACAATATGGCAACTATTAGCACACATGGGCATTTAAATGAACTAGCCGCCAAGGCGGCGTCGCTCGCCGCCCATGTCCACCTGCTCTGTATCACTGTATCAATAAACGTCAAATTTCCTTATAAACGGCTCGTACAACTTGTGTTCAACCAGAAGCAGATTCGAAGCCACAACCTCTGGTAAAACCATTTTTTTATCAGTGTAACAATACACTCAAAACGTAGAGAGAGAAAACTTCCACTTTTTATTAGCTTTTGTTTTAAAAAAGTTACGCGCTCTAACATGGGTGCTATCAAACGTAAGGGGGAAATGGTTTCTCTTCTTAAAAAGATCACACGGGAGGGAAAAAAAAAGGCACGTGCTAAATGAATAAAGTGAATAAAAAAAAACGTTCGATCTGAAGCGCATAACAATTAAAAAAAAGAAATTAAATTATTAAAAGAAAAGCAAAAAAATATTTTGTTTCATGATACTCTTTTTTTACCTATCGGTTTTTAAACATTTTGATTGCTCGAAAAAAAAGTTTACCCGTCTCAGACAGTCAGGCAAGGATACATTAGGATACACGGGCAAACATGCTGCCACGTTCTGCTACTGCTACTTTTTGTCCAAACTGTTTAATCAGTTAGTTTCTTTGTATTTAGTTGATGTATTGTTTTCAAAGCCAACGTAGTCAACGTAGTCCTTCGAATATAAAACTAACAATAATAATAAAAACAAAACGTTATTCCTATTAGTTCATCAGCCAAAAAAAGTCACGTTCGATTGGGGTTGCAATGTATTTGCTTCAAACTCACGTCGCACACAAAAAAAGAAATAATTTCGCTCACAACTCAATCTACCATTTTGCGTGACTTACAAACAAACAAACAAACAAACAGACAGGCAGACGGAGAATCGGCTATTAATATATAGACAGGGTGTTTAAAGCATAGCTGCAATTATTAAACGATTCATCGACGTTCATAGAATTCCATGATTATCGTAATTACATGATTTTACAATCAACTGAAAATTCCTTACAAAAAGATGAATCGAATGAACCTTATTCCATCGTCATCGAGTTGCTGTTGCTGTAACAGTGATAATTTAAGGTAATTGCAATACTCTCACACATTCAACGTGTCCATACCTCGATGCTAACATAAGCGCAGTTTGACCATGGTTATCCTTGATATTGACATTACAGTTGTTTTCCAGCAATACTTTTACACATTCAACGTGTCCATACCCTGATGCCAACATAAGCGCAGTCGATCCATCGTTTTCCTTAATAGTGACAACACAGTTCTTTGCAAGCAAAACTCTCACACACTCAATGCTTCCATTCTTTGCAGCCTTTGGCAGAGTCCTCTGTTTATCAAGTACACTTGATATCAGCATTTGCAGAGCCTAATATCATTTTCAGCGTTTCCCATTGATTATTTTTCAAAGCAGCTTCCAATAGGAGACGTTCTTTTCCTCGTATATCTGTTGTTTTTATAAATAGCCAGAGTTTGATACCGTCTCCTCTATTCCGTATGATTGCAAGAATATCTACCTTAAGTGTATAAAATTTGACGAGGATTAAATTTAATCCCCACCAAATTTAAACATAATTTACCGTTCGCCAAATTAAATTCCTTTGCAAAAAAAAAACCGGAAAAAAGAGCGTTTCCCCCCAAAAATACATTTCCTTTACATTTTTACAACTTTTTTTCAATACACGAATACTTTCACATCATAAAAAATTAATCAATAGAAATTGTCCCAATATCTTCGTTAGTCTTCTGTAACGGGTTCTGTTCGGATTGGTTGGATGAGGCAACTTTTTTACTCTTAGTTCTTTTCTTCGCTGGAGGAGGTACAACTTCTTCGTTGACTACATGTAAAAATGATCCAATTATTAATTATAATTATTTCCTCATTTTTCCTCAGTTTTATGTACGCGAGAAGGAGGATGATGTTGATTTCCAGCGGAACGCTTTTGATTTTATTATTGACGATGAAGAGTAGAATTTCTTTTCACTGCTGTACAAATCTTCTGTTCATTATGCAATTATTCTGATATTATGAAAACTTTTATCACAAATAAAATTACTTTTTTTATGTGTAATTCGTCAAATTAGCTCCCCGCAAAATTTAGCATTTTTGTTCATTCACCAAATTAAATCCTCGCCAAATTTTATGAAATTTGTCATTCGCCAAATTAAAGCCCCGCCAAAAATCGCATTTCGGGCATTCGCCAAATTAAGTACACGCCAAATTTTATAAACTTAGGTATCAGATTAAACATGTTATTTATTCCTAACTGTTGCCTGTATTTGAATCATGCTAACTTATATGCAGTTGTTACTTTACCTTCGAAACTGAATTTTCGTTTGATACTTTCCATGAATGTTTGAAGATCTCTAAAAATTGTATGTACCGCCTTTAAGACATAATTTTTAATAGTCAAACCGAATAAATGCATCGTTATTAAAAATGAGGATACCTGCTGACTCAGCAACGACTGACAATAATTTATTTGGGCAGGTCGCAGAGGCGGATACAGACATAGTCAAACTTTGTGGAGGAATACACTGTCACGAACTATTGCTTAGTAATTGCACGTTTTTCTCCTCTTCTCTTAATAACTTAAGTCTCCTCCAGAAAGTTTGACTATGTTGTAAATCCGCCTATGGGTCGTTCTACTTGACAGTCTCATCTTATTCTTACTTGGGCAGCCGGTTCTCAAGTTACGAAACACTTAAATTCGTTTATTTAGTTCCTTTTTAATGGTCACATAAGATTATTGAGACGTTTCAGCAGCTAATATAAAACATTTTCTATGAAGGTTTAATTTCCCTTTAAGACAACAAATATTTGATAAGTAATTTTATGGCATCCTGAGGTGTAAAAGAAGTTCACCTTGTAGTTTGAATGATTAACAAAGTAACAAAAAACATACCTGTAATTTGTTGCATGACACAAATCTAAACACCAAAAGAATGTTCTATTTTTGGACACTTTTTCAAATGATTTCATTTTCAACAACAACGTTATATTATCAAAAATATCACCAAGTAACCTGGCCTATTGAAATGCTTATAACAGGAAAACTACTTCACTATACGTTCCAGTAGCCATGGGCGTATAAATAGAGAAAGACTTACAACGTACTTCTAAAACCTTACACTTAGCAGTTCCCTTTATTCAATGATCTCCATAATATGCCATACAACTACCAGAATGTAACGGAGATATGATCATTAAACATGTCTCAATGGGAACATAAAGAACCTTGAAACAATGGGAAACGTTTAAGTCCTACAGTAAGTACTTATAGCATTGCATGATGGAAGTTGTACTTATATGATGCCAATTTGATGATAGTCTCTATTATTCTTAATTCCCATTCCAATAATTAGAAGTAGTTAGAATATTAAAAGCGAGGTTAGACACGACAACTCGGCCACAATGTTTCGTGAATTCGGGAAAGGTCTATTAATCTAATTTAGTATAAGTTATGTCCGTAATATTTATTATTATACATTTTTATACATTATACGTAACACCATGCATATATATTTTATCCTATACGCTTTCTCTGTAAGAAGAACCATATTGATGAATGCAGGAAATATATCGATTAAAAAAAAAAAAAAAAAAAAAAAAAAAAAAAAAAATTATTGATATTAACCTCGCTTGTCATTTCCCTGAATTTTGATTTACATGGGTCGCTTTACAATCTTTTTGCTCACTCATAGTAATGGAAACAAAGAAATTAGAAGAAATGTAAATTGTATATATACTACTTTAAAACTAGTCGAATGTCGAACATTGAATGGCCGTTACAGTGAATTTCAGTGAGTGCAGGATTTGGTTTATACTAGTTATTTCGAAAATTTTGGAACTAGCTCCTCACTGACACCTGAAATATACGGAAAGTGAAATATTTTTTTATTAATTTCTGAAATTTTCATGGTTTAGACTACATGACCTCATGAGAAAAAGAAGTTAAAAGAATGGCTATAGAATATGACTAAGAACTTGATGGTCATTTCTGGTTGGTTCCATGATCACAAAGTCATGTAGGTATGCACTTTTGACGGCACTTGAGGAAGTTTCATCACTTTCAAAATTATGTCAAAGTCAAAGCAAGCTTTATAAAACTTTCTAAACTTTCTAAAACCCTTCTATGAAATAGATTCTTCCAAAATGTCCTTCTCTTTTTATACGTCCATGGAATTGATAATAATGTGAAAAAAGGTAAATCAAATGTGTTTGTTGTGGTATACGTACCATTCACTTTTGTTTTGTTTCTGTTTTTGTTTTGTTTTGACAAAATTTTGAAGGTGGGATTCATGTTTTTTCCTTCACCAAGCACATCAACTTGTAGCTGTCCCATGTGCTTTTCTGGTGTCCGGTCAAGCAAGAGCACTTTCAATGACAGCTCATTTGAAATTTCTTGTAGCCTCTCCAGAAGAAGATTTTGTTCAGTTAACATGATCAGAGTTGAGATTTCCTTTCGATCTTCCAATAACTTTTTTACTTCCTCATACGAATCCACCTTTTGTTTTCTTTGTGAGACGAATTCATCTATCTGTTCGTCAAATTCTCTCAATATCTTTGCTTCTTCTTCTTTGAGTTGAGCGAGGTAATTCCCTAGGTTGATCTTCATCCGTTGAAGAAGTTCTTCCACCAGTTCTTCTCTGAATTTCTTCAGTTTCTTCACAACAGAGCTCTCTGATTGCTTGATACTTTCTGACAATTCCCTTACAGCTTCAAGTTTAGTAGCTATTTCTGCCTGTCCACTTTTGTTGTGATCTTTATGCGTTCTGCTCTTGCAGTATATACAGAGAAACGTGTTGGTACATTTGTTGCAGATGAATTTTGCAGGCAACTCGTGTTCTTCACAGATTGGAAGGAAATATTGTTTCTGAGCATCCCATGAAATCTTGATGTTTTCATTTCTTTCACATTCATGTTCTTGCAAACATGCATTACACAGCAACTTTCGACAATGCTTACAGTAACAAGAAGGTGATGCGTCATGTGCATTTGCTCCTTGGCATTTGACTTTTTCCCTAAAAGAATATAAACTCAAACATTTCCAAAGGCAATTTTGACCAACATTTCCAAACGACAGAAAAAAAAGAAATATTTCTACAACTCTCCACGAAATATACCTTATCGGTAGAAAATTCGTCGGTAAAAAGTGACGAAAAAATCGCTTGGTGACGAAATTTTTTACCGACGAATATTTTTTGCCGCGAATTTTTTTTCCGACGAATATTTTTTACCGACGAATATTTTTTGCCGACGAAATTCTCTAAATGAAAAAGTGCTTTTTTCGTAAAATCGTCCTTTTGCCTTGTATTTTTGTTTGGAAGTATTAAATAGAACATATTTTTTCATTTTAGCGTTCTTATTTCTACAGAAAAATGCTTTAAAGCAGGAGAATTTCAGAACAACAAAGGAAAGGTTTCGGTTCTGGTAGTAACATTTTCTTCTAGTTCTTTCTATTGGTGTTTCATATAACAAATTTCAACAAATAAAATATTATACCACATTTCTTTCTTAGGCAAAATTTCATCGTCATACTATGCTACATAAATAGCTGAAATCTGCATCGGTTAAAAGTTCAATTTAAACAGAAATATCAACGAAAGTGAAGTCATTTTAAGCTCGGAAAGGGTTTTCAATCCTTGTGTAAACGGTGTTTGCAGAATCAATCGCTTCTAAGATACCAGCTGACTCAAAGCCCTTTATGACAGAATCCTTTTGTTCTTTTAAGTGATTGTATGATTCAACAATCCATTTAGCATGGAGTGGTTTTAGAATGCTCAATTTGAGGGAAACTTGTACGTCAGCGGGGTTGGTCCCATTCGACAACTGAGCGCTTACTCTGTCGGCGTACCAGGAGTTGAATTTGTGTGAGATGAATTTTTTGGCGACATGATTGATGCTTATGTCAAGCGGTTGAAATTTATTGGTCAAATTGTGAGGGACAATCACCAGCTCACAATTGTTCTTTGAGCATAATTTTTTGACATCATCATTGTCTTGGCCTTTAAAGGTATCCATGATGATTAACGATTTCTGTTCATCTGGATAACCGAGTTCCTTTTTCTTTCTCTTTAGAAAGGGGAAAATGATGACTTTAAATAAATCTTCACATTTTTCAAGATTTGACCAATGGTTTGGTGTGAAAGTGACATTAAAGGAAGAAGGAAAAGTAAATTTAGGAAGGCATCTCTTCGTTTTTCCCTGATAAATAATTTAAATTGGCAAGAATTCTCCAGTTGAAGTGACAGTAAATGTTGCCGTAATTTGTCTCTTATCGTCTAAGCCTTTAATTGGAACGGTTTTGCTTCCTTTAGCTGAAAACGTGTATTTCCCTGGCGAAACGTAAGATAAAGGGGTTCAAAACTAGATCCTTTGGTATGTCGTTTTCCAAAATCTCTTTAGAAATGTTTCTTTGAAAAGTAAATTTCTCTTCATCTAAAAGCTTTTTCGACGGTTCTACTTTCCTGTTGTTCCTTTTCGCTTGGTCCAGTTGAGATCCTTTAGGGTATGTCTTGTCCAACCATCCGTCAACTCCAAGGGACCACCAAACTCCTTCAGTAGGCCTGTGAGAAAAAAACAGTGTAAGTTATTCAATCCTGACCCATAACATTCTACGGGCTAAAAAGCTACATTTTAGACATTCAAAATTTTATAGAACCAAGCTTTCTTGTAAGGCCTATAAATGATGAACTAATAAATACGAATTCACTCATATCTACTATAACGGGTCTATAACCAAAATAGAATAAATCTATAAAAAATGAAGCATGTTAAACATTAAACACCCATCAATATTTTTACCTGGATAATTTGCCTTCACAACACCATTTCCTATCGCAATAACCATTCGGCGCGAGATAACTGTCCCGGCAAGTCGTGTTCCAATAATCACATACTTAGTTTTCTTTAATAGTTCTTCTGACAAGAGATTTGGGCGGCCTTTGCTTTTGAACAACGTAGTCGTATTCTGTTGTCAGTTTGCCTTTAGTTTTGATTTCCAAGTGTTTATTGTGGTGCGCTTAAACTTAAATTTGTGATGTGTTCCATGAACCAAAGCGTATTTTCCAACTTCAACATCAACACGCACATGTTTTGGTATTGATAGATAATTCTTTCGCCTGTGCGACTGACTTTTTCACTTCTTTTTCGATTGAATCCAATTCTCCTTCGTTCGTCAGGTTAGTAGCACTTTGAATGATACTTGTATTCGGTTTTTGTTTATCTGTTTTCTTCTTACTTTCGGTTTCTTTACGCTGGAAGTACGTCCGAACATCCTTCACCGAGGCCATGTTTTCATACGAAAGAGACAAGACATCAAGAATTTTTGTTTTTGTTTTGCTCTTCGGTCGATCGAATGTTTTTAAAAAGACAACAGAAACGTAAAACACGAGACACCGAGACCAGACACTAGACAATAAAATTGGAATGAAATATACACGCCGTTCGAAAAGATTTTTTATTTGATTGTCTTGCTTTTCCAGCTTTTACCAAAGCCACGCCATCTTTTCAAAACAAAAACAGATAGTGTGTGGATAGTGTGTGATTCTACTAAGATGTATCGACTTGAATACAAAGCAGTGATTGCTTCACGTGGTTATCATGTATATAAGGATACTACGTGGTCTAACGCAAAAGTAAAAGAGCAAGTCAAAGTAGAATTGGAAACGTCAAAAGAATCAACAGATATTGACCCATATGCTTGTGCGGTAAAAGCAAAACATTCTTATTTTAATGGATGGAAAACAGTTGGTCATGTTCCTCGTGAACTACCAAGATACATCTACTTCTTCATAAAAGAAGAGCAGGGAACTGTCGATGGCGTTTTGAACTCCTTGAAATACAAACCTTCGCCTATCCCCGCTGGAGGACTCGAAGTGCCACTTTTGTTACGTTTCTCTTGCCCAGATCCAGAAACAATGGACAAACTAAAAGGTTCCATAGAAGATTTCTATACGTACGATTATACGGGTATCATACATGAAGAAGCCTCCTCAGACGATGAATTTAGTGATTTCGAGCTTGACATCGAAGATGATGAAACGGAAAAAACACAAGAAGAAGAAAGCATGAAAAAGAAAGAACGGAAAAAGAAACCGCGGAAAACGATGTTATAATTTTAGATTAATCGTTCTGTTTGTAAGAAAAAAGTCACTTTAGTAAAAAATAATTATATCCTCTTTACTTAAAAAGTGCAGAAAAAAATTCGTCGGCGAAAAATATTCGTCGGCAAAAAGTGACGAAATTATTGGCCAGTGACGAAATTTTTTGCCGACGAATATTTTTTGCCGACGAATTTTTTCACCGACGAATTTTCTACCGATAAGGTATTGGGAAAATTGGCTTCAAAAGGGAAAATGCCCCTGCAAGTTGATAAGCCAGGTCCCCCCTGCCCCCAAATTCAATGTTGTTTATGTTGAAAGATAGCAGAATGTGTCTGGGGTGAAGAAAAGCAGCACTTAGCAGCACTTCATACAACATTGAGATCAGAGGAAAGGGGGTTTTCCCAAATATTTTTGTGTCCAGATATCTCAAAATTGGTTTAAGTGCAAAAAACTTCAAATATACTATGACTTTCACAATAATAGATACCCGACACAATTAATTCGGTCCTGTTTGTATTCAATGCTTTAGTACTCTAGTCAATATGACTTTAATGAGAGATAAAATTGAATACCTCTGTTTTCAAATTAACCTATCGAACTTACAAATTAGACACATCCCTATATAGACTTACCTCTCTACTTGGGCGTTGTTGTTATCACGAAGAGATTCTAAGACATGTTCCATTGTAAAGTTTTTCCGTAAAACATCATCAATAGTTTGATCCCTTCCAATCTTAATAACTTCTTCACATTGATAGGGACATTTCAAAATGGCGCTTCCATCATCATTAAAGTGAAGGAGGTTCAGCTTGCAGTTTTTACAGAGCGAATGTCCACATGGTAATGCTTTGGAATCGATTAATTCTTCCATACAAATCTTACATTCATATCTTTCAGCCATTGTGAAATTGTCAATTTATCCGTAAAATTCTCACACCCTTTCTTGTAAACGTTCAGTTTGAAGTTTTGCAATAAAAGTGCTTTTTTTTTCTTCATCACATGATATTTACAGACATCAATATCATATACTTAATGCCACAAGCATACCAGTGAGATTGGTTTCCACTTTTTGTTAACGTCAGGTATTGTAAGTTGTATTTCTTGAGCCGAGTTTTTTTAATTTGCTAGGAACATTGAGTATACGTAGGTTTCCATTTCATTTCACACTGTTACTCAGCGGCTCAAACATAGTGTATGAGGAAAGAGGAAAAAAAAATATCCTTGAGGAAATATCATTATTGCCTTTGCTCCAAGCCCAAAATACTTGGAACATAGATAATCTAAACGTGGATCTCTGAAGTTTTGGGTAAGATCTATAGATCTACATACATAGATGTACATTTTCGAAGAAAGAGAAGAACCTGGCGTTCCTGTACATTTTTGAAAAGTCGACTTTTTTATGTTTCCCTCACTCGTGATCTTGAAGACAAAAACGTAAGATATCGTTTTGACGAACTAGATAAAAAAGATCTTGAAGCTCATCAACTAGATCAAGAAGAAGCTACGACATGGGGTGACTGAGGGAGCTATAGCCTCTGCACTTTTTTGCGAAGTATGATATTCAAAATGATCACCCTTGGAAATATTGAAAATTATTCCAGCTATGTAAGAGACAAAAATTCACTTCAGGGCCAACCAATGGTGACCCCAAAAATTTGCTTCTTTCAACTTGTTTTAGTTCTTATCTTTAAAAAGAAGTCCATGTCTTTATTTTAGCCCCCACTCGCAATTATTTTTAGTGTTGTAGCGCCTGAAGAAGAGTGCGTGATCTTGAGTTGCAAAAATAAATTTCCAGTGTGAATTAGTGTGAACATTATCTCATGAAATCCAACTCCAGGCGACTGACGTTAACTCATCAGTGGAAACCAATCTCAATAAAAGGCAGTAATGAAAGTAATCCTTTAGATTATAAAACACTGCATCTCAAGATGTATAAGAATAGAATTCTTTATTTTGAATATACATTTTTCATCCGAAACCAAGGTTTCTTCAGCTTTTTTAATATGGATTATACCTTAAAGCAACATTTATTACGCTTATTTCCTGACATACAAATAAGTGAACCACAAAGGAAACAAAAAGTGGGAAGAATAAAAACATATATATATATATATATAATTCTGAATCTATATAGTAGCTGTAATCGCTCAATTACGTTTAACTTAGTTTTCGCAGCAACAAAAACATGTGATTGGATTTATAGAAATCCAAATGCTAATGAAACCATAACTTGAGCTATATGTTGTTTGTCTGGAACCTTGTCATAATTATTACCTTTTCAATAACAGAGGAGTTCAGTCTAAAGAAATGTATGGAAATAAAAAAAGTTTTGTAAGCCTATACATTTGAAAAAAAAGTGTTTGCACCATAACACTGGGAAATGTGCATGAACAAACTAGTCCTGCAATCCAGAGCATCGAAGACCTTTCCAGTCCGCTGTACACTTTGACCATAGAAGAGTCAGAAAAGTGCCTATTAGATTGTGATCACGTTGACATAATTTCTAATCAATTCAAATGTGAAAGACCGCTGGCCAAATAAACACACCTTATTAACTACAAGACGACTTTCAATCTTCATTGCTATGTTGCTATCAGAAATCAAGGTTAGTAGTTGAAAAAAAGACGGAAATTCGAGAAGACTTGCATATCCAACCAAACTTGGCTGAACAAAATTGGCTTTACATTAACGTAGCCTATCAAAACGCTATTCTTGTGCTTACTTCTCAATTTATTTTATTTATTTATTTATTTATTTTTATTTATTTTTAAACGGTAAACGTCAAAAAACACTTAAAATTATGTAAAACGTTCGAATGACGAAGAAATGCAAAACTAAGCTATTGTTTCAAGACAACTAACGATCGTTGTATACCCATAGCAACCACTTTCAACTTTTGTTAGGTACCAGCCGTGAATTTAAGAAAAAAATATAAAGAGGCTCTTCGTTCTTATTTATTCATCCTTCATAATGTTGTCTTAATTATTCTGTCTGTCTTTACATTTATACTGATGAAAAGAAATTTTTATGCATCAATCGTCTGATTTTATCGGCTAATGGTTTATACTGTCGAATAAGTATTATCAGACAAACTATTCGTCTAAGACGATTAGTTTGTCATGCAGTATAATACAGCTATAGAGTATCTTATCTGAATACGTTCTGCTGATTGCAAATAACATAAATAATGATTGCAAACTCGTATTCTCATTATAGTTAACTATGTTGACTATTAATGGCCTGGAAATCTTCCGTTTAACTGTTTTAACTAGGTTTTTTTTTCTGAAAGACTGTTTCATCATTCCCGTGTTTATATACCTTTATGAAGAAGTCGGTTTTTATAGATGTACATTGGGTTGATATTTTATCGAAGAAGCTTCAGAAATTCGGTATACTCTCTAACAAATGTTGATTACGAAGATATTGACGGATAAAAAACTTGCGATTTATGCATTTATTTATTCTGCTAAAACGTTTCTTCATCGTTCTTTAGCAGGTAACATAATAAATAAACAATATTCAGTATGAAAAATGGAAAAGGTTATTGAAGTAAAAAATACAATTCACAAGGAGTGCATAAGACAAAGGAATATGATGTTTCTGAACATAATTCATAAAGTATTGCCAGAAATTTGTGACTATTATCGAGGACGGAACCATTAGAAGTAAACCAGAAGAAGTAATCCTTTCTAAAGGTACATTGTTCATGGTAATGTTGAGGAGGAAACTGTTGAAGAAGTAACAATCTCTGGAGATACAGATGTGGCTTGTTGATTAAGATGTATCAACTTCTTCTATGACAATTCCTCACTTGTTTCATGAAGAAGTGACTAGCAGAGAAAATTTGCATCTGGATACTATTGACTAAGGTCTTGTAAAGTCACCTCGATCGTCAGTCTTCGAAGAACTTCCGAGATTGTTGTAATCTAAAATTGGAAAAATTGAGTTTAGTTTTCATCTTAACATAAGACACTGAAAGGAAGTAATCTTAAAAGCTGGGAAAACATAAGGTGCAGTAAGTACTTTATGAAACATATTAAAAGCACAATAATGCTGTGTTTTTGGTGAAGCTTTTGAAGATACACTGGAATCTTGCTATGATTCGTAGTCTTTCCACATCTCAGTGTAACCTTGGAACAATGTTAGGAATTTCTATTTACGACTTTTCTGTTTCATCAAATGTACATAGATATTCCCCTGAGGTTTGGTGAACATGTATATGTAGATTTTTTCTAGAATTTTATCTTAACATCTGATGATCGTTATAGACGCGTGAAACATTGTGTAGTGTATGTTTTTAATTTTAATATATTTATTGATATAGAACTTCTACAATACGTATCGAGCACCGTTTTTGACACAAATCCTTTGACATTTTGTGAACAATGTTTGGAATGAAAAATCATAGATAGCTACTTTGAAACAGTTTACTGTGTCTTATATATAATTTACAAAGTTTGTTAGTCCATGTAAACCCAATTATAACTCAGGATTAATAAGTTAATAATAATTCACGCACAGCTACCTGATTTTCTGGGTTTGTTTACACAAGTCATAAACGTTTTATTCAAAAACTCACCCTGCTTTTCGTCAAAAAGAAATAGAAACTCTTATTAACGAACGTTGTTGCTACATAAATTTTATTGTTTATTTATTAGTGTGACATTGTCTGGTTTGTTTTATTGGTAAATTTGCATAATAATCAAATATATGAAATGATCGTATTAAATAAACTATTTGCTATAAGTATCACACGCTCAAACTTATTTTTCATATGGCCTGTTTCTCCCAGTTTTGCAGCCTAGCGGCTTCTTGTTTACCTTAATATATGCCTATGCGTATTGCAGAATATGGCAACTATTAGCACATACTAGACTTTAAAAGAGCGAGACGCCTAAGAATGGTTGCAATTATTATACAATACATTGACGTTTATCGAGTTCCTTGATTATACAAACTTATTTCGACTTTACAATCAACTGCCAATCCCTCACAAAAGACTGGTCGAATAAACACGATTCCATCATCAATCTGTTAATAGTTGTTGTTGCTGTAACAGTCATACCTTTTAATAATCTAAGACAATTGCAATATTTTCACACATTCAACGTGTCCATTCAAAGATGCCAACACAAGCGCAGTCGATCCGAGGTTATTTTTGATATTTATATTACATTTATTTTCAAGCAACACCCTCACACAATCAACGTGTCCATTCCAAGATGCCAACATAAGCGTAGTCCATCCGTCGTTCATTCTAATATCGACACCACAGTTGTTTTCAAGCAATGCTTTCACACATTCGATGTGTCCATATCTAGATGACAACAAAAGCGCATTCAATCCGAGCTTACTTTTGATATTGACATCACAGTTGTTTTTAAGCAACACTCTCACACATTCAATGTGCTCTTACCTAGATGCAATCATAAGCGCAGTCCATCCCAAGTAATTTCTATTGTCAACATCACAGTTCTTCTGAAGCAATGCTTTTACACATTCGACGTGTCCATGTGTAGATGCCAACATAATCGCAGTCAATCCCATGAAACCTTTAGTGTCGACATCACAGTTCTTTTGAAGCAATGCTTTTACACATTCAACATGTCCAAACGAAGATGCCAAGCTAAGCGCTGTAAATCCGTCATTATTCTTGATATTGACATCACAGTTCTTTTCAAGCAAACCCTTCACGCAATCAACAAGTCCTAACCTATTTTTGGATCAAATTTTGTCAAATTAATTGGCATTGTTATAGACCATAAGCTGTCCTTCTCTAAACACATCGAGACAATCAGTAAACAGGCTTCAGAAAAAACTTCTTATCAGAAATCTCCTAACATTCGACAAAAGTTACTATCGTGCATTATGTGCATTGTATTTTCGATACAACTTAGACAAAAATGATTGCATTGCAATTACATGGAAGCTTTAGTATTCATACCAGACACTTACAAGTACTGATGACTGAAGTTTTGAATTCAGTTCGCCACTCAAATCCAGAAGTCATGTGGGATCTCTTCAAAATTAAAATTTCGCAGTTTCGTGTTTATTATTGAGATATTTTTTGCAAAGTTTCTTGTTGAATTGTATGATACGTAACAGATACAAGTCAAAGGAGCTGCTAACTGAAAGCAGTTGATATTTTGAAAAGAGGCGAAACTTGATGACTGGTACCAAACGCGGTACAGAAATTTTGAAATATTTTGTTTATGTTATCTGACGGGTACGTTTCTAGATGAATGCTGAAGTCAAAAAAGATGAGGAAAAGGCAGAAGATGAGTCCCAGGCTCCTAAAGAAGAAGAGAAACCAATGGATGATGGGATACAAATGATCGTAAACGAGGTTGCGGATAACAACGAGGTTATGAATGATGAGAACTCGTAGTCAGTCAAACAGCTTCTACATTATATCTTATTCTGCAACACACTGGTTTACGAAAAATGAACTTTTGTTTGTATATTGTCGTGACGATACAGAGTAACACAAAAATACAATGTTTCTTAAATGGTTTCTTTTTTCAATCTAACCGAACTACATACCCGAGTCTATATATTAATAGCCGATTCTCTGTCTGTCTGTTTGTTTGTTTGTAAGTCACGCAAAATGGTAGATCGAGTTGTGAGCGAAATTATTTCTTTTTTTGTGTGCGACGTGAGTTCGAAGCAAATACATTGCAACCCTAATCGAACGTGACTTTTTTTGGCTGATGAACTAATAGGAATAACGTTTTATTTTTATTTTTATTGTGTTAGTTTTATATTCCACGTTGACTTGGCTTTGAAAACAATACATCAACTAAATACAAAGAAACTAACTGATTAAACGTTTTGGACATAAAGCAGCAGTGGCAGAACGTGGAAGCATGTGCGGTTTACCAGTGTATCCTAACGTATCCTTGCCTGACTGTTTGAGATGAGTGAACTTTTTTTCGAGCAATCAAAATGTTTAAAAACCGATAGGTAAAAAAAGAGTATCGTGATACAAAATATTTTTTTTTGCTTTTGTCTTAATAGTTCTCTTAATTTCTTTTAATCGATTTCTTTTAATCTATTTTAATCAGATGGAACGTTTTTTTTATTCACTTTATTCATTCAGCACGTGCCTTTTTTTCTCTCCTCCCGTGTGATCTTTTTAAGAAGAGAAACCATTTCCCCCTTACGTTTGATAGCACCCATGTTAGAGCGCGTAACTTTTTTAAAACAAAAGCTAATAAAAAGTTGAAATTTTCTCTCTCTACGTTTTGAGTGTATTGTTACACTGATAAAAGATTGGTTTTATCAGAGGTTGTGACTTCGAATCTGCTTCTGGTTGAACACAAGTTGTACGAGCCATTTATAAGGAAGTTTGACGTTTATTGATACAGTCGTACAGGGCAGGTGGACATGGGCGGCGAGCGACGCCGCCTTGGCGGCTAGTCTATATATTAATAGCCGATTCTCTGTTTGTTTGTTTGTGCGTTTGTTTGTTTGTAAGTCACGCAAAATGGTAGATTGAGTTGTGAGAGTGATTATTTCATTTTATTTTGTACGACGTCAGTGTGAAACCATTGTATTGAGACTCTAATCGAATGCGACGTTTAGGGAAAATTATCTCGGTAACCAATAGGGATAACTGACGTTTTTTGGGGTCGGCGATACAGACGATAGAGTGACGAAAAATTTGGGTCTAATTTTTTTGGGGGACGGGTCTATGACGTCATCAAAATTTTGATCAACAATATCTCCGTAACGGTTGGTCGTAGCAAAACGATCCCATACATTTTTTTGATCAGTTTTTCGAGCTCTACAACATGGGCACACTTATTATTGCTAAATCCTTAATTTTATTTTTCGTGAACCCAACGCAGACTGAAGGTGGACATGGGCGGCGAGCGACGCCGCCTTGGCGGCTAGTCTATATATTAATAGCCGATTCTCCGTCTGTTTGTAAGTCACGCAAAATGGTAGATTGAGTTGTGAGCGAAATTATTTCTTAATTTGTGTGCGACGTGAGTTCGAAGCAAATACATTGCAACCCCAATCGAACGTGACTTTTTTTGGTTGATGAACTAATACGAATAACGTTTTGTTTTTATCATTAATGTTAGTTTTATATTCCACGTTGACTTGGCTTTGAAAACAATACATCAACTAAATACAAAGTCACTAACTGATTAAATATTTTGGACAAAAAGCAGCAGTGGCAGAACGTGGCAGCATATGTTCGGTTTGCCACTAACTCTTGCCTGACTGTCTGAGACGGGTGAACTTTTTTTTTGAGCAATCAAAATGCTTAAAAACCGATAGGTAAAAAAAGAGTATCATATCAAAACAAAATGTTTTTTTTTTTTTTTGCTTTTCTTTTAATAAATTAATTTCTTCTTTTAATTGTTAAGCGTTCTGATCGAACGTTTTTTTATTCTATTTATTCATTTAGCACGTGCCTTTTTTCTCTCCTCCGTGTGAATTTTTTAAGAAGAGAAACCATTTTCCCCCTGTTTGATAGCACCCATGTTAGAGCGCGTAACGTTTTTAAAACAAAAGCTAATAAAAAGTTTTTTTCTCTTTACGTTTTGAGTGTATTGTTGTATGATCAACGATTGTTTTAAAAAATAAATAACACATGAAATTTGGGTTTTTTTGGAACCATTGTTTAAACTGATATTTGATATTTGATTTCGAATCTGCCTCTAGGATAACTGACGTTTTTTCGGGTCCGCGATACAGGCGATGGGGTGACGAAAAATTTGGGTCTAATTTTTTTGGGAGGGATCTGTGACGTCATCAAAATCTTTGAAGAATGATATCTCTGTAACGGTTGATCGTAGCGGAACGATCCCATACATTCTTTTATCAGTTTTTCGAGCTCTACAACATGGTAACACTTTCGGTTGCCAATTCCTTAATTTTATTTTTCGTGAAGTCAACGCATGCTGAACATGGGCGGCGAGCGACGCCGCCTTGGCGGCTAGTCTATATATTAATAGCCGATTCTCTGTTTGTTTGTTTGTTTGTGCGTTTGTTTGTTTGTAAGTCACGCAAAATGGTAGATTGAGTTGTGAGAGTGATTATTTCATTTTATTTTGTGCGACGTCAGTGTGAAACCATTGTATTGAGACCCTAATCGAATGCAACGTTTAGGGAAAATTATCTCGGTAACCAATAGGGATAACTGACGTTTTTTGGGGTCGGCGATACAGGCGATAGAGTGACGAAAAATTTGGGTCTAATTTTTTTGGGGGACGGGTCTATGACGTCATCAAAATTTTGATCAACAATATCTCCGTAACGGTTGGTCGTAGCAAAACGATCCCATACATTTTTTTGATCAGTTTTTCGAGCTCTACAACATGGGCACACTTATTATTGCCAAATCCTTAATTTTATTTTTCGTGAACCCAACGCAGGCTGAAGGTGGACATAGGCGGCTAGTCTATATATTAATAGCCGATTCTCCGTTTGTCTGTTTGTTTGTTTGTAAGTCACGCAAAATGGTAGATGTGAACTGCAAAAGAAATCGGGGAGCCAGCAATGTAAGATCACACATAAATTATTTCTCTTCTTGTGCGCGACGTCAGTGTGAAACCATTGCATTGAGACCCTAATCGAATGCGACGTTTAGGGAAAATAATCTCCGTAACCAATAGAGATAACTAACTAATCGGTTTTTCGAGCTCTACAACATGGGCAAACTTATCATTGCCAATACACGGGTTGCAAAATAAGCGCATCTCCATAGAAACAACTCCATGTGAATTTAGCACAAAAATTTCGAGTAAACTTTCGATGTAAAATCTGTGGTGAAAGGATGTAGTAATGGTTCTTACAGACTTGGAACATAAATGATTCAATACGAAAAACATTAAATGATGGAAATAAATTCTTAGTTCGGTGTTGTAAAAACTTTTGAATGAACGTGCAAAATACAGAAGAAAATTGATATCAATGATGTTTTGTTTTTGTGTGTTGATATACCAATGTTGTTACTGGTTGTTAATGATGATTGGTGATTAAATGCAGCAAAACATTGAAGCTGTGATTTCAATGCAAAGGCGAAAATTTATTATTAATAGCCAAGCTGAAGATTTATTTTTATTGATATAGCCCAAATACAACTGAACTGAAAGTGAACTGGAAAGCACATGGATGTGTAGTACAGCCATAAAGGAAACCTTTTTATGTGGTGTGGAGAACAACCAGTTCAACCAGTTTTGTAAATTCAAAGAGTATACATTACAAAAACTAGAAGTAAAAACGTGATGTCGTATGCAATAAGATGTTCAGAGTACCAATTACGTATAATATTTTAAAACGCAGGACTGTGATGCATAACTTGTGAAAGAATCCCGTCGAGTGTGCTTCCCTGGATAGTCATTTACTCTGACAACAGAAACATAATTTACTATGGATTTATTTCATGATCACGTATTACTGTTTTGATATACTGTATAGATATGTTTTGTAAAAATTAGTAATACTGTCAATTTTTGTTGTACAAACATGGAACATAAATCAAAACACAATCCAAAGCCAAAACACGAATTTCTACTTTCAGCTTTGTAGTGATTTAGTTATAGATGTGTATTTTCACTACCAAATTCTGTTGTTTTTTTCCACGAAGGTCATTTTAATCAGATAATAGATATTGAAGATATTCTTCAGGGCCTAAAGTTCCTGACAATTTTCTGAGGTGCAGGACAAAATATTGAGTTAAAAATCAAAAATGAAACTTATTCTCTTTTTAATAAACATTGAGTATGAATAATCTTTTTTTGAATAGAGATGTCTGAATTTAATTTTAAACATTATCACTAAGGACATCTCTTTTTTGAAAATGAATTTTCTGTCCTAATTTGAAATGTTACGTATTATATATCACTTGTTAGTAGATATTTTGATTTTTTTAATTGTTGTCTACTGCAAAGTGTTTTTAATACTAAAGTATATTAGTATTAAAATTAGGTTTGACAATTTTCTTTTGTAAACCTGCATTATACAAAATGTGATTGTATAATGTAAACTAATTTTATCCAAGTTATGAAAAGCAAGTGTTCTGTTGAATTATATTGTTTCCTTTGTTTTTATGGTTTATAAGCCTGTCCTTTAACTTGTCTTCTGCAGGAATATAGATCATTATGTTTATTATGATGTAATTCTTTGCACATTGATGCGGTTATTGATATTCAGTTGTGTAAGAGGAAATATTAGTCGCATTTAGGTCTTTTAATTTTTAACTATGTCCATAGTAACTTCTCAGTCACTTTATATCACTTTTATATTACTTTTTATCAATGTACCCATAATAATTGATAAAATGTTCACAACTTTGGGGAAATATATACAGTGGCATTTTTGTGAATCTTGTTTGATAATCCTGTTTTGAACGACCCACTTTTTGATTTCTATCTCAAGGTAAGGTATTGAATTAATGCTATTTTGCTGAATAACTTAAAATACTCGATGAAAAGCTCAGTTTCAAGAGCCAAAGGCTCGGTTGTTTCTGGCACCGTTTCACTTTTGATTTTTACTCGAAAAAAAATTCATTCGGTAAATTCTATTATATAATTTACGGAACGTTTTATTATGCAACCCGTGTATTCTTTAATTTTATTTTTCGTGAAATCTGAAGATGACACAACGCATACTGAACATGGGCGGCGAGAGACGCCACCTTGGCGGCTAGTTATTATTGATTTATTTAATGTTGGTCAAAATTGGGTCAGACCCAAAATTAGATACAACACAGTAGCTAATAAAACCAACATTAAACCAACATTAAACACCCCCTATTAAACGCCACACTTATAGCCGAACATTTGCAATGAACGCCGCCTTCTAATAAATGCCGCATCCAAAAGCTGGCATTTGTAATAAACGTCGCGGCGTTTATTAAAGCAAATACGGCATTCTTTAAAATGGAATATCATATACAAAGCTATTTGAAAGGCCATAACGTTAATGAACCTGGGTTTGGTCGGATCACATAGAATAATTAACGCTCTTTAAAAGCCTACGCTGCCGAAACCTTTTACTTAAAAGCCACAGGCAGGATTCTTGCAAATGGCACGAGTAATTTATAAGTCATTGTAAATTTTTGAAAAACAGGTGTTTTTTGAAATTTGATACAATAACATATAATACACTATGTGAAAACCCCTTTCCTAAAGTGGTTCCTGTGAAGTGGTCAATGACGTTCTCTTTTTGTAAAGATTTCTCAACACAAACCTGAGATCTCCGTGAATAAAAATTCAACCAAAACAATAGATTACTTACAATGAAGGTCATTAAATATTTATAAATAGCAGCTATTATAAAGATACGTACCACAATGTTCAGCGTTCAACATGTGAAAAGAAGGACCGTGAAGGAAAAGATAAGTGCAGTTAATTTGATGCAATCCATTAACTGACGAAAATGGCGAAAATAGACGGACTGATACTGTACGGGTCATTGTTTGACATTTATTTGTCTATTTGTTTACCAATTTCCATCGTTTTGGATCTGTCAATTGTGATGCTCATCATTCTTAAAAGGAAACTGCACACAAACAGAATGTACTTGATTTGTTACTTGTGTTTAATAGATGCGTTAAACAGTAGTACTGCGCTAGTATTCAGATTTGCTGTCACGCAGGAAAAGCAAAGAATGTTCAGAAATGTTATTAATATATTGTCAACAATATCTTTATTCTTGACTCTATTGATTTTGACAGAAAGATACGTCACAATAGCATTCCCATTAAAGTATCACGTTATAGTTACAAAACGAAGATTCAAATTGAGCTTAATTCTTCCCTGGTTGGTTGGTGCACCAATGTTTTCGGTAGCTTTTCTTCAAATTTTTGCAGAAAATGTATTCAAATACAAGATATTTTCCTCGCTATGGGCAATATATGCCCTTGTTTACTTCTCCTCTGTCATTTATATTGGCAGACGTATCAAAGCCATACTTAAGAGACACAAAGAAAGAATTGCTTCACAAAATACAATCTTTGGTAGAGAAGCAGAACAATTGAGCTTACGTGGAAAAGCTAAAAAGACTGTCGTTGAATCATTGAAACTAAATTACTTTACGATGGTGTTTGTGATTCTCATAGGTTTCAGTATACTTTTGCAAGCCTTGGTAAAGGAAGAAAAAATTCTGATTCTTGCAGCAATTATAATGGCATTGTATCTCTTTTCAAACCCAATATTCGTTATAGTGACACAGTCAGAACTTAGAAAGGAAATTAAGATGTTTCTGAAATACAGGAATCGTGTTTCTCCTTCAGCAACAGTTGAACCTGTGGTTCAAACAATATTTTAACAGCAACCCTGATGCTGACAAAATTCTACACGTGAAGATTGATCAAAAATGCTCCCAGATGTTTCTTCTAAAGAAGTTACTTATCATTCACTTCACAACGCGTCATTTTTCAATACAAAATGCATTTACATTTAAAGTACAATAAACATAGAAAGGAAGCTGAAACAGAGTCATAAGTGAAAGACTATGGTGGGACATGGGTCGTATCATATACGTTTTTCTCAATGTGTTCTTCTGCTCCGTCAGATGAACAAAAAATCGTTTGAGTTCATAGCGTCGCATGCGTTCAGCGATCTGGCAATGGCAGGATAAAGCCCTGGCTCACCTTTTATCACAGTGAATTAGAAGCATTTTATTATATTGTAACTCTTCTTTATACATTTGGTAACTTGTTAGAACTCTTCTGTCAATTCACAAGATCGAAGTGATCACAAACGATTTCAAGCCACCTGATTAAGGGGGTGGTCACATGAGAAACGAGCCAGCCAGCTTTGCCGAGATCTCGCTTTGTTTAACTGAGATCTTGGTAAAACGAGCTGACGATTTTCTCATGTGATGGCTTTCAACCGGGCTGGCCCCCATTGCCGAGATAAAATTGCATACATGGCGCATGCGTAAAGTTGAAAAATATAGCAAATATCACGTGATCAGTTCTTCAGCCTGGTTAAGCGGGTGTTACTTTTCCATGTGATTATAAAAATTTATCAGCCCGCCTAACCGAACCAGCCCACCTGATGTGATCACCCCCTTAAAAAGAGTGCTATGTCTTACTGCAGTTATTTAAATATTTGTGTAGATAAGAGAAATTAATCATTTGATCATTCATTTTCGAAATCAGATACTGCTACTGTAATTGTTCTAATTTAGCGCAGGGCAAAAACTTAGTGATTTTTGCTATTTCATCAGAATTCGAAAAATCCCGAAATATAGAACAACCTTTGTTAAATTGGATACCCCATCCGCGTTATTTAATTAGAATCACAAAATGGATTTTGAAATTCTGCGCTAAATTAGAAGAACTACGGTGAAAACCCGGGGTAGTTTTAGTATTTCATTGATGATACTCTAACATATAACCAGTGACCGCCATTTACAGTTACGAGTTTTGTCGTCCAGTACTAGTGTCAGTGGTTTATGAAAAGTTTTAATTACTTGTGTTGTGCTACACTTTGTGATAACGTCTGACACACTTTGTAATAATTTCAGTTTTTAGATCCCCATACTTCCAGAAATTTAAAAATGTGTAATCAATGTGTAAAAATGCGTCATCAAAGTAGCGTTAAAACCAACCTCGTTCCCAGCGCGTTTTTTCACTTTTGGGAAAATAGGTTTGTCGCTTCATATTTTTCAAAAGCGAAAAAAGCTCTGGAAACAAGGTTGGCTTAAAACAACTGATTAAGCAGTTAAATGGGATTCAAGAACTATTCATTCATTCGTTCATTCATTCACTCATTTCAGTATTTTTTAGACAAAACTTTAACTTTAGTTTTTACTTGTAAGAAAAAAACAAGAGACAACTGCACGTTCATTTGTGTGCGGCAAGTTATTATGCGCATGTGCGAACATGTTCTCTGAAAAAGCCGTTAAAGATGGCGGAGTGGACTGGAAGAGAGATTGCTTTTATTTGTTTTTCTGGATGATTATGTAATAAAAAGCATATTTAATACGGTTAGAGACCGCTGACCGAATGTCACTGCAGACACAAGTCATTGCTTTAACTTTTAAAATCATTTTTTAAAATTCTACTCACGTGGGGGCAGAGTACAGGATCAGCAAAGCGAGCACTGTACAAACTGCATTTCCCAGAGGGTATACTGACTAATTGCTGAAATATATCACAAAAAAAATTTTTTAGAGGGTTTGTTGAATATGTATTGGTAGTATTAAGGTATATGAAGTAGATGGTGCATAATTTGATATGGTGTCAGTTTTTTATGGATATTTATTTTGGTTCAAAGATGGCTCTCAGATCAAGCACCAAAAACCTTCATTCTGTGGCTGCTGAGGCACAGGTAGGCAGCAGGCTTCTGCTCAGGATGCTTTGACCCATTTTTAGTCTTTTTCTTGTTTAGGTATTTGGTATATATTTTGTATTCTATTCATGTTCAATATTGGTCTGTAAAATGTACTTTGTTGTGTCATGTATGTCAAAATGGTAACCATGTTGTGTACTTGTCATGTATAAATGTAAGGTATTGTCAGTTGTCATTTGTGTACATGTCTGTCAAGTGTGCTGTGGTGTGACTTGTGTGGCTTCCCAGCCTTTGTTCACTGTATCTTTAGTAAGTAATTTTCCTTGTTCATGTATCTGTTTGCATCTTGTTCAGTGTATGTGTATAATATAATTTTTATAATGTTTTGTAGCCGTTCAATATGTTTTGAATGAGTAAAACTCAAATGCTGTTGTTGTTATTGGCATTTACACATTCAGGAACACTTTACTTCAAGAAAGACTGTGAATGTGAAATTGTTTTAACTCCTAATAAGCTATATACAAAAATTAGTATTTTGAACCTTTGCATTTCATTTGTTATCTGCTGTGGTGTCATTAGGGACCTTACGAAACTACGACGGCAACGTGGACGACAACGTGAAGCAAACAAAAGATTCTCTTTACTCCACAGACTTGCTTTAGAATGGAAGTCATTTCACACATAGAAATACGTATTTCTATGTTTCACACTATACTATTGGGAAATGTTTTTAATTTTACTAATATCATTATTAGATTTGCACGTTCTATACACAACGTGAAAAGTAATATTTTGAAGTCGTACTAAAAACGAAGACGTGAGAATAGCAGTACTTCGGATAAATTTTCCTTGGTTCCTTCATGATTCTGTTGGTCTAAGTTCAAGAAACAAACTTCATAGGCATTATAAATAACTTCTTAACCAAAGTGTATAGTTTCTACTCTTTTGTGATTCATTGGAGATGAATATCTTGTACGTCGTCGTCTTCGTTGCCGTCGTAGTTTCGTAAGGTCCCTAATAACTGGGAGAAACCCAGTTCTTGAATCCGACAGATGTAATACGAGTTTTTAAAATTTCCTGATCATTTGAGTAGCACTGACGTTTCACTTGTTTCATGATGTCTGTTTTTAAGCAGTCCCATCTCGATTAGTACGTTAAGGGAAGAAATTTTCGCGGAATTTAATTTCGTGGTTGAAATGGTAAAAATGGCCGATTTTCGCGGAATTTAATTTCGCGATTGACCAATTTTAACATGTTTTGCGGAATTAAATTTCGCGGTTTTCGATTTTCAAACAAATACTTAACAGAAAAAGTGCCTCCTTTTTTGCGTTGTGAATCGTTTTTTCTTTTATTATTTAACATATAAAACTAAAATCGAATTTTCGCGGAATTTAATTTCGCGGTTAGGGGCCAGAATCGCAAAATTAAATTCTGCGAAAATTTCTGCCGCAAAAATTTCTTCCCGCGAAAATTTCTTCCCTTAAGGTATATTGAAAGCTTTCGAATAATTTAATTCCTAAAGTGGTAAATCGAGTAAATGTAAACAGATTTATTCTGAACAAGGAAGCTTGGAAGTCAATGAGTTTTTCTGAAAGACTGTTTATTCATTCCCTTATTTATATACCTTATGATGAAGTCAGCTTTTATAGATATACATTGGGTTACTATTTTTTCGAAGAAGCTTCAGAAATTCGTATTACTCTCAAACAAATGTTGATTCTGGAGACATTGATGGATAAAAAACTTGTGATTTATGCATTTAATATATTTATTCGACTTTACCAGAATAATGATTTAACGTTTCATTGTTTTCTAGCAGGTAATGTAATAAATGTAAACAATATTCAGTATGAAAATGGTTATTGAAGTAAAATATTCAATTCACGAAGAGTGCATAAGAAAAAGGAAATTGATGCTTGTGAACATAGATAATTCATAAAGTATTGGCAGAAATTTGTGACTATTATGGAGGACGAAACCGCTGAAGAAGTAATCATTTCTAAAGGGCCATTGTTCATGTAGAGAATGTTGAGGAGGAAACCGTTGAAGAATTAACAATCTCTGAAGATACAGATGTAGCTTGTAGATTAGGATGTATCAAATTCTATGACAATTCCTCACTTGTTTCGTACAATAATGCTGTGTTTTTGGTGAAGCTTTTGAAGATACACTGGAATCTTGTTATGATTCGTAGTCTTTTCACATCTCAGTGTAACCTTGGAATAAGGTTTGGAATGAATAATCATAGATACTTTGAAAAAGTTTACTGTGTCATTATATATAATTTACAAAGTTCGTTAGTCCATGTAAACCCAATTATAACTCTGGATTAATAAGTTAATAATAATTCACGCACAGCTACCTGATTTTCTGGGTTTATTTTACTCAAGTACTAAACTTTTTATTCACAAACTCACTGCTTTCTACAAATTATGCTTTTGGTGTTGTTTGTCAAAAAAATTGGCTGGAAAAGAAAAATTATATGTTTTTTTATGAATTGTGTATAATACTTAATTTGTCCAGTTTAACTTAGATCAACCAGATTTAAATGATATGACATTGGACTTAGTTCTTGAAATTTCCTGCTTGATGACGTGTAGCACTACATTCTGAGGAACTGCTTTTTCGTACATCAAATTCATTGTTAACTTTTTGCAGTGTTTTCAATTAATTTTAGGTTTTTTCACATCCAATTTTGAACTTCACTCTAAAGCATTTAATCATTTGTTTAACATTACTATCAGTGACAACATAAGTATATAAAGTTTGCATTGCAGGATATGGACATTTTGTTTCTGTCTTTCCATATTTTTTGTCAGACAGCAAAGGCATATTATGTGTGTTCACATTTCATAGCTGAATAGGTTGTAAATTCAATGTGAAACACAAAGGATGTTTGCAGAGTTCTGTGGGTTTTCAGCAGATAGTGTGGGGTTCATGTTATCATCAATGACAAAGGGAAGGAGTGTTTTCATGTTTTCAGAAGATTTCAGATTTTGACCAAACATTTTTTTGATCTTCCCCTTTTGTGGATTTTTTCTGAGGTCTTTCTTTCGCTTATGATTTCACAGAATTGCAGATAACATATTTGGGAGTTTTAAGACCACTCAGTAAAGGTGTGATCCTCTCTGTGAAAGTTTCTATATTCCTCCATTTTGAATAGCAATTCAAGCATGTGTTTTTGGGGTAGATGCCTGTTCTATCCTGACACCAGTCAACTCAGAATGCTATCTTTTATTCTGTAAAGTAAAAGTATAATTTGAAAAAGGATTTTTTTCAGGCTATTTCCACACGATCTACTTAGTTTCTTGAAAGTACTTCAAGGGGTAGCCATATTGAGGTGGTTGACGATATTTTCAATAACATCATTAAAAAAACTGACACCAACGTGGAATTTTCAGGAAAACTAGATGAAAGATAGATGTTTCGAATTAAATTGTGTTTCTTGACTTAAAAAATATTTTAATGCCTCATTTTTGTCGTTTTGATGAAGCTATGCCTGAGAGCACGTCTCTGTAGTAAATCAGACAATAGCTATCGATTCAATCGAAAATCGAATATGATAGCTGTCAACCTCGAACCCAGGGTTTCTTGCCTTTTCGATATACGGATGGCGGCGAAGAAGACCCTGGTCCCGGCTGTTGCGTTCTCTGATTTCATTGGTTCAGCAGGATTCTCGAATAATTTAAGCAGCGCGTTGTTTATCAAAATGGTAAACACAGAAGTGAGAATGAAAGTCCGTGCACGTGGTTTGGAAGAGAAAATTTTATAAATTCATTGTTTTTGGAAAAACCATTATATTTTTGTTTTTCCTTAATTTGTATACATTCCAACTTATCAAACCCTTCATCTACATGTGTTTTTGGCCAAACTTGATAGCACAATAATGATTTTATTAAAATATATATTTTTTAGTTAAAAAAGGCTGATAGTGTGACTTTTAGTTCTGACTAATTTGTGCTGTTTCTTCCCAATAATTTTCAAGTAGCATATCAGTTGCTGATGAATATAAATTTTTAGTTACATAATGAATGAAGAGTTATTGAAAATTACACCTAAAAAAAGTCTATTCTCGAAAACCTAGAGTTGAAGGAACATGCAGATTGTGCAGTAAACTTACTGACAATAGCTTTTTGTGACGGCCTTCCAGAAACTATTTGTTGAAAATGCAATGCCTTCTTGGAGTCAAATTGAATAAAGACAAAAATTTTCCATTAAACGAATGTCTACCAGTAGACATTCGTTTGAAACCAGCACGTAACCACCTGCAAAATCAATGGTTACTACAATAGAATCAAAAAAGCAGCTTAATTTTGACACAATGCAATCATATATACATCTCATATCATGAGCACTATGATGAAATCATAACTACATCAATAACACTGATGCAAGAAAAAAAACCCCTGTCAGCTTTAAATACAAAACAACCATTGGCCATTGCTGGGGTCATTAACGATCATTACCCACACATACTTTTGGGAATAAAACGAAATATTTTTAAAGATATGGAAACATCAATTTAAAAAGTTTGTGTCAGAAAAGGTTCACCATCAGTCTTGAAAAATACTGGATATGAAAGGTTAACACAATTCGTTTTTAGTGCGTCTGATACAGTTTTATTGATTGAAGGAGGTTGCAGCAAAAATGTAAGGTTTGTTGAATGACCTTCCCAAATGTAACAAAGTAGAATTTTTTGTTTTAGTTTGATCCAGAGTGATGTGCAGTGTTTTTAATTTAAAAATGTTTGGAATTTGCTTTGACTTACATTCCATATTGTTTGTTGTTCTGAATTAGGAACATTGACAATACTTTAATATTATATAAAGGAGCTATATATCTTTATATGAATTGTTATGTTTAATGTTTGATGATATCCACAAAGCAAAGACCATGTTTTTTATGATAAAAAACCAATGCAGTAGAAATTTTCAAATAGCAATATATTTCTTACCACGAACTCGATGCAATGTGCTTCATCAATAACCACAGCCACAACATTATCTTGATATACTTGGCTCCGAAATAGCTTTAAAGTTTTTTCATTAAGAACCCCCTCTGGATGACAGAAAATCAACGGGGGGAAATGTTATATCATTTTCTTCCTCATAATTACTACAGTTACCTTCTGAAAAAAATATTACTCTTAGGAATACCAATTTTGTTTAAAAAATTCATCTGCTTTTCAATGATCGAATTTAGGGGACTAATAACGATAACTATGTTGGAAATTTTTCTACTTGGTAAAAAGCTAGGAAGCAACTGATAAATCAAAGATTTCCCATAACCAGTTGGTAAAACAGCAATAACATCTCTTTCAAATAACAAATGTTCAAAACAAACAATTTGTTTAGGTTTGAAGCAAATATTATCAAGGTTGCACGATAACAAAGCAAGTTGCAGCCTTTCAAAAAGCTTCACAACATTTTCCATGTTTATTAACTCGTGAACCCTTCTCTTCTGCTCTTTCTGTTTGAAACTAATAAAAGGTTCGCCGTCTACTTAGTATTTTTCACATAACTCATGCAGAACTTGCTTACTCGAAAAAGCAACTATGAAAATGTGGGGCTTACTGAGGCAAATATTACATAAATTAAAATCCACACTTATACTGTTGATTTTGAGCAGCCGGGACCAGGGTCTTCTTCGCCGCCATCCGTATATCGAAAAGGCAAGAAACCCTGGGTTCGAGGTTGTGATAGCTGTGTCTGTTTATTCTGTGGTCTTATTTAATTCAAACAAAAATAACTGCTTTCGCATTTTATTAACGAAATAATGATAAGTTTCCTAATTTACGAAGGTATATGAAACTACTCAAAATCTTTCATCAGAAGTTTCCATGTTGATTTTTCATAATTTCGCTGGCGCATGCGCATAATAACATTCCGCCTGCACGCAAAACTGAACGAACGTGACTGATTTCTCTTTACAGAAGTTCAAGAACAAAATCTGAATTCTAATAATCTATATATTAATAGCCGATTCTCTGTTTGTTTGTTTGTTTGTTTGTAAGTCACGCAAAATGGTAGATTGAGTTGTGAGCGAAATTATTTCTTTTTTTGTGTGCGACGTGAGTTCGAAGCAAATACATTGCAAACCCGATCGAACGTGACTTTTTTGGCTGATGAACTAATAGGAATAAGGTTTGTTTTTATTACTTTTGTGTTAGTTTTATATTCCACGTTGACTTGGCTTTGAAAATAATACATCAACTACATACAAAGAAACTAACTGATTAAACATTTTGCACAAAAAGCAGCCGTGGCAGAACGTGGCAACATCATATGTTCGGTTTGCCACTGACTCTTGCCTGACTGTTTGAGACGGGTGAACTTTTTTTTTTGAGCAATCAAAATGTTTAAAAACCGATAGGTAAAAAAAGAGTATCATATCAAAAGAAAATGTTTTTTTTTTTTGCTTTTCTTTTAATAATTTAATTTGTTCTTTTAATTGTTAAGCGTTCTAATCGAACGTTTTTTTATTCTATTTATTCATTTAGCACGTGCCTTTTTTCTCTCCTCCGTGTGAACTTTTTAAGAAGAGAAACCATTTTCCCCCTGTTTGATAGCACCCATGTTAGAGCGCGTAACGTTTTTAAAACAAAAGCTAATAAAAAGTTTTTTTCTCTCTACGTTTTGAGTGCAAATAAATAACACATGAAATTTGGGTTTTTTTGGAACCATTGTTTAAACTGATATTTGATATTTGATTTCGAATCTGTCGCTAGGATAACTGACGTTTTTTCGGGTCCGCGATACAGGCGATGGGGTGACAAAAAATTTGGGTCTAACTTTTTTGGGAGGGGTCTGTGACGTCATCAAAATCTTTGAAGAATGATATCTCTGTAACGGTTGATCGTAGCGGAACGATCCCATACATTTTTTTAATCAGTTTTTCGAGCTCTACAACATGGTAACACTTTCGGTTGCCAATTCCTTAATTTTATTTTTCGTGAAGTCAACGCATGCTGAACATGGGCGGCGAGCGACGCCGCCTTGGCGGCTAGTCTATATATTAATAGCCGATTCTTTGTCTGTCTGTTTGTCTGTCACGCAAAATGGTAGATTGAGTTGTGAGCGAAATTATTTCTTTTTTTGTGTGCGACGTGAGTTCGAAACAAATACACTGCAGCCCCAATCGAACGTGACTTTTTTTGGCTGGTGAACCAATAGAGATAACGTTTTGTTTTTATTATTATTGTTAGTTTTATATTCCAAGGACCACCGTTGACTTGGCTTTGAAAACAATACATCAACTAAATACAAAGAAACTAACTGATTAAACATTTTGGACAAAAAGCAGCAGTGGCAGAACGTGGCAGCATGTTCGGTTTGCCAGTGTATCCTAACGCTTTCGTGACTGTCTGAGACGGGTGAACTTTTTTTCGAGCAATCAAAATATTTAAAAACCGATAAAAAAAGAGAATCATGAAACAAAATATTTTTTTTTGCTTTTGTCTTAATAGTTGTCTTAATTTCTTTTAATCGATTTCTTTTAATCTATTTTAATCTGATCGAACGTTTTCTATTCAATTCATTCATTTAGCACGTGCATTTTTTTCTCCTCCCGTGTGATCTTTTTAAAAAGAAAAGCCATTTTTTCACCTACTTCTGACAGCACCCATGTTAGAGCGCGTAAAACAAAAGCTAATAATAAGTTGAAAAGTTTTTTCTCTCTGCGTTTTGAGTGTATTGTTAAACTGATATTTGATTGGTTTAAAATCGTAAATAAAAACCAGGTGAAGTTCACGTTCGGAATGCATTGTGTAAAGCAAGAAAGTCTACTAACATTTTAAATGCGACCGTGACAATGAACGGCTGAGTTAAGAACATGCAAGATTTGAAACACCAGGAACGTATTTCTCTTCACGTGCAAACGAGCTTTATTAAGCGATAAAGCCAGCAGCAAAGGAAGTCTTATCGCAGGTTTTAAGTGCAATAATTTGGAGCAGGTGGTGATACAACGCAAGCTGAACATGGGCGGCGAGCGACGCCGCCTTGGCGGCTAGTATTTAATAATAGTATATACTAGTAAAAGTCCAAAACATGAAGTATGATCAAATTCTCTATGTAATTTTATGAATGTAAAAAAAATGCTTTCTAGAACTATAACTTTAAGAAAGGAGAGGAAGCGGTTTTGGGAGAAAATAGAAACAAAACGCAACAATATTACGAAGTACTACAAAATTATCTTAAGTAAATTTATCTTTTTAACCAATAAGAGCAACTGACGTCTTTTGTGGACAGCGATATTAGCAATGAGATGACGAAAAAAGTTTGGCAAAATTTTTGGGAGACCAGGCTCTAAGATGTCATTAAAACTTTCGAAACAGTTCGTCATAGACATTTGATTATTTACATTTTCGTGTTAAGAATTTCGAGTTCTACAAGATCGTAAGTGTTACCAACTCCTTAATTGGATTTCTGCGAAAGCAAGAAATACATTAAAACCGGCTCTGTTCTTTTTGGATTTCTGCGTAAGCAAGAAATACTTTACCATCGTCTTTGTTTTTCTGTTTTTTAGATTTCTGCGTAAGCAAGAAATACTTTACGATCGTCCGTGTTTTTCTGGGTTTTTTTTGATTTCTGCGTAAGCAAGAAATACTTTACGATCGTCCGTGTTTTTCTGTTTTTTTTTTTTCATCTTACTGTCCAAACCTACGCATTTTTGTTTCTTAAATTTCATTGGTTCATAAAAAAGCCGTCTTAATTGTCATTGGTGCATAATGCCCGATTTCTACGAAAGGGTGCTAATTTAGCCACCTCCACTTAAATAGCGATAGTTTATTGGCTGATTTTCGCCATGCCATGTGATCGTCCACAAAACGTTTTAAAAATGGCAGCGAAAGAACGTGTTGCTAAATGTTTGCTAAAAGTTTCTTTGATGGAAATATGGCTTTAAAAGAAGTTAATACAGCTTATAATTTTATATAAAGAATTGCATTACTGTTGGGAACTTATCATGTTCACAAAATTAAATTACAGTGTGGTTATTCTGTTTTTTGAAAGAAGTTTTCTTGAAGTTTAAAATATGAAAACAGTGCCAATACATGGTGTGTGGAAGAAAAGGTATTTCTTGTTTTATTTTTGCTCCAAGCCTTTTTAAATATGAAAGACCTTCGTGTATTTTGTATGTGTATGCATGTTTGAAGTCAATTTTTAGAAGCTTTTGGATTTTTAAAGCTCAGCTTAGCTTCCTTTCAGCTCCTCCCCAACATCACCAACATATGCACTTTATACAGCTATTTATACTATATTTAGTAGCAATTTTTGGATGTATTCTGGCTATATCAGCTTATCTCTTTTCTCCCTACGTATGTTGTATTTTTTTTAACTTTTAGATTAGATATGAGCTTTAATTTCTAAGTACCGTCAACCAACAAAACTTTGAACAGCGTCAAAACTTTGAACAGCTAAAAGACCTGGTCTTTAAATTACACATGTCCACACACCAATCATCGTCCATCATACTGTTAATAGTATTTTATTATAATTATAAATGAAATCGCTGTCCAGATTCGCGCACTAATTGTTTTATCCCCAGAGGAACAAATTTATCACACCACAAACTTTTAAGCGTGCAATGCATAATTAATGTAAAGAGACCCTTATCAGGTTTTTATTTCTCACGCACTATAAACTTTCTAACAAGCATCCACCCTGTAATAAGCACCGTTCTCTAATATGCGTCCACCTCAAAAAAAGACATAAATAAATAAACGCCCGGCGCTTATTGCCTTTTGTTTAAAGTGATTATGATGTCAATAAAATAGTTAGCACACAAAGATACGCTTTTGAAAGCTTGAAAATTTAAGCTTTTACGAGCGTATCTTTGTGCGCCCATGTATGAATGGGAATCAGCCCACGGGGGCTGATCCCATCCCATCAAATCACATCCTGTTCTCACCGCAAAGCTAGTTGGGATCTTTCGAATGTATTAGCTCTAGAATATTTTTCTAAATTTTATTGCGGGTATTTAACTTTGAGATTCTTCACCAAAGTGGCTCCTCCTACTTTTAAAGTCAAAGGCCTTGTTTGGTAGAGATGAAATAGGAGAATAGAAAAATAAGTACTATTGCTTAAAATAAGATGGAAATTTTATTGATCGTTCCATTACAAAAAACTCAGCGTAAAATAGTGATCTTGTGAGAGACAAGATAGATAACACAAGTAAGAGCTGTGTGCGAGGACAGTTATCGGAGACGAAGAAATGGTGCATACCCGCCGTGAATGATTAAATCGCGTTCAAGAATTGATGATAAAGGTTAGGAGGACTTGATAGGAGATAAAAGGAAAATTAGATTAATCTAATATATTTGCTTAATTTTTGTCGATTTTCAGCCTTTTGTTGCTTATAAAAGTGTTGCTTATAAAAAAGCGCGTATCGTTATGAATAAAATTTTCCTACTTGATGAGAATATGGAGCTCGCGTTCGTTACACTTTTTTGCAAAAAAATTACCTCTTTGAAAATACTTCATTAAAAGATTTAAAGGAAATTTTATATGCTAAAAAAAATAATAATGATCTTACTTATACGACCCCGCCCCCGTCATTTGCAATACGAGTTTCATGCCGGGCGGGACGCCTTTTTACATTAGCCTGCTTTACGTTTACGTTAGCCTGACTTTTGCGCAGGGCGCAATGCACATTAAAAACCCAGCACGTAGGCTATTTCAACATGCGATCATTGTTCCGTGTGCACATAGCCTTACCGGTGCGATAAATCGGAAAGCACTCTTATGGGAATTATACTTGATGGCTAATTGATGAGTATCGTGCGAGCTGTGTTGTAATAGAAATATTCATTTGGTAATAGTATTATAGTATTGTGTGCTGTGTGGTTCGATGTGGTATGTTTATTTTGTTGATACGGTTGTTATAGCTGTTCAAAGTTTTGATGCTGTTCAAAGTTTTGTTGGTTGACGGTATATAATTATTATTATTTTTTATTCTGAGGAGATCAATATAGAAACTTTATATTATTAGTTTGTGCTGCCCAAACGATATGTTGGTTACTGCCAGTATACACAATCTTTTTATATGATTCGTTATATTTAATGTGGTTAAATTAAAGTTTCGTATTGTGTCGATGCACTTTTTTGGAGTACGTGGGTGGCAAATATCCAGTAACAATCATTCAGCTTATTTGTACAAAAAAACAGATCTTCATAAATGATCTCCGCGATAGCATAAAGAAAAGCCCCTTTTTTATGTTATGGTAGGCTGACTTTCTTGACAAACATTGTCAGTCGCATCAATATTTTTGTTTATTTAATGCTGATGCTTCTCGAGCTGAATGATGTGACTGTCTTAGTTTTGCAGGACTAGTGTGCTAGTGTTGCATTTTTGTGGCATTTTCAGCAGCAAAGCTTGCAGAAATCCTTCTGCCCGGTAGGGCATCTTGTTTTTTTTTTCATCTTACTGTCCAAACCGGCGCATATTTGTTTCTCGAATTTCATTGGCTCATACAAATGGCGTGTCAATGTTTATTGGTGAATAAAGTGCCACTATTACGAAAGGGTGCTAATATAGCCACCTTAACTTCAATAGCGACAGTTTATTGGCTTGATTTCCGCCATGTGATCCGGGTATTTTTTGACTTTACGTTTGCACGCCGTTTGCATAATGGCAGAAGAAACCGAAGAACCCTCATTGATTGATCAATACTGAATAGATTAAAAGAAGATTTACACTTTCAAAACCAAAAGTAAAGGGTAGAAATTTAATAATTATCTTACAATGATTCTACTACATTCATTCCTTTTTAAAAACAAGTTCTCAATGTTTCGTAAAAACAGTGTGTGCAACTTTTATTTTTTGGAAAATGTCTGGGATTCTTTTAAGCCTTTCTAGATACAAAATACCGTTTGTTTCATGTGTGGGCTGTAGTGCTTTTTAAGCTCTGGATACATACAGCTCAGCTCAGTTTCCTCTTCAACTTCAACAACAAACAAGGAATGTCTTGTCTACCCTCTGCCTGTGCATCTCATTTTATGTTTGATGTTTGTCGTCTAGATTTTCAGCTTATATATACTTGTATAGTTCTTGGCTGTATTATCAATGCCCTGAATTAGGAATGTCGACTTACTATTTACGATAGCAAATTGAAACTTACCTTGATTGTCTGTAAATTCTAAATACTGGACATCTTTTAATGCAAATTTCTGTTTTCAGTTATAGTTTAGGTCATATTTTTTCATAATCCTAATCTTTGTTTACTTCTTGTGTTTGGGAAGTCTTTTCATAATTAGGAAGATTGACCGTACATACGTAATCACAGTGATATCTTAAAGCATATAAATTTGATGTTATTTTGTTCATTAAGTTTATTAGGAGTTCATGTAAGGTTCGTATTGTGTCAGTTATGCTTTCATAATGCCCTGGCGTGTATACGTAATTAAAAATTTAGTGCTTTTTAAGTTTTTGAATCAATTTTTATAATCTTTTCATGAAATTTAGTTCAGATAATGCATGTTTATAAATTAAAAAGATGGCAATGACATATTGTTACTTGAATTAAAGCACAAATTTCTGTTTTCAGTTATGTATGTTGATTTTGTATGTATATATAGATGTATTTAGTATCATTAAAATCTACGCTTTCCTTTTTGTCCTTGTGAATTAGGAATTCTGTTAGAAGATTGACAAGACATTAAATTCATATCATTTACATTGACTTACATGCATACTCATTGTCTTATCTGAATTGATCACTGAATCCTTAATATCATTTCGTACCAACAAATTAAAGAACTTTATGTCATTCAGATATAATCAAGTTATTGGTTAATTAAGTTTGCATAGTGACAATTATGTTTTTTCCAGATTTTTGGGGAGTACATGATCAGAAATTTAATAAATATATATTTCGGATTAAACTTTTCTTAAATTTCAAGAATGTCATAGTCTTTCTTTTTTGTAATGACAGCTATATATTTTTCAGTAATAATCATTCAGCTTGATTGTACAAACAGTTTTTTATGAAAAGCTAAAGAATGACATAAAGAAAAGCTCATTTTCTTCTTCGATTTTGCAGAAATCCTTCTGCCCGATAGGGCATCTTGTTTTTTTTGGATTTCTGCGTAAGCAAGAAATACTTTACGATCGTCTTTCTCCTGTTTTTTCATCTTACTGTCCAAACCTACGCATTTTTGTTTCTTAAATTTCATTGGTTCATAAAAAAGCCGTCTTAATTGTCATTGGTGCATAATGCCCCGATTTCTACGAAAGGGTGCTAATTTAGCCACCTCCACTTAAATAGCGATAGTTTATTGGCTGATTTCGCCATGCCATGTGATCGTCCACAAAACGTTTTAAAAATGGCAGCGAAAGAACGTGTGTAGTTTGCTAAAAGTTTCTTTGATGGAAATATGGCTTTAAAAGAAGTTAATACAGCTTATAATTTTATATAAAGAATTGCATTACTGTTGGGAACTTATCATGTTCACAAAATTAAATTACAGTGTGGTTATTCTGTTTTTTGAAAGAAGTTTTCTTGAAGTTTAAAATATGAAAACAGTGCCAATACATGGTGTGTGGAAGAAAAGGTATTTCTTGTTTTAATTTTTGCTCCAAGCCTTTTTAAATATGAAAGACCTTCGGGTATTTTGTATGTGTATGCATGTTTGAAGTCAATTTTTAGAAGCTTTTGGATTTTTAAAGCTCAGCTTAGCTTCCCTTTCAGCTCCTCCCCAACATCACCAACATATGCACTTTATACAGCTATTTATACTATATTTAGTAGCAATTTTTGGATGTATTCTGGCTATATCAGCTTATCTCTTTTCTCCCTACGTATGTTGTATTTTTTTTAACTTTTAGATTAGATATGAGCTTTAATTTCTAAGTACCGTCAACCAACAAAACTTTGAACAGCGTCAAAACTTTGAACAGCTAAAAGACCTGGTCTTTAAATTACACATGTCCACACACCAATCATCGTCCATCATACTGTTAATAGTATTTTATTATAATTATAAATGAAATCGCTGTCCAGATTCGCGCACTAATTGTTTTATCCCCGAGGAACAAATTTATCACACCACAAACTTTTAAGCGTGCAATGCATAATTAATGTAAAGAGACCCTTATCAGGTTTTTATTTCTCACGCACTATAAACTTTCTAACAAGCATCCACCCTGTAATAAGCACCGTTCTCTAATATGCGTCCACCTAAAAAAAAAACATAAATAAATAAACGCCCGGCGCTTATTGCCTTTTGTTTAAAATGATTATGATGTCAATAAAATAGTTAGCACACAAAGATACGCTTTTGAAAGCTTGAAAATTTAAGCTTTTACGAGCGTATCTTTGTGCGCCCATGTATGAATGGGAATCAGCCCACGGGGGCTGATCCCATCCCATCAAATCACATCCTGTTCTCACCGCAAAGCTAGTTGGGATCTTTCGAATGTATTAGCTCTAGAATATTTTTCTAAATTTTATTGCGGGTATTTAACTTTGAGATTCTTCACCAAAGTGGCTCCTCCTACTTTTAAAGTCAAAGGCCTTGTTTGGTAGAGATGAAATAGGAGAATAGAAAAATAAGTACTATTGCTTAAAATAAGATGGAAATTTTATTGATCGTTCCATTACAAAAAACTCAGCGTAAAATAGTGATCTTGTGAGAGACAAGATAGATAACACAAGTAAGAGCTGTGTGCGAGGACAGTTATCGGAGACGAAGAAATGGTGCATACCCGCCGTGAATGATTAAATCGCGTTCAAGAATTGATGATAAAGGTTAGGAGGACTTGATAGGAGATAAAAGGAAAATTAGATTAATCTAATATATTTGCTTAATTTTTGTCGATTTTCAGCCTTTTGTTGCTTATAAAAGTGTTGCTTATAAAAAAGCGCGTATCGTTATGAATAAAATTTTCCTACTTGATGAGAATATGGAGCTCGCGTTCGTTACACTTTTTTGCAAAAAAATTACCTCTTTGAAAATACTTCATTAAAAGATTTAAAGGAAATTTTATATGCTAAAAAAAATAATAATGATCTTACTTATACGACCCCGCCCCCGTCATTTGCAATACGAGTTTCATGCCGGGCGGGACGCCTTTTTACATTAGCCTGCTTTACGTTTACGTTAGCCTGACTTTTGCGCAGGGCGCAATGCACATTAAAAACCCAGCACGTAGGCTATTTCAACATGCGATCATTGTTCCGTGTGCACATAGCCTTACCGGTGCGATAAATCGGAAAGCACTCTTATGGGAATTATACTTGATGGCTAATTGATGAGTATCGTGCGAGCTGTGTTGTAATAGAAATATTCATTTGGTAATAGTATTATAGTATTGTGTGCTGTGTGGTTCGATGTGGTATGTTTATTTTGTTGATACGGTTGTTATAGCTGTTCAAAGTTTTGATGCTGTTCAAAGTTTTGTTGGTTGACGGTATATAATTATTATTATTTTTTATTCTGAGGAGATCAATATAGAAACTTTATATTATTAGTTTGTGCTGCCCAAACGATATGTTGGTTACTGCCAGTATACACAATCTTTTTATATGATTCGTTATATTTAATGTGGTTAAATTAAAGTTTCGTATTGTGTCGATGCACTTTTTTGGAGTACGTGGGTGGCAAATATCCAGTAACAATCATTCAGCTTATTTGTACAAAAAAACAGATCTTCATAAATGATCTCCGCGATAGCATAAAGAAAAGCCCCTTTTTTATGTTATGGTAGGCTGACTTTCTTGACAAACATTGTCAGTCGCATCAATATTTTTGTTTATTTAATGCTGATGCTTCTCGAGCTGAATGATGTGACTGTCTTAGTTTTGCAGGACTAGTGTGCTAGTGTTGCATTTTTGTGGCATTTTCAGCAGCAAAGCTTGCAGAAATCCTTCTGCCCGGTAGGGCATCTTGTTTTTTTTTTCATCTTACTGTCCAAACCGGCGCATATTTGTTTCTCGAATTTCATTGGCTCATACAAATGGCGTGTCAATGTTTATTGGTGAATAAAGTGCCACTATTACGAAAGGGTGCTAATATAGCCACCTTAACTTCAATAGCGACAGTTTATTGGCTTGATTTCCGCCATGTGATCCGGGTATTTTTTGACTTTACGTTTGCACGCCGTTTGCATAATGGCAGAAGAAACCGAAGAAACCCTCATTGATTGATCAATACTGAATAGATTTAAAAGAAGATTTACACTTTCAAAACCAAAAGTAAAGGGTAGAAATTTATAATTATCTTACAATGATTCTACTACATTCATTCCTTTTTAAAAACAAGTTCTCAATGTTTCGTAAAAACAGTGTGTGCAACTTTTATTTTTTGGAAAATGTCTGGGATTCTTTTAAGCCTTTCTAGATACAAAATACCGTTTGTTTCATGTGTGGGCTGTAGTGCTTTTTAAGCTCTGGATACATACAGCTCAGCTCAGTTTCCTCTTCAACTTCAACAACAAACAAGGAATGTCTTGTCTACCCTCTGCCTGTGCATCTCATTTTATGTTTGATGTTTGTCGTCTAGATATTTCAGCTTATATATACTTGTATAGTTCTTGGCTGTATTATCAATGCCCTGAATTAGGAATGTCGACTTACTATTTACGATAGCAAATTGAAACTTACCTTGATTGTCTGTAAATTCTAAATACTGGACATCTTTTAATGCAAATTTCTGTTTTCAGTTATAGTTTAGGTCATATTTTTCATAATCCTAATCTTTGTTTACTTCTTGTGTTTGGGAAGTCTTTTCATAATTAGGAAGATTGACCGTACATACGTAATCACAGTGATATCTTAAAGCATATAAATTTGATGTTATTTTGTTCATTAAGTTTATTAGGAGTTCATGTAAGGTTCGTATTGTGTCAGTTATGCTTTCATAATGCCCTGGCGTGTATACGTAATTAAAAATTTAGTGCTTTTTAAGTTTTTGAATCAATTTTTATAATCTTTTCATGAAATTTAGTTCAGATAATGCATGTTTATAAATTAAAAAGATGGCAATGACATATTGTTACTTGAATTAAAGCACAAATTTCTGTTTTCAGTTATGTATGTTGATTTTGTATGTATATATAGATGTATTTAGTATCATTAAAATCTACGCTTTCCTTTTTGTCCTTGTGAATTAGGAATTCTGTTAGGAAGATTGACAAGACATTAAATTCATATCATTTACATTGACTTACATGCATACTCATTGTCTTATCTGAATTGATCACTGAATCCTTAATATCATTTCGTACCAACAAATTAAAGAACTTTATGTCATTCAGATATAATCAAGTTTATTGGTTAATTAAGTTTTGCATAGTGACAATTATGTTTTTTCCAGATTTTTGGGGAGTACATGATCAGAAATTTAATAAATATATATTTCGGATTAAACTTTTCTTAAATTTCAAGAATGTCATAGTCTTTCTTTTTTGTAATGACAGCTATATATTTTTCAGTAATAATCATTCAGCTTGATTGTACAAACAGTTTTTTATGAAAAGCTAAAGAATGACATAAAGAAAAGCTCATTTTCTTCTTCGATTTTGCAGAAATCCTTCTGCCCGATAGGGCATCTTGTTTTTTTTGGATTTCTGCGTAAGCAAGAAATACTTTACGATCGTCTTTCTCCTGTTTTTTCATCTTACTGTCCAAACCTACGCATTTTTGTTTCTTAAATTTCATTGGTTCATAAAAAAGCCGTCTTAATTGTCATTGGTGCATAATGCCCGATTTCTACGAAAGGGTGCTAATTTAGCCACCTCCACTTAAATAGCGATAGTTTATTGGCTGATTTTCGCCATGCCATGTGATCGTCCACAAAACGTTTTAAAAATGGCAGCGAAAGAACGTGTGTAGTTTGCTAAAAGTTTCTTTGATGGAAATATGGCTTTAAAAGAAGTTAATACAGCTTATAATTTTATATAAAGAATTGCATTACTGTTGGGAACTTATCATGTTCACAAAATTAAATTACAGTGTGGTTATTCTGTTTTTTGAAAGAAGTTTTCTTGAAGTTTAAAATATGAAAACAGTGCCAATACATGGTGTGTGGAAGAAAAGGTATTTCTTGTTTTATTTTTGCTCCAAGCCTTTTTAAATATGAAAGACCTTCGGGTATTTTGTATGTGTATGCATGTTTGAAGTCAATTTTTAGAAGCTTTTGGATTTTTAAAGCTCAGCTTAGCTTCCTTTCAGCTCCTCCCCAACATCACCAACATATGCACTTTATACAGCTATTTATACTATATTTAGTAGCAATTTTTGGATGTATTCTGGCTATATCAGCTTATCTCTTTTCTCCCTACGTATGTTGTATTTTTTTTAACTTTTAGATTAGATATGAGCTTTAATTTCTAAGTACCGTCAACCAACAAAACTTTGAACAGCGTCAAAACTTTGAACAGCTAAAAGACCTGGTCTTTAAATTACACATGTCCACACACCAATCATCGTCCATCATACTGTTAATAGTATTTTATTATAATTATAAATGAAATCGCTGTCCAGATTCGCGCACTAATTGTTTTATCCCCGAGGAACAAATTTATCACACCACAAACTTTTAAGCGTGCAATGCATAATTAATGTAAAGAGACCCTTATCAGGTTTTTATTTCTCACGCACTATAAACTTTCTAACAAGCATCCACCCTGTAATAAGCACCGTTCTCTAATATGCGCCCACCTAAAAAAAAAACATAAATAAATAAACGCCCGGCGCTTATTGCCTTTTGTTTAAAATGATTATGATGTCAATAAAATAGTTAGCACACAAAGATACGCTTTTGAAAGCTTGAAAATTTAAGCTTTTACGAGCGTATCTTTGTGCGCCCATGTATGAATGGGAATCAGCCCACGGGGGCTGATCCCATCCCATCAAATCACATCCTGTTCTCACCGCAAAGCTAGTTGGGATCTTTCGAATGTATTAGCTCTAGAATATTTTTCTAAATTTTATTGCGGGTATTTAACTTTGAGATTCTTCACCAAAGTGGCTCCTCCTACTTTTAAAGTCAAAGGCCTTGTTTGGTAGAGATGAAATAGGAGAATAGAAAAATAAGTACTATTGCTTAAAATAAGATGGAAATTTTATTGATCGTTCCATTACAAAAAACTCAGCGTAAAATAGTGATCTTGTGAGAGACAAGATAGATAACACAAGTAAGAGCTGTGTGCGAGGACAGTTATCGGAGACGAAGAAATGGTGCATACCCGCCGTGAATGATTAAATCGCGTTCAAGAATTGATGATAAAGGTTAGGAGGACTTGATAGGAGATAAAAGGAAAATTAGATTAATCTAATATATTTGCTTAATTTTTGTCGATTTTCAGCCTTTTGTTGCTTATAAAAGTGTTGCTTATAAAAAAGCGCGTATCGTTATGAATAAAATTTTCCTACTTGATGAGAATATGGAGCTCGCGTTCGTTACACTTTTTTGCAAAAAAATTACCTCTTTGAAAATACTTCATTAAAAGATTTAAAGGAAATTTTATATGCTAAAAAAAATAATAATGATCTTACTTATACGACCCCGCCCCCGTCATTTGCAATACGAGTTTCATGCCGGGCGGGACGCCTTTTTACATTAGCCTGCTTTACGTTTACGTTAGCCTGACTTTTGCGCAGGGCGCAATGCACATTAAAAACCCAGCACGTAGGCTATTTCAACATGCGATCATTGTTCCGTGTGCACATAGCCTTACCGGTGCGATAAATCGGAAAGCACTCTTATGGGAATTATACTTGATGGCTAATTGATGAGTATCGTGCGAGCTGTGTTGTGATAGAAATATTCATTTGGTAATAGTATTATAGTATTGTGTGCTGTGTGGTTCGATGTGGTATGTTTATTTTGTTGATACGGTTGTTATAGCTGTTCAAAGTTTTGATGCTGTTCAAAGTTTTGTTGGTTGACGGTATATAATTATTATTATTTTTTATTCTGAGGAGATCAATATAGAAACTTTATATTATTAGTTTGTGCTGCCCAAACGATATGTTGGTTACTGCCAGTATACACAATCTTTTTATATGATTCGTTATATTTAATGTGGTTAAATTAAAGTTTCGTATTGTGTCGATGCACTTTTTTGGAGTACGTGGGTGGCAAATATCCAGTAACAATCATTCAGCTTATTCGTACAAAAAAACAGATCTTCATAAATGATCTCCGCGATAGCATAAAGAAAAGCCCCTTTTTTATGTTATGGTAGGCTGACTTTCTTGACGAACATTGTCAGTCGCATCAATATTTTTGTTTATTTAATGCTGATGCTTCTCGAGCTGAATGATGTGACTGTCTTAGTTTTGCAGGACTAGTGTGCTAGTGTTGCATTTTTGTGGCATTTTCAGCAGCAAAGCTTGCAGAAATCCTTCTGCCCGGTAGGGCATCTTGTTTTTTTTTTCATCTTACTGTCCAAACCGGCGCATATTTGTTTCTCGAATTTCATTGGCTCATACAAATGGCGTGTCAATGTTTATTGGTGAATAAAGTGCCACTATTACGAAAGGGTGCTAATATAGCCACCTTAACTTCAATAGCGACAGTTTATTGGCTTGATTTCCGCCATGTGATCCGGGTATTTTTTGACTTTACGTTTGCACGCCGTTTGCATAATGGCAGAAGAAACCGAAGAAACCCTCATTGATTGATCAATACTGAATAGATTTAAAAGAAGATTTACACTTTCAAAACCAAAAGTAAAGGGTAGAAATTTATAATTATCTTACAATGATTCTACTACATTCATTCCTTTTTAAAAACAAGTTCTCAATGTTTCGTAAAAACAGTGTGTGCAACTTTTATTTTTTGGAAAATGTCTGGGATTCTTTTAAGCCTTTCTAGATACAAAATACCGTTTGTTTCATGTGTGGGCTGTAGTGCTTTTTAAGCTCTGGATACATACAGCTCAGCTCAGTTTCCTCTTCAACTTCAACAACAAACAAGGAATGTCTTGTCTACCCTCTGCCTGTGCATCTCATTTTATGTTTGATGTTTGTCGTCTAGATATTTCAGCTTATATATACTTGTATATTTCTTGGCTGTATTATCAATGCCCTGAATTAGGAATGTCGACTTACTATTTACGATAGCAAATTGAAACTTACCTTGATTGTCTGTAAATTCTAAATACTGGACATCTTTTAATGCAAATTTCTGTTTTCAGTTATAGTTTAGGTCATATTTTTCATAATCCTAATCTTTGTTTACTTCTTGTGTTTGGGAAGTCTTTTCATAATTAGGAAGATTGACCGTACATACGTAATCACAGTGATATCTTAAAGCATATAAATTTGATGTTATTTTGTTCATTAAGTTTATTAGGAGTTCATGTAAGGTTCGTATTGTGTCAGTTATGCTTTCATAATGCCCTGGCGTGTATACGTAATTAAAAATTTAGTGCTTTTTAAGTTTTTGAATCAATTTTTATAATCTTTTCATGAAATTTAGTTCAGATAATGCATGTTTATAAATTAAAAAGATGGCAATGACATATTGTTACTTGAATTAAAGCACAAATTTCTGTTTTCAGTTATGTATGTTGATTTTGTATGTATATATAGATGTATTTAGTATCATTAAAATCTACGCTTTCCTTTTTGTCCTTGTGAATTAGGAATTCTGTTAGGAAGATTGACAAGACATTAAATTCATATCATTTACATTAACTTACATGCATACTCATTGTCTTATCTGAATTGATCACTGAATCCTTAATATCATTTCGTACCAACAAATTAAAGAACTTTATGTCATTCAGATATAATCAAGTTTATTGGTTAATTAAGTTTTGCATAGTGACAATTATGTTTTTTCCAGATTTTTGGGGAGTACATGATCAGAAATTTAATAAATATATATTTCGGATTAAACTTTTCTTAAATTTCAAGAATGTCATAGTCTTTCTTTTTTGTAATGACAGCTATATATTTTTCAGTAATAATCATTCAGCTTGATTGTACAAACAGTTTTTTTATGAAAAGCTAAAGAATGACATAAAGAAAAGCTCATTTTCTTCTTCGATTTTGCAGAAATCCTTCTGCCCGATAGGGCATCTTGTTTTTTTTGGATTTCTGCGTAAGCAAGAAATACTTTACGATCGTCTTTCTCCTGTTTTTTCATCTTACTGTCCAAACCTACGCATTTTTGTTTCTTAAATTTCATTGGTTCATAAAAAAGCCGTCTTAATTGTCATTGGTGCATAATGCCCGATTTCTACGAAAGGGTGCTAATTTAGCCACCTCCACTTAAATAGCGATAGTTTATTGGCTGATTTTCGCCATGCCATGTGATCGTCCACAAAACGTTTTAAAAATGGCAGCGAAAGAACGTGTGTAGTTTGCTAAAAGTTTCTTTGATGGAAATATGGCTTTAAAAGAAGTTAATACAGCTTATAATTTTATATAAAGAATTGCATTACTGTTGGGAACTTATCATGTTCACAAAATTAAATTACAGTGTGGTTATTCTGTTTTTTGAAAGAAGTTTTCTTGAAGTTTAAAATATGAAAACAGTGCCAATACATGGTGTGTGGAAGAAAAGGTATTTCTTGTTTTATTTTTGCTCCAAGCCTTTTTAAATATGAAAGACCTTCGGGTATTTTGTATGTGTATGCATGTTTGAAGTCAATTTTTAGAAGCTTTTGGATTTTTAAAGCTCAGCTTAGCTTCCTTTCAGCTCCTCCCCAACATCACCAACATATGCACTTTATACAGCTATTTATACTATATTTAGTAGCAATTTTTGGATGTATTCTGGCTATATCAGCTTATCTCTTTTCTCCCTACGTATGTTGTATTTTTTTTAACTTTTAGATTAGATATGAGCTTTAATTTCTAAGTACCGTCAACCAACAAAACTTTGAACAGCGTCAAAACTTTGAACAGCTAAAAGACCTGGTCTTTAAATTACACATGTCCACACACCAATCATCGTCCATCATACTGTTAATAGTATTTTATTATAATTATAAATGAAATCGCTGTCCAGATTCGCGCACTAATTGTTTTATCCCCGAGGAACAAATTTATCACACCACAAACTTTTAAGCGTGCAATGCATAATTAATGTAAAGAGACCCTTATCAGGTTTTTATTTCTCACGCACTATAAACTTTCTAACAAGCATCCACCCTGTAATAAGCACCGTTCTCTAATATGCGCCCACCTAAAAAAAAAACATAAATAAATAAACGCCCGGCGCTTATTGCCTTTTGTTTAAAATGATTATGATGTCAATAAAATAGTTAGCACACAAAGATACGCTTTTGAAAGCTTGAAAATTTAAGCTTTTACGAGCGTATCTTTGTGCGCCCATGTATGAATGGGAATCAGCCCACGGGGGCTGATCCCATCCCATCAAATCACATCCTGTTCTCACCGCAAAGCTAGTTGGGATCTTTCGAATGTATTAGCTCTAGAATATTTTTCTAAATTTTATTGCGGGTATTTAACTTTGAGATTCTTCACCAAAGTGGCTCCTCCTACTTTTAAAGTCAAAGGCCTTGTTTGGTAGAGATGAAATAGGAGAATAGAAAAATAAGTACTATTGCTTAAAATAAGATGGAAATTTTATTGATCGTTCCATTACAAAAAACTCAGCGTAAAATAGTGATCTTGTGAGAGACAAGATAGATAACACAAGTAAGAGCTGTGTGCGAGGACAGTTATCGGAGACGAAGAAATGGTGCATACCCGCCGTGAATGATTAAATCGCGTTCAAGAATTGATGATAAAGGTTAGGAGGACTTGATAGGAGATAAAAGGAAAATTAGATTAATCTAATATATTTGCTTAATTTTTGTCGATTTTCAGCCTTTTGTTGCTTATAAAAGTGTTGCTTATAAAAAAGCGCGTATCGTTATGAATAAAATTTTCCTACTTGATGAGAATATGGAGCTCGCGTTCGTTACACTTTTTTGCAAAAAAATTACCTCTTTGAAAATACTTCATTAAAAGATTTAAAGGAAATTTTATATGCTAAAAAAAATAATAATGATCTTACTTATACGACCCCGCCCCCGTCATTTGCAATACGAGTTTCATGCCGGGCGGGACGCCTTTTTACATTAGCCTGCTTTACGTTTACGTTAGCCTGACTTTTGCGCAGGGCGCAATGCACATTAAAAACCCAGCACGTAGGCTATTTCAACATGCGATCATTGTTCCGTGTGCACATAGCCTTACCGGTGCGATAAATCGGAAAGCACTCTTATGGGAATTATACTTGATGGCTAATTGATGAGTATCGTGCGAGCTGTGTTGTGATAGAAATATTCATTTGGTAATAGTATTATAGTATTGTGTGCTGTGTGGTTCGATGTGGTATGTTTATTTTGTTGATACGGTTGTTATAGCTGTTCAAAGTTTTGATGCTGTTCAAAGTTTTGTTGGTTGACGGTATATAATTATTATTATTTTTTATTCTGAGGAGATCAATATAGAAACTTTATATTATTAGTTTGTGCTGCCCAAACGATATGTTGGTTACTGCCAGTATACACAATCTTTTTATATGATTCGTTATATTTAATGTGGTTAAATTAAAGTTTCGTATTGTGTCGATGCACTTTTTTGGAGTACGTGGGTGGCAAATATCCAGTAACAATCATTCAGCTTATTCGTACAAAAAAACAGATCTTCATAAATGATCTCCGCGATAGCATAAAGAAAAGCCCCTTTTTTATGTTATGGTAGGCTGACTTTCTTGACGAACATTGTCAGTCGCATCAATATTTTTGTTTATTTAATGCTGATGCTTCTCGAGCTGAATGATGTGACTGTCTTAGTTTTGCAGGACTAGTGTGCTAGTGTTGCATTTTTGTGGCATTTTCAGCAGCAAAGCTTGCAGAAATCCTTCTGCCCGGTAGGGCATCTTGTTTTTCATCTTACTGTCCAAACCTACGCATTTTTGTTTTTTAAATTTCATTGGTTCATAAAAAAGCCGTCTCAATCGTGATTGGTGCATAATGCCCGATTTCTACGAAAGGGTGCTAATATAGCCACCTTAACTTCAATAGCGACAGTTTATTGGCTTGATTTCCGCCATGTGATCATCCGGGTATTTTTCGACATTACGTTTGCACGCCGTTTGCATAATGGCAGAAGAAACCGAAGAAACCCTCATTGATTGATCAATACTGAACAGATTTAAAAGAAGATTTACACTTTCAAAACCAAAAGTAAAGGGTAGAAATTTATAATTATCTTACACTGATTCTACTGCGTTCATTCCTTTCTAAAAACAAGTTCTCAATGTTTTATAAAAACAGTGTGTGCATTTTTTATTTTTTGGAAAATGTCTGCGATTTTTTTAAGCCTTTCTAGATGCAAAATACCGTTTGTTTCATGTGTGGGCTGTAGTGCTTTTTAAGCTCTGGATACATACAGCTCAGCTCAGTTTCCTCTTCAGCTCCAACAACATACAGAGGAATGTCTTGTCTACCCTCTGCCTGTGCATCTCATTTTATATGTTTGATGTTTCTCTAGCTATTTCAGCTTATATACTTGTATAGTTGTTGGCTGTATTATCAATGTCCTGAGTTAGGAATGGGGACTTACTATTTACGATAGCAAATTGAAACTTACCTTGATTGTCTGTAAATTCTAAATACTGGACATCTTTTAACGCAAATTTGTTTTCAGTTATAGTTTAGGTCATATTTTTCATAATCCTAATCTTTGTTTACTTCTTGTGTTTGGGAAGTCTTTTCATAATTAGGAAGATTGACCGTGCATACGTAATCACAGTGATATCTTAAAGCATATAAATTTGATGTTATTTTGTTCATTAAGTTTATTAGGAGTTCATGTAAGGTTCGTATTGTGTCAGTTATGCTTTCATAATGCCCTGGCGTGTATACGTAATTAAAAATTTAGTGCTTTTTAAGTTTTTGAATCAATTTTTATAATCTTTTCATGAAATTTAGTTCAGATAATGCATGTTTATAAATTAAAAAGATGGCAATGACATATTGTTACTTGAATTAAAGCACAAATTTCTGTTTTCAGTTATGTATGTTGATTTTGTATGTATATATAGCTGTATTTAGTATCATTAAAATCTACGCTTTCCTTTTTGTCCTTGTGAATTAGGAATTCTGTTAGGAAGATTGACAAGACATTAAATTCATATCATTTACATTGACTTACATGCATACTCATTGTCTTATCTGAATTGATCACTGAATCCTTAATATCATTTCGTACCAACAAATTAAAGAACTTTATGTCATTCAGATATAATCAAGTTTATTGGTTAATCAAGTTTTGCATAGTGACAATGTTTTTTCCAGATTTTTGGGGAGTACATTTCAAGAATGTCATAGTCTTTTTTGTAATGACAGCTATATATTTTTCAGTAATAATCATTCAGCTTGATTGTACAAACAGTTTTTTATGAAAAGCTAAAGAATGACATAAAGAAAAGCTCATTTTCTTCTTCGATTTTGCAGAAATCCTTCTGCCCGATAGGGCATCTTGTTTTTTTTTTCATCTTACTGTCCAAACCTACGCATTTTTGTTTCTTAAATTTCATTGGTTCATAAAAAAGCCGTCTCAATCGTGATTGGTGCATAATGCCCGATTTCTACGAAAGGGTGCTAATATAGCCACCTTAACTTCAATAGCGACAGTTTATTGCCTTAATCTGCGCCGTGCCATGTGATCATCTGGGTATTTTTCGACTTTTTATTTGCACGCCGTTTGCAAAATGGTATACTATCAGCGGTACCGAAGAAACCCACTTTATTTCCAAAAGTTTATTGATCAATGTGGAATATATTTATAAGAAGATGTACACTTCCAAAACCGAAAGTAAAGGGTAGATAATTTATCTTACAATGATTCTACTGTGTTCATTCTTTTCTAAAAACAAGTTTACAATGATTTGTAAAAACAGTGTGAGAAAAAGGAATGCTTTTGTTTCTTGGAAAATGTTTGGAATTCTTATAAGCCTTTCTAAATACAAAAGACTGTTTGTTTCATGTGTGGGCTGTAATGCTTTTTAAGCTCTGGGTACGTACAGCGCAGCTCAGTTTCCTCTTCAGCTCAACAAGAATGTCTAGTCTACCCTGCCTGTGCATCATTTTATGTTTAATGTTTCTCTAGCTGCTTTTTTAGCTTATTTACTTGTGTAGTTCTTGGCTGTATTATTAATGTCTTATATTAGGAATGGGGACTTCCTATTTATGACTAGCAAACTGAAATTTATCTTTACTGTCAGTAAATTTTAGTAAATGGCGGACGTTATTTTTTAATACAAATTTCTGCTTTCAGCTATGTTTGCTAGTTTTGGTAAGTTTGGGTCATATTTTTTCATAATCCAAATCTTTGTTTACTTTTTGTGTTTGGGAAGTCTTTTCGTAATTAAGAAGATTGACCGCATATATTGAAAGACTTACGTAATCACTGTGATGATATCTAAAAGCATGTATTTAATTTAATGTTATTTTGTTCATTAAGTTTATATGCAGTTATGTACGTTTCATATTGTGTCAGTTATACTTTCATAATGCTCTGGGGTGTATGCGTAATTAAAAATTTAACTTTTTTAGGTTTCTGTATAAAATTTTATAATTTTTTAATGAAATTTAGTTCAGTTACTGCATGTTTGTAAATTAACAATATGGCAATGACTTATTGTTAATCAAACTTAAGCACAAATTTTTGTTTTCAGTTATGTATGGATGTATTTTGCATGATCAAAATCTATGATTTACTTTTTGTGCTTGTGATTTAGTAATTCTGTTAGGAAGATTGACAAGACATTTAATATATATTGTGGAAATGATTCAACGTTTCCTAAATTTCAAGAACGTCATAGCCTTTCTTTTTTCATAATTCAGCTGATTTTGCAGAAATCCTTATGCCTGTAAGGGCATCTTGTTGGATTTCTGCGTAAGCAAGAAAGCCTTTACGATCGTCTTTGTTTTTGGATTTCTGCGTAAGCAAGAAATACTTTACGATCGTCCGTGTTTTTCTGTTTTTTTTTTCTCATCTTACTGTCCAAACCGGCGCATATTTGCTTCTCGAATTTCATTGGTTCATGAAAAAGCCGTCCCAATCGTGATTGGTGCATAATGCCCGATTTCTACGAAAGGGTGCTAATATAGCCACCCTAACTTCAATAGCGACAGTTTATTGGCTTGATCTGCGCCGTGCCATGTGATCATCCGGGTATTTTTCGACTTTACATTTGCACGCCGTTTGCATAATGGTGTACTATCAGCGGTACCGAAGAAACCCACTTAGATTTCCAAAAGTTGATTGATCAATGTGGAATATATTTAAAAGAAGATTTACACTTCCAAAACCGAAAGTAAAGGGTAGAAAATTTATAATTTATCTTACAATGATTCTACCGTGTTCATTCTTTTCTAAAAACAAGTTCTCAATGTTTTATAAAAACAGTGTGTGAAAAAGAATGCTTTTGTTTTTTGAAAAATGTCTGGGATTCTTTTAAGCCTTTCTAAATACGAAATATTGTTTGTTTCATGTGTGGACTGTAGTGCTTTTTAAGCTCTGGATACATACAGCTCAGCTCAGTTTCCTCTTCAGCTCCAACAACATATACAAGACTGTCTTGTGTACCTTCTGCCTGTGGCTGTGGTGCATCATTTTATGTTTGATGTTTCTCTAGCTATTTTAACTTATTTACTTGTATAGTTCTTGGCTGTATTATCAATGTCTTGAATTAGGAATGGGGACTTACTATTTACTTACTTTGATTGTCTGTAAATTCTAAATACTGGACATCCTTTAACGCACAAATTTCTGCTTTCAGTTATGTTTGCTAATTTTGATAAGTTTTGTTTACTTTTTGTGTTTGGGAACTCTTTTCGTAATTTGTAAGATTGACCGTACATATTGTTGAAAGACTTATATATATACATGTGAACTCGTGATATCTGAAAGCATCTATTTAAATTTAATGTTATTTTGTTCATTAAGTTTATTGCCAGTTTCGTATTGTGTCAGTTATGCTTTCATAATGCCCTGGGGTGTATGCGTAATTAAAAATTAAATGCTTTTTAAGTTTCTGTATAAATCTTTATAATCTTTTCATGAAATTTAAGTTCAGGTAATGCTTTGTTTGTAATGTTTGTAAATTAAAAAGATGGCAACGACATTGTTAATCGAACTAAAGCACAAATTTCTGTTTTCAGTTATATGTTTATTGATTTTGTATGTATTATATATTTTGCATGATCAAAATCTATGTTTTCCTTTCTGTGCTTGTGATTTAGGAATTCCGGTTAGGAAGATAGAATAGACAAATTGAATTCATGTATATAAATTTATAACATTTCGATTGAATTACATGCATACTCATTGTCTTATCTGAGTAAATCACTGTGTCCTTGATATCATTACGTGCCAACAAAATAAAAAACATTATGGCATTCTATAATCAAGTTTATTGTTTATTGGTATAAAATATTGCGTAGTGACAATTATGTTTTTCCAGATTTATGGGGAGTACATGATTAGAAGTTTAATAAACATATATATATTGTGGAAATGATTAACCTTTTTTAAATTTTAAGAATGTCTTAAGTGTAGTTTATACGGTCAAACTTTTGCCTTGTCTTATGTTAATCTAATGACCTGTACTTAAGAAAACTCTTGCATTCTTAAGTAAAAGTATTGTCTAATCGCAGGTCAATTGATTTAGACAAGGCACAAGTTTGACGGTATAAACTACTTTCAATTTTCGTTCTTCAGCTGATTTTGCAGAAATCCTTATGCCTGCAAGGGCATCTTGTTCTTAGTTTTTTTTTTCATCTTACTGTCCAAACCTAGCGATTTTTTCCGCCGTCTCAATCTTCATTGGTGCATAAAGCGCCATTATTACGAAAGGGTGCTAATAAACTTTAATAGCGCTTAGTTTATTGGCTTGATTATTTCCGCCATGTGATCATCCGGGTATTTTTCGACTTTATTTGCATGCCGTTCGCATAATGGTATACCACAGCGTGACCGAAGAAACCTTAAATTTCCAAAAGTAAGAAGATTTGCACTTCCAAAACCGAAAGTAAAGGGTAGAAATTTATAATTATCTTGCAATGATTCTACTACGTTCATTCTTTTCTAAAAGCAAGTTCTCAATGTTTTGTGAAAACAGTGTGTGCAGCTTTTATGTTTTGCAAAATGTCTGCGATTCTTTTAAGCCTTTTTCTAGATACAAATACTGTTTGTTTCATGTGTCGGCTTTAGTGCTTTTTAAGCTCTGGATACATACAGCTCAGCTCAGTTTCCTCTTCAGCTCCAACAACATACAAGGAATGTCTTGTTACCCTCTGTCTGTGGCTGTGCATCTCATTTTATGTTTGATGTTTCTCTAGCTATTTTAGCCTATTATATACTTGTATAGTTCTTGGCTGTATTATCAATGTCCTGAATTAGGAATGGGGACTTACTATTTACGATAGCAAATTGAAACTTACCTTGATTGTCTGTAAATTCTAAATGCTGGACATCTTTTAACGCAAATTTCTGTTTTCAGTTATGTTTGCTAATTTTGGTAGCTAAGTTTAGGTCATATTTTTCATAATCCTAATCTTTGTTTACTTTTTGTGTTTGGGAAGTCTTTTCGTAATTAGATTGACCGTACATACGTAATCACTGTGATATCTGAAAGCATATGAATTTGATGTTATTTTGTTCATTAAGTTTATTAGAAGTTAATGTAAGGTTCGTATTGTGTCAGTTATGCTTTCATGATGCCCTGGCGTGTATACGTAATTAAAAATTTATTGTTTTTTAAGTTTCTGAATCAATTTCTATAATCTTTTCATGAAATTTAGTTCTGGTAATGCATGCTTTTAAATTAAAAAGATGGCAATGACATATTGTTACTCAAATTAAAGCACAAATTTCTGTTTTCAGTTATGTATGTTGATTTTGTATGTATATAGATGTATTTTGTATCATTAAAATCTATGCTTTCCTTTTTCTCCTTCTGAATTAGACAAGACATATTAAATTCATAACATTTATATACAATGACTTACGTGCATACTCATTGTCTTATCTGAATTGATCACTGAATCCTTAATATCATTTCGTACCAACAAAATAAAGAACATGTCATTCAGATAAAGTTTTGCATAGTGACAATTATGTTTTTTCCAGATTTTTGGGGAGTACATGATCAGAAATTTAATAAATAGATATTGCGGATTAAACTTTTCTTAAATTTCAAGAATGTCATAGTCTTTCTTTTTTCATACTTCAGCTGATTTTGCAGAAATCCTTATGCCTGCAAGGGCATCTTGTTCTTCTTCTTACTGTCCAAACCTAGCGGTTTTTTGAAATCTCGTGCGAATGTTTACACGAAGCCAAAGTCACGCATTTCAGTCGAAGAAGAAACTCACAACAAAGAACCGACCAAAAGGATCCCAAAGCAGCTTTAGTCAGTATAATTAAAGAAGATGCACATTTCCAAAACTGAAGATGACGAATAAAATTTGTAGCAGTAATTTATTATTATCTCATATTAATGATTCAATGGCGATTTTCCGTTTCGTTTTATAAACAGAATGAAAAGGTATGTTTTGTTTTTGTGATTAATGTCTGAGATTTTTTCTAAAAAAAGATCATTGTTTGTTTCAAATGTAGGCTGTAATACTTTTTAAGCTCTGGATGCGTACATCTCAGCTTAAGTTCCATCTCAGCTCCAAATGTGTGCCTACTCAGCATCATTTTTTATATCTTTAGCTAATGTTTCACTCTAGCTATATTTTAAGCTTATGTGCTTGTATAATGGTTTGAAGTGCAGTATTGTTTTTTGTCGGTGATCAGTAGTTCTTAGGTTATCAATGTCTCTAATTATGGACAGCCTTCCTAATTTTGATTTATAATTCGAAACACTTCACATCCTGTAAAAAACATTCAACTTTCAGGTTTGTATTTTTCATGATCAAAATTTTTGTTTACTTTTTTGTTTGTAATTAGTCCATTGGTAATTAGGATAGCAATCTTTAATGTTTGAAGTATGTATATGATATACTTACGTAATTACTTTGAAATCCGAAATGATCAATGTACACTTAACATTATTCTGTATACTTTATTCCAAAATAAAGTATATAAGTATTTTTCATTCAGATGTAAATAAATATATGGTCTGGTGGTATATATAGTTTAAAGTGTTTGTAGTGTCAATAAAGTTTTTGTAGTGTCAATTATGCTTTCACGAAGCTCTGGGGAGTGCGTACACTTACACAGTGTGTCCACCAGAAAGTGGGCACCTTGTTTAAAACACAAATAACTTTTCGAATTTTCAACAATACAATGCGGTTTTTATACCGTTGGATAGAGGATTTTTTGAGCTTTCCAAAAATATAAGTTGTTACTTATAGAAAGTTTTATTTTAAAGAATATTAAGTATTTTTTGTTTCGATACGGTTGTTAATTTTGTAATGATCAATAAGACAGACTTTTATCGAGTAATTAACCTGTTGTTTCGTTGAAACAACCGCTGTTGGTGGTGTTGTGCTAATTTTATCACGAAAATTTTTTAGAAGGCACAAACTTGTTTTCATTGTGTATTCCTTAAATTTTTTATTATGATTTAATAATTTCATACTCCTAAAGTATTGCCAAAATCTTTATAAGCGAGAAAACAAACTTTATATGAAATTCATTTAATCATAAGAAAGAAAGTTTCATGAGACAAAAAGTTATGTAACTGTTAATCGACCAATAGGACCAGGATATCGGGATGCGTTATCGGGATTCCCGTTATCGATCCTTCCCGAAATGTTCGTCTGACAAAACATTGACATCAGACTTTTACGGTTTAAACTTTGTGAAATTTGTTCGGGTTAGTGAGGATGAGGCTCAGGATTGGCCTCATTTGTTCAAATACCTTTATAAGTGTTTTCACCGCATTAATGTAATGGTAACGAGTTGTCAGATGAACATGCTCTTTGCAGACCTCATTCCCAGCTTGTCTTGGAGAACGAGATTGGGTACCAGTATTCTCTATGGACAGTTTAAGTAGAGTGAGCGATGTCCGCATGTCTTTTCTTTCAATTCAGGGTGTCTGCCAAATATCAGGGAAATCATATTACTGTTTCAATAGCGCCTGGTTTTTACGCACCCGTAAACGATGGGGGTAATTTTATTACAGATTTCATGATGAAACTGGTTACACCCATTTGGCTAAAATTCCAAATATGGACATGGCTTCTTCTGAAAGGGAATGTACGGTCTAAAAATAGTGTGGTAAACTTTTACTTTAATCATCTTCTACTTAAAAAGTCATGCCATAAAATAATATTCATTTAATAAATGTTTTTGACTGTATCTTGAATATGTTTATTTTTTATTCAACTTTCGCCATGTTTCTTCTCGAGTTTTTAAATTCTAAAAAACACGCGATTGAGAAATTGAACAGCGGTTAAATATGCTAAATATGCAGATGACGTAAGAATTTGGATTCACAAGACCAGCCTGTAGTAAAAACTTAACTCGCGATTTTAAAATCTTTCAACCCCTGGACATTTATGTATTTTTCGAGAAAATAGTAGGGTTTTATAAAAGAGGAACAAATATTTGTTCTCTTTTACGTAATTTAATCGCGATATTTTCGAAATAATCATACACAAGTTACTCTATAACACAACCTGAAAAATTAATTGATCAACGGATGAGTAACATTTCGATATGGCTGAGAATAATAGAAAAGTAGTGGGTTTTCAATATGAACCAGTTTTGTCTGAGACGGGTTAGATTACGATAGCTGTTCAAGTAGCAGCGAAGATTATACAACGGACGAAAATGTCAGTAGGGTGGGAGCACAGGTAACTGATTGGTGTTGTTACCGAAAAGGGACCAAGTTCCCAACAGGTAAAGAATGTGTATTATGGATTTTAGAGTGGCGCGACAGTAAAACCATTATAACGAAAAAACGATTTTGATTTTCTTAGCTCCTACCGATATGCAGCTTACCGCCAATTTACTTGGTTTATTCATTCAAGAATCGGCAAGGGTGTAAGAAGAATCATCCCGTCCTGTGTCATCAAAGCCATAAGGGACGAATTTCCCGAAGAAAATGGCGTGTACACTGGCTTTGTGAGAGAAGGCAATGTTACTGAAGTTGATGCCTGTTGGGGAAGCATAAATATCAGTTTTGAAGCTTCAGCCTTTTGTATTTTTCTGAATTTTCAATGATTTCTTCACGTGGTAGTCGCGCTTTAGGTGCTAATTTCAGCTGCAAAAACGTCTGCGAATGACTTAGGTTGATCAAATTGAGTCCCGAAATCTTTTGTACTGACTTCTGGGACGTAATCTTCCATGGTAATAAAGCCATCGATATCGTCAGTGTCACGTGACGTAGATGGTCTGCTTATTTCATCGTAATTACTGACAGCATTTGAGACAAGCTACAAAGTACAATAAACAATGCCATGTAAGTTTACATACCGCATACTCTCACCTGTAGCAATAAAATAATATGAATTACTTCTCTATTTAATGACGCAGCTTTCCTTTTTACAGACAGTGTTCGTTCCGTTGCTTTCGTCTTTGCAGGGAATATGGAAGGAATTGATCCAGGCAACAACTTCTGTTTCACTTTTACTTCACTAAGTTGAGTCTTCATTGCCCAACTCGATTCAAAACATTTCTCATCGAATGCACAAATACGCGTTTAGGAAGCTCGGTCCGATTTATTGCTCGAATCCATTGGTCGGGAAGTTTTCGATCCGATGGCAGAGCGAAGAATGTTTTTTATTTGTCGCGCTTTCCATTATTATGACAGCCTACAACTGCACATCAAGACATTTTGCAAAACGGTTAATTCATTACACACTCTTTTTTTCTCCTTTCTCACATGCATTTTGCTGCATATTTTAATTACTTCTTTACTTATACCAACCGGGGGTCATACTGACTATGATTTTGACTAATCATGAAATTATTTTTTAAGAGTTTTTCTCAATAAATTCTAGTCGCGCACTGTCTTGCAAGTGTGTTTACATTTCATTAACCAAATGGTTACGTCACATGCACACGTGACTCAAAGATTGCGTTTTGAAAAAAATCAAATTGAAAAAAAAAATGGCGAACTTGAGCATGCCGCATGGAAGAAAATAAAAAAGTTCAGAAACTTTTTTCTGTATGTTAATTGAACTTTCTTTTAAAAAAAATTTAAAAATATAAAATCTTTTAATCAATACTTCTCAGAAACGAAATATTTAAGTACTTTATATTTTGACCGTACATTCCCTTTAAAGACAAGGCTTAAACAAGTTGAAAGAGGCAAATCTTAGGGGGTCACCATTGGTTGGCCCTGAAGTGAAGAATTTTTTTCCACTTCTTTTTGTCTCTTTCATAGCTGGAATAATTTTCAATATTTCCAAGGGTGAAAATTTTACTTCGCAAAAGAGTGCAGAGGTTATAACTCCCTCAGCCACCCCATTTTTTGTAGCGCTTGTTCTTGATCTAGTTGATGATCTTTAAGATCTTTTTTATCTATTTCGTCAAAACAATTTCTTACGTTCTTGCCTTATGATCACGAAGGAGGGAAACATAACAAGGTCGACTTTTAAAGAAATGTACAGGAATGCTAAAAACTTTTTATTGAAGTATTTAATGGGATTATGAATACAAGAATGCTCTTACCCAAAACTTCCACGCTTATATTTTCTATGTCCCGAATATTTAAGGTTTTGCAACGGCGTAGCAGAGGAAATAATTTTTTTGTTTTTCCTCTTTCCTCGTACACTATGTTTGAGTCGCTGAGTAACAGTGCGAAATCAAATGGAAACCTACGTATACTCAATGTTCCTCTAGCGAAACAAAGAATTTGGTTCAAGAAATGTAGCTCACGATACCTGACGTTAAAAAAAAGTGGAAACCAATCTCACTGGTATGCTTGTGGCATCAAGTATGTTTTATTTGTAAACATCATGTGATGAAGAAAAAAAAATCACTTTTATTGCAAAACTTCAAACTTCAAACGTTTACAAGAAAGGGTGTGAGATTTTTACGGATAAATTGGCAATTCGACAATGGCTGAAGCGCATGAATGTGAGATTTGTATGGAAAAATTAATCGATTCCAAAGCATTACTATGTGGACATTCGCTCTGTAAAAACTGCAAGCTGAACCTCATCCAATTTGAAGACGATGGAAACGCCATTTTGAAATGCCCTAATCAATGTGAAGAAGTTACTAAGATTGGAAGGGATCAAACTATCGATGATGTTTTACGGAAAAACTTTACAGTTGAACGTGTCTTAGAATCTCTTTGTGATAAAAACAATGCCCAAGTAGAGAGGTAAGTCTTTATAGGGATGTGTTATTTTTTTAATAAATTACAGAATTAGATAGGTTAATTTCACAAGAGAATTATATATTCAATTTGATCTCCCATCAAAATGAAAACAACTAGAGTGCTAGGGCATTGAAAGCCAAATAGAATACAAATAGAATTTATTGAATTGGGTATCCATTATTCTGAAAGTCATAGTATGTGTCATTTAAACCAATTTTCTGTTTTTTGGAAGTTGAAAATGTTGGTCAAAATTGTCTTTGGACTTTTTAAGTTTATTCTTTTAGGGAAAAAGCCAAATGCCAAGGAGCAAATGCACATGACACATCACCTTCTTGTTACTGTAAGAATTGTCGAAAGCTGCTATGTAAAGCACGAACATGAATGTGAAAGAAATGAAAACATCAAGATTTCATGGGATGCTCAGAAACAATGTTTCCTTCCCATCTGTGAAGAACACAAGCTGTTTGCAAAATTCATCTGCAACGAATGTAACGACACGTTTCTCTGTATATAATGCAAGAGCAGAACGCATAAAGATCACGACAAAAGTAGAATGGATTCCAAAATACAAAAGCTGCAGGCAGAAATAGCTGCCGAACTTGAAGCTGCAAAGAAATTTTCAGAAAGTATCAAACAATCAGAGAGCTCTGTTGTGAAGAAACTGGAGGAGTTCAGAGAGGAACTGGTGGAAGAACTGCTTCTGCGGAAGTACATCAACCTAGTGCAATACTTCGCTCAACTCAACGAAGAAGAGGCAAACATACTGAGAGAGTTTGATGCACAGATGAATGAATTCGTCTCAAAAGGAAAGCAAATGTTAGATTCTTGTAAGAAGGCAACTAAGCTATTGGAAGATCGAAAAGAAATCTCAACTCTGATCATGTTAACTGAACAAAATCTCCTTCTGGAGAGGTTGAAGAAAATTTCAAATGAGCTGTCATTGAAAGTGCTTTTACTTGACCGAACACCAACAAACGAGATGGGGGAATTACGAACAAGTACAAACGCCACCTGCAAAGTGAATTCAATTTTATCAGACACAAACGATGAAGTTGTCAAGTGCAAAATTTTGAAAACATAGATAGCTACTTTGAAACAGTTTACTGTGTCATTATATATAATTTACAAAGTTTGTTAGTCCATGTAAACCCAATTATAACTCAGGATTAATAAGTTAATAATAATTCACGCACAGCTACCTGATTTTCTGGGTTTGTTTACACAAGTCATAAACGTTTTATTCAAAAACTCACCCTGCTTTTCGTCAAAAAGAAATGGAAACTCTTATTAACGAACGTTGTTGCTACATAAATTTTATTATTTATTTATTAGTGTGACATTGTCTGGTTTGTTTTATTGGTAAATTTGCATAATAATCAAATATATGAAATGATCATATTAAATAAACTATTTGCTATTAGTATCAAACGCTCAAACTTATTTTTCATATGGCCTGTTTCTCCCAGTTTTGCAACCTAGCGGCTTCTTGTTTAACTATGAATATTGCACAATATGGCAACTATTAGCACATACTAGCCTTTAAAAGAGCGAGACGCCTTAAGAATGGTTGCAATTATTATACAATATATTGACGTTTATCGAGTTCCTTGATTATACAAACTTATTTCGACTTACACTCAACTGCCAATCCCTCACAAAAAAGACTGGTCGAATAAACACGATTCCATCATCAATCTGTTAATAGTTGTTGTTGCTGTAACAGTCATACCTTTTAATAATCTAAGACAATTGCAATATTTTCACACATTCAACGTGTCCATTCAAAGATGCCAACATAAGCGCAGTCGATCCGAGGTTATTTTTGATATTTACATTACATTTATTTTCAAGCAACACCCTCACACAATCAACGTGTCCATTCCAAGATGCCAACATAAGCGCAGTCCATCCGTCGTTCATTCTAATATCGACACCACAGTTGTTTTCAAGCAATGCTTTCACACATTCGATGTGTCCATATCTAGATGACAACAAAAGCGCATTCAATCCGAGCTTACTTTTGATATTGACATCACAGTTGTTTTTAAGCAACACTCTCACACATTCAATGTGCTCTTACCTAGATGCAATCATAAGCGCAGTCCATCCCAAGTAATTTCTATTGTCAACATCACAGTTCTTCTGAAGCAATGCTTTTACACATTCGACGTGTCCATGTGTAGATGCCAACATAATCGCAGTCAATCCCATGAAACCTTTAGTGTCGACATCACAGTTCTTTTGAAGCAATGCTTTTACACATTCAACATGTCCAAACGAAGATGCCAAGCTAAGCGCTGTAAATCCGTCATTATTCTTGATATTGACATCACAGTTCTTTTCAAGCAAACCCTTCACGCATTCAACAAGTCCTAACCTATTTTTGGATGAAATTTTGTCAAATTAATTGGCATTGTTATAGACCATAAGCTGTCCTTCTCTAAACACATTGAGACAATCAGTAAACAGGCTTCAGAAAAAACTTCTTATCAGAAATCTCCTAACATTCGACAAAAGTTACTATCGCGCATTATGTGCATTGTATTTTCGATACAACTTAGACAAAAATGATTACATTACAATTACATGGAAGCTTTAATATTCATACCAGACACCTACAAGTACTGATGACTGAAGTTTTGAATTCAGTTCGCCACTCAAATCCAGAAGTCATGTGGGATCTCTTCAAAATTAAAATTTCGCAGTACAATTTAAGGTCTCTGATAATATTAAAGCTTCCTAGCTCCAAGGCTAGGTCTTACGGTTTAAGTTCAATTGTATTTAGAGCCAGTATTCTCTGGAACTCTCTTCCAAATGAGTTTAAATGTTGCAAAAACTCAAATGAATTTAAACGAAAAAACTAAACTTTGGGATGGCAGCCAATGTACTTGTCATAATTGTAGAAACTTTTAATTTCAATTTTTCGTTATTTTATGTTTTTATGTTGGTCTGAATTAGCATAAGCTATGTAAAAAAAACAACTTTAAATAAATCAAGCAATAAATAAATAAAAATACCTAGATACAGACATGAGTGCAGTCCATCCTTGGTTATCTTTGATATCGACAGAGCAGTTGTTTTCAAGCAACACTTTTACACAATCAACGTGTCCATCCCAAGATGCAGTCATTAGCGCAGTCCATCCGTCATCATTCCTGATATCGACACCACAGTTCTTTCTAAGCAAGCTTTTCACACATTCAATGTGTCCATTCTGAGATGCCTTATTAAGCGCAGTCCATCCAGCGTTATCCTTAATATCGACACCACAGTTGTTTTCAAGCAACACTTCTACACATTCGATGTGTCCATTCCGAGATGCCAACATAAGTGCAGTTTGACCATGGTTATCCTTCATATCGACATCACAGTTGTTTTCAAGCAACACTTCTACACATTCGATGTGTCCATTCCGAGATGCCAACATAAGTGCAGTTTGACCATGGTTATCCTTGATATCAACATCACAGCTCTTTTCAAGCAACACTTTTACACATTCAACGTGGCCATTTTCTCCAGCCTTTGGAAGAGCCCTCTGTTTATCAAGTACACTGCTAACATCAGCATTTGTAGAATCTAATATCATTTTCAGCATTTCCCACTGATTATTTTCCACGGCGGCTTCCAACAGGAGGCGTTCTTTCCCACGTATATCTGTTGTTTGTAAAGGTAGCCAGAGTTTGATGCTGTCTCCATTCCGTATAACTGCAAGAATATCTATCAGATTAATCGTATTATTTATTCCCAACTATAAATTTATATACTATAAATTTGCAACATGCAAAATTCATTTTGTTACTTTACCTTCGATGCTGAATTTTTGCTCGATACTTTTCATGAATTTCACAAAATCACTAAAAATTGCATAATGTCGTGTTTAAGAAATTTGAGTCTTTAACAATATATAATTTAATAATAACTATTTAATGATAAATTGGTAAATACCTTTATGGCATCCCGAGGCGTAAGAAAGAAAGCAAAGACAGTTCTCTGAGAGATCAACAAGGTAATTACAACATACCTGTAACTTGCTGCACGACACAAATCTAAAAACCAAGATAAATTCTTGATTTCGGGTATTTTTCCTAATGATTTCATTTTCACCAACGACGTTAATCGTTTAATTTTAAACAGATGAAATAAGTCACAAATATTGTCAATTAAACAGGCCAATTAATCGGACCTAACAAAGGCTCCTGATGTTTGAAATATGCAGCAAGTGGAATATTATTTCATCCAGTTTTGAAAGTTTCATGGTTCAGATTATATGAAGTCACGAGGAACCACAGTTAAAAGATGTTAAAAGACGATCAAGGATGTTGTGGAATATGAGGGAGTTTCATAACTGTCGAGATTTCAATAAGCCAAAGGAAACCATATCAAACTTAACATCAACTTTCTACGAACCTTTTATAAAATAGATTCATACAACTCTTATGATGTCTTTCTCCTTTTATACTTTCATGAAATTTCTAATAATGTGAGAAAACGGAATTTAGAAATGAAATGTGCTAGCTCTGATATATATACGTACCATTCACTTTTGTTTTCAAAATTTTGCACTTGACAACTTCATCGTTTGTGTCTGATAAAATTGAATTCACTTTGCAGGTGGCGTTTGTACTTGTTCGTAATTCCCCCATCTCGTTTGTTGGTGTTCGGTCAAGTAAAAGCACTTTCAATGACAGCTCATTTGAAATTTTCTTCAACCTCTCCAGAAGGAGATTTTGTTCAGTTAACATGATCAGAGTTGAGATTTCTTTTCGATCCTCTAATAGTTTAGTTTCCTCCTTACACAAATCCAACATTTGCTTTCCTTTTGAGACAAATTCAATCATCTGTGCATCAAACTTTCTCAATATGTCTGCTTCTTCTTCGTTGAGTTGAGCAAAGTATTGCACTAGGTTGATGTACTTCCGCAGAAGCAGTTCTTCCACCAGTTCCTCTCTGAACTCCTCCAGTTTCTTCACAACAGAGCTCTCTGATTGTTTGATACTTTCTGAAAATTTCTTTGCAGCTTCAAGTTCGGCAGCTATTTCTGCCTGCAGCTTTTGTATTTTGGAATCCATTCTACTTTTGTCGTGATCTTTATGCGTTCTGCTCTTGCAGTATATACAGAGAAACGTGTCGTTACATTCGTTGCAGATGAATTTTGCAAACAGCTTGTGTTCTTCACAGATGGGAAGGAAACATTGTTTCTGAGCATCCCATGAAATCTTGATGTTTTCATTTCTTTCACATTCATGTTCGTGCTTTACATAGCAGCTTTCGACAATTCTTACAGTAACAAGAAGGTGATGTGTCATGTGCATTTGCTCCTTGGCATTTGGCTTTTTCCCTAAAAGAATAAACTTAAAAAGTCCAAAGACAATTTTGACCAACATTTTCAACTTCCAAAAAACAGAAAATTGGTTTAAATGACACATACTATGACTTTCAGAATAATGGATACCCAATTCAATAAATTCTATTTGTATTCTATTTGGCTTTCAATGCCCTAGCACTCTAGTTGTTTTCATTTTGATGGGAGATCAAATTGAATATATAATTCTCTTGTGAAATTAACCTATCTAATTCTGTAATTTATTAAAAAAAGAACACATCCCTATAAAGACTTACCTCTCTACTTGGGCATTGTTTTTATCACGAAGAGATTCTAAGACACGTTCAACTGTAAAGTTTTTCCGTAAAACATCATCGATAGTTTGATCCCTTCCAATCTTAGTAACTTCTTCACATTGATTGGGGCATTTCAAAATGGCGCTTCCATCGTCTTCAAATTGGATGAGGTTCAGCTTGCAGTTTTTACAGAGCGAATGTCCACATAGTAATGCTTTGGAATCGATTAATTCTTCCATACAAATCTCACATTCATACTCTTCAGCCATTGTCGAATTGCCAATTTATCCGTAAAAATCTCACACCCTTTCTTGTAAACGTTTGAAGTTTGAAGTTTTGCAATAAAAGTGATTTTTTTTTCTTCATCACATGATGTTTACAAATAAAACATACTTGATGCCACAAGCATACTAGTGAGATTGGTTTCCACTTTTTTTTAACGTCAGGTATCGTGAGCTACATTTCTTGAACCAAATTCTTTGTTTCGCTAGAGGAACATTGAGTATACGTAGGTTTCCATTTGATTTCGCACTGTTACTCAGCGACTCAAACATAGTGTACGAGGAAAGAGGAAAAACAAAAAAATTATTTCCTCTGCTACGCCGTTGCAAAACCTTAAATATTCGGGACATAGAAAATATAAACGTGGAAGTTTTGGGTAAGACCTATGTATATATTTGAAGAACGAGAAGAACTAAGCATTCTTGTATTCATAATGCCATTAAATACTTCAATAAAAAGTTTTTTAGCATTCCTGTACATTTCTTTAAAAGTCGATCTTGTTATGTTTCCCTCCTTCGTGATCATAAGGCAAGAACGTAAGATATTGTTTTGACGAAATAGATAAAAAAGATCTTAAAGATCATCAACTAGATCAAGAACAAGCGCTACAAAAAATGGGGTGGCTGAGGGAGTTATAACCTCTGCACTCTTTTGCGAAGTAAAATTTTCACCCTTGGAAATATTGAAAATTATTCCAGCTATGTGAGAGACAAAAAGAAGTGGAAAAAAATTCTTCACTTCAGGGCCAACCAATGGTGACCCCCTAAGATTTGCCTCTTTCAACTTGTTTAAGTCTTGTCTTTAAGAAGAAGTCATGTCCATATTTGGAATTCTAGCCAAATGGGTGTAACCAGTTTCATCATGAAATCTGTAATAAAATTTCCCCCATCGTTTACGGGTGCGTAAAAACCAGGCGCTATTGAAACAGTAATATGATTTCCCTGATATTTGGCAGACACCCTGAATTGAAAGAAAAGATATGCGGACATCGCTCACTCTACTTAAACTGTCCGTAGAGAATACTGGTACCTAATCTCGTTCTCCAAGACAAGCTAGGAATGAGGTCTGCAAAGAGCATGTTCATCTGACAACTCGTTATCATTACATTAATGCGGTGAAAACACTTACAAAGGTATTTGAACAAATGAGGCTAATCCTGAGCCTCATCCTCACTAACCCGAACAAATTTCACAAAGTTTAAACCGAAAAGTCTGATGTCAATGTTTTGTCAGACGAACATTTCGGGAAGGATCGATAACGGGAATCCCGATAACGCATCCCGATATCCTGGTCCTATTGGTCGGGTATGTAGTTCGGTTAGATTGAAAAAAGAAACCATTTAAGAAACATTGTATTTTGTGTTACTCTGTATCGTCACGACAATATACAAACAAAAGTTCATTTTTCGTAAACCAGTGTGTTGCAGAATAAGATATAATGTAGAAGCTGTTTGACTGACTACGAGTTCTCATCATTCATAACCTCGTTGTTATCCGCAACCTCGTTTACGATCATTTGTATCCCATCATCCATTGGTTTCTCTTCTTCTTTAGGAGCCTGGGACTCATCTTCTGCCTTTTCCTCATCTTTTTTGACTTCAGCATTCATCTAGAAACGTACCCGTCAGATAACATAAACAAAATATTTCAAAATTTCTGTACCGCGTTTGGTACCAGTCATCAAGTTTCGCCTCTTTTCAAAATATCAACTGCTTTCAGTTAGCAGCTCCTTTGACTTGTATCTGTTACGTATCATACAATTCAACAAGAAACTTTGCAAAAAATATCTCAATAATAAACACGAACAAAGCTAATATTTTTAACATCATTTTGGAACGCTTAAGCAAATCCTATTGGAAGTAATCAAAAGCATTGCATTGTGGTATGAAATATAACGGAGATAATTGAATAAAGAGAGCTGTTAAACATGTCTCAGAACAACACGAACAACTTCTGCCACACTTTACCTTCTTCTCCATCTCCATAGTTTCAATACGTTCTGTATATTTATCATACACGAACTGGGCTAAGTGAGGCATGTCTGGAACCACATGAGGTTTCCCATCGGGCGCAACTGCAATCTATTATTAAGTAACATTAAATATCAAAAAATATAGATTTAGTACCACGTCCCTTTCCGTCGATCACTGTGCGGCAGTGGATTGAATCCACCGGCCTAACTGGAAAAGCATCATGTCTTTTTAGACTAGTATGAATGCTATCTACACTTACCGGTCTGTGACTAGGGTAGGTTTCGTGTGGTGCCAAGCAAAGTTGCATTGGTCGTGACATAAGCTAGAATAAATTATATCGATCATGTTTTTTTTTCAATAATTATGATAGAAAACACAACCAAATCATATTCTTAATCGAAAAGCTGATTCCTTAGAAAGTTTGAACTGAATTGATCAGAAAAACTCGTTTGTAAAAGAACGCTTCAAAACATCTAGTCAACCATACCTGTGTGAACGCCGGTCTGAGCTCAAAACAATTCTCGAACAAGCTAACACGTGCGAACACATACAAACCAAGGCGAGCACGTGACATTGCGACCACCAATCGGCGAACATCTCGTAGATGACCGACCGTTTTCGTTCTCACCAACGATAAGATGATGTAGTCGTTTTGCTGTCCCTGGTAACGATCAACCGTTGTGACCTGGAATGAAACATGGAAAAAAATCATTTCAAAGACGACAAAGATCTTCCGAATCTCACATAATTAATTTCCACTGTTTCTGAACAGTTTCCGAAGTTACAAGCTCAGGCCTTTTCTTTATCAGAATGCACTCCAATATGAATTCACAATCAGGAGAATACCAAGAAAGCCAAATCTGAAACTCAGTGCTGAGATCATTACCGACACAATGATACTCCAAGACTGAATATCTGTACTACACTCGACATTCTGATTCCTTATGATGTAATGATGATGCAAAGCGTTACCTTGTGGGGTTTACCGATCATTTTGTTTCCAGCGCACCTGCGATTGATCACATCACGAATCAAATGTTTCTGCCCGTTATATGTGGTCAAGATGGAGATAGAAGAAGCTGGATAACCAAGTAAACGCATATACATGTACAAAGCGACACAGTATTCAGCCTCACCCAAGTTCTAAAAAAACATTTCGGATGAGTATGTTGTTTCCCTAATTCAATCGGATTATCCAAACGGGAAGATCATCCCTTGCTACTCAAACTTTTGTTACTAGGAGTTTGACTTATCAAGAACAATAAAGTTCGTCTCCTCGAGGCAACTGAAATAATAACAATTTTGTCAAACTGTTTGTAACGCCTGGTAAACCTGACAACTAGCATAAATCTTTTCACATTCCGCAACATCATACCTGGTAAAAGAACGGATTCGGTTCCGATTCACCAACCCCGTTAAAATCTGGAACGTCAATCAACTGGTAGTCGTAAAAGAACCCTGGGTTTGCCACTTTAAACTTCGGCCAGTTTACCACATGCTGCAGATTGCCGAGATTCTCGTAACGCCAACTGTAAAGTTGACAAAGGCTAAAAACAAAAACAACGGTCGTGTCAGAGTTAAGCAAGTCAAAAGGAGAAAACCAGTTTTCATTCCAAAGGAGAATGTGCTACGTTTTCATACCTTGGTCTCGCTCGCCCTTGCGCGTCTAGTTCCACATAAGGAACACCCAGTCTGACAAACCGAGTAAACAGTGATTGTTCCATATTAGAAAATTTTTGAAATGCCATATTCTTAATTACTGGTGGAAGCTACAAGGAGAAACGGATATGACATAAGTTTTAGGTGATTGATTTCAGCCTCGCTTTTCTCAGAAATTTAGCCTCAAAACATGTATAAGATATGTTTACCTCTCCAGAACAGACAGATATTACAGAAATTTAAACAGTGATAGGAATCTATCATGTTAAAGACATTTTTGTACGTTTTATGTTAACCATTCAGTTTTTTAGAAAACATGCACTGAATCTTTGCTTTCAGTTCTTTTTTGTATATGTACTGATGTTGGAAATTGAGTGACAATTTATTTATTTGACAAATCTGACCACAATTACAGTTTTAATCAGTGTAAAAAATTATCAAGAAAATCTGGAGACAATAACAGCAAAACCGTCAAAAAGTCACTTAGCCGAAGAGCATTTCCATTCAAATTGTAAATGCACTCCTTCACAGTGATTTTTCAACAACTTTGTCGACTGGATATTATCAACGTACCTGATGATGATCACCAATCAAAATAACTCTTTTCAAGCGGTTATAACCATCTTCTGTATTCTGAACGAAAAACAAATCGTATTTCGTGTTTGGTTACATGACTATATACCTGGTTCACACTACGACCTCAAATGGTTGAATCGTGATTGACTTACTTGTAACATAAGCGGTACGAACGTTTCAATCTCCAAGATTTGTGCAGCTTCTTCCATCAACACATTGTCATACTAAAAACATAGCAGAAGGTATTTTATTCACGAGCTCAAGTGTTACAATTGAGCGTAACCCTTTACGCCAAGTTTTCAATTTTTCGCCTTTGAGATGGGTGACACAAAGGAAGAGACACTTTTCCAAGGGACCAGAAAATATGAAAATCTGTTCATTTACTATGCCTTCAAGTTATAACAATAATGATGTAGTTCGATTAATAAAAGACAATTTGGCCAATCCTCAGACAGGTGTATTTGCATCTCTTACTGAAATCCATCGGAAGGACCGTTCTAAATATTCATCTTTCTTTTCAGAGGCGCTAATTGACAGACATTAAAAAAAGAGAGGGCGCTTATGGCATTTTTCATGGTTCAAGGGATGGGGCGTTTACTTCAAGGAGAGGGCGCTTTATAAGGATTCACCATAAATAAAGTACTCTCTTTGTTAACATATTGATAAATTTTCCAAAAATGTAATACTTGAGCAATTAAAGGAAAGCAACTTGCACGTCTTCCAACATTGATGCCTTGAGCTTACCTTAAAATTTAGTTCAACTAAATCTCTTCTTCTCAACGCGGCGTGCGTACAAGTCATGGCGATAATTTTAGCTGTCTTTATCAGTAAATATTTGGATCGATCTCGACCTAACAAAAAATGACAGCAGTGTATTAAATGAGTAAGATTATTTGAGACTTCAACGAATCAGTCAATTTGTTTATCAGCAAACACAAGGCAATATTAATAGGATTCATCTCAACGCTGCATCTTCATTAAACCTACATTAAACTTATTTCAACCAAACAAGACTATTAAAGGTTTGGCTAAAGTAAGAAGTGAAACAACTACACACCACTCCTCAGTAGCTCGAACGCACGGAATTCGTCCAATTCTGTAAAAATCTTCTGAAGATGGCGATAACATCCCTACAAAGAAATGGAAGGTTTACTTTGAAAAAAGCATTAAAGAAACAACAGCTCCTCAATAGAGATCATTATTCTTTATTGAAAGCGTCTTTAATGAGATGAGCAGATACTGCCTTATAAATCGTCCTCTGAAACTTCAAATCAAGTTTGAAAGAACAGCTCACCTCTGCAATGTCCCAATCTTCGTCATAAGATTTTCGTTTGAACAGTGGCTAAATAGTTATTTGAACAGACGATTAATAAGACAACCTATCAGATATTCTCACTTTCCAAAGTATATTACACAAACAAGGTTTTACTTGTGGCGCGTTCAAAAAGTAAACTTTGAACGGAAACAACTCATCAATAGCTTCAACATCGTTTGGCTGAAAATAAGGAATCGAAACAAAAATTATTTAGTGACGAATTTTTACTGCTTGGTCACCATACCTTATTGTGGTTGTACAGACCAGTCAATTGTAGGAAAGAGGATAAAACCATGGCTGACAACAAAGAAAAAAATCCAACACAAAAATAAATGCTTATCACAAACCTTTTTCTTGAGTTTACTCTGGTATTCTTCCCACCTGCCAATAACCTAATCAAATAGAACAGATTAGTCACAAGCCAGAGTACACCCAATACACCTGCACATATCAGACAACAAACAGCATAAAATGGTACCTGATACAAGTAAAAATGGCTGGCAGTTTCACATGTGTATGCTACATCTCCAGTTACTCCCAAACTTTGCTAAACATAAGATTACGAAGGTAACTTGTGAACATTAGATTACGAAGGTAATTTGTGAACATAAGATTATGAAGGTAGTTTGTGAACTATACGCAATGTGCAAGTAACTTTCAATAAGTTGTTGTTCATTAAAACATGACAATCATACGGAACAGGTGGGGGAAAACTATCAAATATTCAACCTGTAAACGTTGTACTTCTTCTAATAAATGAAGACGTCGTGCGAGAACGTAATTGACTCGCCCATACCTTAAGGAGAACCAAAAATAATATTATATAGAATTTTGAAAGGTAAAGGGGTTTGTGCGGAGGGAAATCTTGAGGAAACATGATTTGATGAGAGAATCACTATAGCATACACAAGAATATGAATAGAATTCCTTCCTGATTTTTTTTCAAACCTCAATATTATGCAAATTATCCTGTATACAATATCCTACTCCGTCACATTTTGACATAATACAATGAAAACTACAAATTGATTTACAGTTTCGAAGCCGGCGTGAAATCAGTTTTTACACGCCATGAAATTATTTGGTGAACATTTCTCATGACGATGAAGAAAGTTTTGACAAACACTGAAAGGTTTTAAATACCTGCTGAAATCTTTTTCTGTTTCCAATGCCTCTTCCCCATGTCCCAGACGTAACAAATGACGCTCGTCAATATCAAGCATCATGATTTTCTCGAAAAGTTGATTCAACGCCTGTAAGACACAGTGAATGCTCAATATAGTATTCCATGGAAGGTGACAAAGAAGGAGTTCTTATCACAGTTTGTTTCTCAGCAAGAAAACAATGAGTTTGCTACATTGTATATTTACGACATTCACTGTAGACAAAGCTGGGATGATAAAGCAAGTATGCAACTCACTTGATTGGAATGGGTGACTATCAATGTTCTTTGTTCAGGAAAATTATGGTAAATGTTCGAGATGATTTGCACGGCCACATCAGTCTTTCCAGTACCTGGTGGACCGACAACCTGGTTGGATAAAATGTTAGTCTCGTTGTAAGAAATAGTTGGATTCATTTGTATGCAATAGTTCCTCTTTGTGTATTAAGTTGCCATGGTAACAGTATAACGTAAACAATCCAAGCACAAACAGAACAAAATAAAAAGCAGATATATTAGAGTTCTTACCATTGTCAAACCTGGCTCCATCCCTGAACGAATGGCATCAACTTGGGTAGGTGTAAATGGGACAGTATTCCTATTGAACCAGAAAAGATTGGCAACTAAGTATATAATTCCTTGGTCTACTTAATCATCACAGCTATCTTCTTTGTTGTAATTGTGGTGCCATGGAAATTCGATCTACATCCATTGAGAGGGTGGGACTCAGGACAGTTTCTTAAATGTCATTGCATAATAAAGTCAATCAAACATTTCAACTTACATTTTTGGTTTGTTATAGGGATACGGCCCACGGTTGGGGATTACGTAGGGCATGACCTTGATATTTTTCTTGTTTTGTACGGGTTCCTGGGAATCCAGCTTACGTTTCCTCTGTCCATTTTCAGTGGGGAGTATCAACCTAAACAGAAGAGCTTTACCGTATCTATCATCATTCATTTCTGTGACACACTTGATATCTTTCAACACCCAAAAACTCACCTCTTAAATGTTAAATGAAAAAATTTATTAAATAAGAAAAAATCGAAAACTTCTGTATTAGAACTTGCTTCATTGACACATGAAAAACTCACTTAAATGGTGGGACTTGTAACTCTTCTTCAGCGTCACACTAAAATGAGTGGCAAAACTAAGTTAATAATTAATGTTATGACCAAACAAAATGTCTGAGGGAGAAAGGCCAAATCAGATTTCATTACTCTTCTTCTGCTTCACACATAAATGGGGATATATTCAAATCAAGAGAAGAAAAAAACCTTCGCAAGCAAACTGTATACAGTAAAGATATTTAAAGAATGCTAGTATGCAGTTTCATAGGGTGCAGGAGATTTTTCAAATATCTGTTCCTTGTTTAACAACTTGATGCAGCAAAGATTAGCATGGTTCCTTCATAAGAGTGTAGTGTACTCTTACAAAAACCTTGAGGACTTTCGTGCATTAGATTATGTTAGATTTGATGTGTTAGATTCAAATAGTTAGAAGGTTGCTGTTTTTTTTTCGTTTTGTTTTTTTTACCGTGACATTGTAATCAGGAAATGATGTTTTCAAATGTTCCATATTCAAGAAAGTGTCGACAAAGTCTAGCTGATTGATCTGATTTTTTAGCCTATTGGAAGATAAAAAACGAAAAATATTAAGGACTGAAATGAGTTTACATTCATTGCTTCCAAAAAGATTTAGGAGGTTTAACCTTGTGTAATGAGCTGCTGCTGGATCATCATAACCAAGAAATATATCGTGAATCCAGTCAGGGACAAGACATTCAGTGTTCATCAAATCACGAATTGTTTCCAGAACCGCCTAAAATAAACAAGGCATCAAGTTGCCAGACACAGAAAAATCTTTTCATTGTCTTAATCGGTGACATGTTCTGCTAGTCAAGCCTACCTTGAAATTATTTTCTTTCGGCTTTCTCCTCATGAAAACATTAAAGGTTTCATAAACATCCTAAAAAAACGTAAACACTTGATTTAAAGAAAAAGATATCCAATATTTCCAAGGGAAGGAAATAAATTATTAATCACCTCTCCACCATTTGTTGTTTGATTCATGTCCATCTCGTACTGGTTGCAATCCAGCCATACACGAAACGTTCTATCATGACCTTTTAACTCAGGCTTTGGATCAGGTCCTGCAGATTTCAAGGAGTAACAATCTGCTCAAATGCATACTGACTCTAAACTCACATAGCGTACACAAAGGGAAAAACATACCCTCTTCTATGACATGTCCTTCCTCGTCTAGCATGCCATCGATCTCACATCCACGAACATATACAATACCATACTAAACAATGGTATGATAAATTATTGATATCTCAATAACTTGTTTGTCTGCAATGTGATTCATCTCTTTACAAACACAAAACCAAGGACCTTACCTGGTCATGAAATGGAATAGACCGATCATGAAAAAGATTCTTCAAGGTCTTTCTAGCTCGAATGGTTATAAGAAAGGCCACATCGTGTCTACGCAATGCTAAAACCAACAAGATAAACAACGAAATGAGACAAACAGCAGTTATGCTATCCTGTTCTCATGATCCAAATGTTCAATACTTCTCATACTTCAATATAACATTCACAGATCATAAACCCAATCATAATGACACTGATACAGTTTTGTTTTTTAAAAAACAGCATTTCAAATTCTATATTTTTATTTTTCTTGACAATGACTGATAAAAGAATTCTTCACAGTAGATTAAGATAATAATGAAAAAAAAAGAAAAGAAAAACAAAGCCAGTTGCAGTTTTGGTTAGCATCATCGAATAAATAGTTTAAGAAGAACTAACTTACATTCCCATTCTGTTCGTAGAAATTGACGTGAACTCAAAGTAAAAGATACGTCTGCTTTCACACGAGAAGGGCATGTATCTCCAACTTTTGGTTTTCCAACCTTAATACAGAAAAAATTTTGGAAACATTTGCAGCCCTCTGAATTTAAGTTAAAATAGGTTGGCAAAATACAGCAATTTCAAGTTGGTTTTGGGAATTCTGCATCTATTTAAGGTTGGCTTTTGAGGAGTGCTGACCTAAATTCAGAGGACTGCATTTGTGATGATAAAAATCACAATGGCAGAACAAACAAAAAAGGTAAGATAAATTTGAGATAAGAAATAAAAAACAAAAAAACAAAACATTACAAAAAAAAATCAAAGTAGACTTTTTAATGATCAAAGATAATCAAATACCTGAACTACACTGAAGTTGTTGATCAACTAAAAACAAATAAATAAATAGATGAAAAAACAACAAACAAACAATCGGAAATACGAAACAGTGAACAAAATAATAACATTACCACAGCCATTCTTGCCCAACCATTAAAAATTGTTTCACCATATTCACTTCGCCTAGAAATGATTGAGTAGTATGACAGCATTAGTAAGTAAGCAAGTAACTGAGAATTTTTAGTCCTTGGGCTTCCATCCGTAATGGTCGGTTTTCTTCCGTCCGCTGACTTACTTACTGCCAGAGATACGTATAGCATTGCTCTAGCTCTTCCAAAAGCCAGTGTGCAGTCAGTCGATGGATCTTAATGGGCTGCTTTGAAAGTGCATTGGAGTGGAGTATCGAGATACAACATGACTGGACATGAGTATGGGTTGCAGCTGTTGCACTCAAAGGTACTGACTACTATTGCTGCACTACATTTTATTAGAGCAACTTATGGGAAAATAGGAAATCCCACTACACTTTATAATGAGCAACATGGAAAAATATGAAATACCATGGCTTCATTCGACTAATTGCATCCTCAATATCTCCCCTGATTTCATCTAAAAGCAAAATAGTTAAGAGTTTCGCTAAGTTAGATATCAATAGCAACTATTTGTATGAAATAGGGAAATAGATTTGGATGCCACCATGCTACATCATCCTATAGATGATGTGGGTGTTATCCAGGAGATAGCAATCGATAAATGTTATGTGAATAAACAGTAAAAGAATGAAGTAGCATTAGAACTTTGTTATCAAAACCCCCTAATGTCAGGTATAATTGGCGATGTAAAAAAAAAGTGTAAGATCTACGTATAGCAAATCTCTTTTAGGTGCAGCGTAAATCCTATTATAGAAAGAATTGTGCAACTCACATGTAGATTCCAATTGAAATAGATTATGATTCCTCAACAAGTAATCATGAAGTGTCAGAAATTGTAAGTTCAGTTTAGGTAAGGCTAAACAACCTAAAAAATGAAGAATTGCATAGGCATCGAAAACAAACCTACTGCATTGATTTTTTGAAGAAACAAAAGATTATAAAAAGATTATAAGACCTTCTCCAGAGTAGTATTCAGTAGGCACAACATTTTCATCCCAGAGAAGCTGCAAATAAACAGACATTATGGTGAATATACAGAATTTACTGTCTTTTTTTACAAGTGTTTATAAACAAACAAAACCTGCTCTGTTGGATAGAGAGGAGTTCTATTAAGCAGCTGGATTTGTGACAATCGTCTTTCATGCCTGGAGATCTAAGAGATAAAATGTCGAGCATTGTTCATCAACATCCGATCCATAGTAAACTTAAAACAAATTAAGGATAGTCCATACCCTCCGAGGTGAATTTTTTTGAAAAAATTTTTTTTTCAATATTTCCTTTCAATTTTTTATTTAAAAACAGATTCTGCAATCAGAATTTTAAAATTCCAAATAATTATGGAGTTATTAGCAAAAACCAAAAGGCAAAAATCTTTGTTTACACAAGTAATTAACTTTGATTTTTCTATCAAAGAGAATATATGCACATGCATGACGCCATACATACTTTTTCGGCTGGCTTTGGCTGGCTTTGTTTACTTTTCGTATTCAATATTTTGCTTTATTATCATTAAAAATAAAACCAGGTGGTTTTCTTTATAATTATACACACTATCATTATTCAATGAGATAGTTTTCTACCTTTTTAACTTTTCATACATTCCAACATCTCACATTCACAATAGAATTTGATCGCTATTCAATTTTGTTTACACAAGCGATGGAAGAAGAAAAAATCTTTAAATGTGATTTTCTCTGAAAGTAATTTTAGCTTGATGACCAACATTTAAAGAGTTCCAACTCCCCTTGTGAACGAGATATAACCATGCAGTTTCTTTCTTTTTGTTCAGTTGGCCTTTGCACAAAAACGTTTGCCACATATTTTGAAAAGAATCAAAATTTGCCCCGTGAGGGAGAGTTGAAGTTAAAGAATCAACGTTTTTATAGGGTCATGAACAAAAAGCTTTATTTTTTTGGAAGTAATGAGTTTTAAAACTGGCAAACTTTTTTCGACAAATGATCATGGATTTCAAAAGTGCAATTTGTTTGAAAAAAAAGTGTAATGGAGGGGAGTTGGAACTTTTTAATTCAATGCGTTCTAAATTTTACTTTTTTTCTTCTAATTCCTGTCCTTTTCATTTTTAATAAACAAAATATGGCTCATTAGACAGATAATTAAAAAAGGATTCAGAAAATATATACTTTTGATAAGAAAAAATCAACACATTTCAAATTATCAGGGAAAAACTGAAATCATGCTTAGGAGGGTATGGACTATCCTTAAAAGAAATCTACAATAACAAAAAAGGCCAGAGCTAGTGTTTCCTTGATTGTATGATTGTATGCAGTAAGTTTCTCCAATTTCAACACTCAAGGAACTGCAAAAAACATTGGATTTATGGAGAGTGCGACTTACGGAGTTTCATTTACAAAAACTGATTGGTGATGGGGGGACCTTGAAAATTGGAATTAGAGAGAGTTTGAATTATAGAAATTCGAATTATAGAAAATGTAATAGCAAAAAGTCTCACCAACAATTCTAACAAGAACGCTTTGTCATATGAGTGACCTTCAGGAACTTCCTTTAACTTTGGAACTAAGTTCAGATGAGCTGCAATTCCATGCAACTTTTTCGTGCTATGAAAAAAAGAGACGAGACAAATGCAAATTTTATTAAAGGAGAACTTAATTTGACTTATTGGGAAAGTGACGTTATTATGTTATCTGTGAGGCCTAGCTAATGCCCTGATAGTACGAGCAATTTTAGTGATATACTGCAAGAGTTTCGTATTGTATAGTGGCAAACATCATTATAGGTGTCACATCAGGAAAAAAATTAACAATGGGTTAGAGATGTTATGTAGTCAATTCAGTAGTAGAGTACGAGACAGTACCTTAGTCTCTTCAAATGTTTACTTAAAGTCTCTCTTGTGTCAACATTGGCAACATTCGTCATAGCAAAGTCCAATGCATCTTTCTTATAATGCTTGAACGTTGCTCTTTGTAAAGACGTTATTCGCTCGTAATGGATTTCCGTCATTTCATGATCTGTAAGTGCGATACCGGTATGATCATTTATTTCAAAGCCAGTGTAGAACTTAAGCATCTCCACAAGCTAATAAAAAGATGAATACAACATGATTAAAATAGAAAACTCAAACATTTATACATTTGTTGAAAGGAAATCTTGCCTGATTGAACAGCTTTCCTTTTTCGTGTTTAGAAAGATTCGACAGTCGACATCTGACCACAACATGATGGTTATCCAGCAGAACATTGAAGAAACGACGAGTAGGAAGCATAGACTGAAAAGTGTCAACAGGTAGTTGTCAGCATATTATTTTGATTTCTTTATCAAGCAACCAAAAAGAGTAAACCAACATTCTTATTCTTTCGCAGGAACAGGTAAAATTACACTTACTTCCAAATCAAGCAACAGCTCAATGAACCGTTCACAAAATACAACTGCGTCTTTTTGAACTTCACCTTAAAAATATGGAAACTGTTTTCTTATTTCTGTTATCTTTTTCAATTTCGCTAGAAGAATATTGCCTTAGAGTAATCATACCATCAGCAGGAATTTTATGAAGTACAGAAAAAAATATATCGATGATCTTTGATAGGAATGTCCTTTCGAATTTCAATCTAAATAATGTTTAAACGAACATAGCATCAGTAAAGAGACATTATATTTCAGAAAGAAACAGCAAAGTGGGCATACAAAATTGTTTTCAGACATTTATCTCAAATATCACTTTACATTAAATCATGTGAATTAGACTATTCTTTTGAGTATGGTCAATGATAGATCTATAGGAGGGTAGTTGTAATTTGTGTAGGAGAGTGTATAGCAATTTAATCATAATGGAAAAACATTCAGATAATGCCATTTGGTAATATAGACTGATTTCAAAAATTATGTGAATACGCTTCCTCCACAAGTTGCGAGAGTTGTAGTTATCTATTGGTATGAGGTCATAGTCTATAAATACTTGTTGGATTTTACAAATCACAATTCAAGCCTGCTATCACATTCTAATTTATGCAAAAATATTCACACTTGACAAGAATATCTGGCTTGCTAGTCACTGTGCTACGGCCACTAACCACTATGCTATTTAAGGGGAATTAAGCCTTTATCAAAACCTTTTTATATTAGTTGCAGAAAGGTCTCATTAATCTTCTGTGATCATTAAAAATTATCTTAAATAATAACTATACTCACTTTTTCGTTATTTAGTGTCTCACAACGGATGCCATTGCAGTGCTCTGTGATGGAAATTTTGATGTCACAGCGCAATCGCTTATTTTTTAAGGATTGCATATGTTGTTTTTGTTGATGAAATTCTTAAGTTCTTCCTGATATAAAACCTCAATTAAAAAGTATTATGTTTTAGATTTATGGCAGGTATACGTGTGTAAGTTAGTTTTTGAACAAATTTTAGATGTATAAAAAAAGAAATCTTCAATATGACTTCTTTGTTTTTCTTGAATCGTTGCTGATGCGTTTCTTGATGTTTAAGATTGTTATGTTGATGAATGATAAATATCTTTGTGTTTATGTTGTTTTTCTACCGTTTCTCACATCTTTACAACATAGGTGTAAAAAACATGTCATCATGTGCTGCCTACGTCTGATATTTCTGCAAATGAAATTTGCTCTACGACGTCATGATATTTATAACGAAAGCTGTAATGGCGATTTATTTTTTTGGCTATTTTTTCATTTGGAATACCTTTTATACATAAAAAGGTGTTCCTGTAAGAAGTATTTCATGCTCAAAATCAGAAAAGAAATTTTAAGGCTTAATTTCCTTTTAATTCACACAATTTGTCAAAAAATGTTTTTTTGGTTCCATTCAATTTAGCCATGATAATGCAGGCAGGGAATTCTCGAAAAGCACTTAAAGGGAATTACTTGATTTACTTGTGATTGTTGTTGGTAGACTCCCGCCTTTATTTTGTCTTTAGAAAAATGAAAATGTTCTTCATCAAAGCAGTATTTCACAATTCATTGAAAATTCTTATTATGACTGTAAATTGGACAATCAGTCATTTTAAACAAACCTGTTTAATATTTCTTCTGTTGCCTTTCCATCTTTCTTTCTAATGATATTCCAATATTTACGATATTTAGGGACTGCCTTCAACTCTTGATCTAACCTCCCCTGTACAAAAGGTCAATGCATTTAGTACGGCAAAATTCAAAAGAAAAGAAAATGAGCACAAGAAAGGACTTCTTACCGGCAACAAGCAAATCCACATAGGTAAACTGATTAATTTTTGAACCTGTTCTCGAATAATATCTTCTTCCTAATAGAAGTATTTTAATCATTGAAATAAAAGTTTTTAAACGAAACACAATCTAGAAATCAGAACAAAAAATTCTACATACCAAACTGTTAAAACAACGTATCAAGAAAACAAGAAGAATAGTTCTCTCACGAACGGTTATCTAAAGCACAACAACAAAGACTTCTCTTGAATCACACAGAAAAATATTTTTACGAGCATTGTGTTAAAGGACCTACTAAACTAATTCCACAACAAACTTTGCACTATTCATGACAAAGTTATCCAAACTTACGTTTTCTGTATCAATAACTAATCTCAAAACGTGGCAAAATAGTCCTTCAAATTCCTCTGGCTTTTTCTTGAATGCCTGAAATCCAAATAAAAGATCCATTATACCAAAAGCAAATAACATCGAATGATAAAATTCAAAGAGTATCATCATAACAAAACATATTTTACCAAGATACACAAACCAAAGGAATAAATGGCATACCTCCCATGGCGGAACACGTTCTCGACATTTTTCGTTAACGAGGATACAAATGGAAAGAATGTGAGCTTTGGTTGCCTATTAAAGAAATACCAACAACAACTACACCTCTCCATCGTATTCAAAACAAATATGGTTGTTCAGTTGTTTTTCACATGAAATAAAAACGGACAAGCACTTACAGTGTCTGCTTTAAAATGTTTCCACAAATAATTCTCCAAATATTGACTACAAATAACAAGGGAGAATCAGTTATATTAAAACAAGATTTGCAATATACAAATGACCCAACTGGAGATCTTGGCTGCTCATGCTTTATGCAAATTATCAAACTTACATTTTATCAAAAATTTGGTAATCTATGGTAATGCAAAACCTTTTGAATCTGATGTCACATTCAAGTTGACAAAAACATCAACTTGACAATGGAAGAAAGAAATGTCTTTTAGTCAATTATGCATTTCATTGTTTTCAAAATAAGCCACAGTAAAACATTTACCCAGGATATAGTGTTAGACAATATCAAATCATGCATATCACTTTTACAGTCAAGTTCTTATGAGGAATGTCTAAAACTCAGGTTTAAGTGCTGGTTTGGGTCACATAAAATGCAGTACTGCTTCAACCTGTTAACTGACAATAGTATGAAATCAATCTGGTTGTCAGGTGGAGTGCTAAGCTGTGTGGATTGGTCAAGTCTGTTATTGTGATCAGTCAATGAACTGTTTGGTTTTGAATTCAGGTAAGGTATTGTAGTGTCTATTTGTTGCATTTAACGCGATAGTCAGAAAACAAGTCTGAAAGATCAACATTACCTAAATTCCAACAACATAATTCTTTTAGTAGGAAAGCTGAAACAAACAATCGTAAATAAGTTGAAAAAAAAGGTATATGAAATGTTGAGTTCAACAAGAACGAAAGTCAGTTTTCAACAGAGCAAGCATAAAATACTCTATAAAAATTACTTGTTCAACAAAAGCTCCTCATTGTAAATTTTGTCAATGATCTAAATTAAAGAACAAGGCACAAAGTTAAACAAATATTATTGATATGAAAGCAACTCTTCATTCTCTTAATAAACTAAAAAAGATAAATACTGAATTCAAATTAATCAAAATATAACTTTAAGTCCTAAACACTATTCCAAAAAAGGAGAAAATCAATTTGAAAGAATTTAAACGTGTCTTTTAAACAACTGATAATAAAATGACATCTTACACTTGAATTAAAATCTGCTTTAGTTGTCTCGTTTTCTTTCTTCGGATTTGCCCAATTTTCGTGAGCATACTACAAAAGAAAAAAGTAGAGAGACATAAACATGTTGGGTTGAAAGGTCATCAAAATCACTTATAATATAGAACACTGCAATTACCCACTCTGTTTGAATTTTTAAGCTTGTTTGCTACAAATCTGATGACTTCATGATGGCAGTCTCTTTGGCAGAGCCTTTCAGTTTTGAAAGAGGTCCAAAATGTAGTAGGGATTTTGCTAAAAACTCGTATTAGGCTTCTTTTTGATTTCACAAGAAATAGACAACTTTTAAGGCATGAGAAAAAAACATCAACAACATGTAACAAGTATTGAACACAAACATTAACTGTTTGTTAGCAACAGTCAACAGCTGTTTCTCCCACTTTTTTCTTAAATACGAGAGGGAACTTTTTCTTGTCCTGTTATACTCCATCTTTATTCAAGAGCTCACCAACATGAAACTCACGCTTGTTTTAATTCGAACATTTCACAGAAACTTCAAATGCCAAAACTTAAATGTTATAAAGCACTGTTTACACCATATTACATAAGAAGGTCTTCCATTAGGATTTATAGAAAACAAAAACAGATACTTCACCCCTCCATTTTATTTTCACCACCCACCTCCCCCGCAAAAAAAAAATTTTATGGGTACTTTCGCAATTTTCTTCCAAGATCATTTTATTATGACCCCCTCACCTTATGGAAATTTAGTAAAATACCCACCCTAGCTTATTCCACCCCCTACTACAATAAGCACAAAAGAGTACACAAAAGACTAATCAGTTTTAAACAACTCTTTTTTACATAAATTGTGCAAAAGATCAATTAAAGAAAATTTTTATCAGGAAATAAACCACTTTCCTGCAAAAAAATCATAAAAGCAACATAGACTTTTTTTAGATAAATTGCTGAAAAAACATTTTTTTTTGAGCATATCGTTAACTGCAGCCCTCTGAATTTACGACGGCATTCAGCTTTAGCCGTCATGAAGCTGCCGTAAATAAAAATTATGACGGCAATATTTTGCCAATAATGTTTTTTGAATACAAATATTGAATATGTCAGGGCTATTCCTGGGAATTTCCCTGACATCTCCCGTTTATTCTCAAAAATTTTCTTTCTATAGAACATTTGTTTATACGTCATGTCATCGATTTATAAGGATACTCACGTTATGCCAAGTAGAAAGCCTTTACGCAGAAATATTCATTATAAAGTATTATAAAGTCAGTGGATTTTGTTTTGGATGATCTTTTTTCTCGATTAGTTCATATTCTATTCAAGTCAGTTTTGGTTTTGATTTCAATACAGATTGTTTTGTGATTTTTCTTTTTGCTTGCCGTGAAATTAGTAAAGAAACGTTAATGCGTAGGTTCGTTGTTTTTAAACTATGAATAATCAAACAATTAACAGGGCAAGTTCACAGCAAATCCCCTGTGGTTTACAATTTTACATCTTGTAATTTCTTGTTCCAGATAACACTATTGATTTATAATTTAGTTTCTGTTTTATTAGCCATTATTCTACACCAACATTTTTACTGGAATAAACCAATCAAATTTTTTTGCCGTCGTAAATAATGATCTGCCGTCACAACGACTGCATTTTTTTTGCTGTCAGTCTTTTTTCGTGATTCAGAGGGCTGTTAACTGTAGAAATCTGTTTTGTAGAAAAACTTTATTGGATATTCTTTTATGAAACTTTTGTGATTCAAACAGTTTCAGGAAAGAACATTTAGCCTTTTATACACAAGTGAAATTTCTTTCAGGAAATTTTAAGTTCAAATGATACATCAACAAGTACGAAGTTCTGAAACCAGCTACTCACCTTTGTAAGTACATCAGCTTGAATTTGTTCAACAGTTGGGGCCTGGTATCTTCTAGGTTTCGATGGCACCGTAGCCATATTCAATATTACAGTTTCATTTCATGCAACAATATTTTTAGTTATGTATAAAGTACTATAATACATGCTTACAATATGAATTTTGTGAATTTTTCCATTTGCTTCTATATCTTAAATAGCATGAACAATGAAAATGCATTCCAATATAATCAAATGGGCTTCCTGGAATTTGTGTTTGCATATTTGTAATTCGATGAAAAAATCATAGAATAGCTTCTTCTCACATAGAAAATATTTCAATGGAATTCTTGAAGTACCTATGAACGAAATCTAGCACTGCAAAAAGTTTTTGTTATGAACCCTTACGGCCACTTCAGATCAAGAGACAAAACCTTGATGGGAACACAAAATTTTGACTCTACATGATTCACCTCAGAAATGTATCAGGTATATTGAAGCTATTATTTGCAAAGTAACTTAATGCACTCAAAGTCAACTTTATAAAAATTTTATCTCCTGATTATGTCATTCCAGGAAATTAACGCACCATCTAATTAACATGGTTTTTAAAAATTTGTGTTAATTTCATATAGTATCATTTCCTATTATTGATTGGTCAAATTTCCCATAATCCTACATTGAGATATTAACCAAAATACAAGGAATGTACAACAATTACGGATGTTCTTCCGTAATTTACATACCTGTCAACTCAGATTCACGTTAATTTTATGGAATTTGAAATCCACTTGCTAAAACTGCCTTGAAAATTTAGAGTAAAAGTTCCTCGACCACCTTAATCTCCTCCGTGTTAATTTCTTACACGTTAAAATCATTGCACGTAAATTTCCTGGTATCCCTGAAAAACTTTGTAATTTAGGGGATTTTCTTGAAATGTTTTATGTAATTTATTTTGTGCTGAGAATTTTTTGACACATATACACCATGGCACTGCACAACATTGCACACGACACGATTTCAAGGCAAGGGGTATAAAGATAAAGAAGAATTTTAGGTAATGTTCTGTGTATATAGGGCCTGGGGAGGGGAGAAAAGTGCTTGTTTATTCATTTATCAGACATTCCAACCTAAAATGTTTATCATGAACACTGCATATATAATGAATGTGAGCAAATCAGTCAGATAGTCAGGGATTAACAGCTAAATGCTAAATTTATACCGCAGTTGTGGTATACCTTATTCGTACTAATTTTCGCACGTACTATTATTCGCGCAATTGCGCAAAATTTTCCGTTTCTGCGCGAAAGTTAGTACAAAATTTACGCGCAAAGGGGTGTTGCGCAAAAATTAATACGCGCGAAATTTGATTTTTTTTAATTTTGAAAATTACCAAAAATTGAGCATTTCAAACGATTTCTGGTGCGTACAGTAAGAAAAACATTGAATAAAATAATAACACAAGTTGTAAATAACAAAAGAGAGTCTTGATCTTTCGTTTCATATTTAATCTAAAATTACACAGCTGCTGTCCTCATTTTCCACAGACAACTTTCTTGCCGCATTTCGTTCATTAGCTGCACCAAACATTGTCCTTATATCGTGGGATTTGACACTCTCTTTCCTTGTTTTCTTCTCTTTCCCAACATTCGGTGCTTTGATAGTCACCTCATTCCTTCGTTGTTCTGCTGCTTTATCTACTTCTGGTCTCGGCTTAGTTCCAAAAGTTCCTAATATCACCATTTCTTGGGGCTCTTCGTACCGCTCCTCAAACAGCTCCAAATAGCGTTCAAGAATCTCAGCATTTTTAACAGTATTTGGCATTCTAATTATCATATCACATGGGATTTCAAGACCCCCTTGAACAAGAGGAGATCGCCGATAATGTGTTTCTCGAAGTTTAGCTTCCATCCTGGCTCCTCTGTCTAGGAGAAATTTTGTTATTCTAGACAGTTCCATGGGCAAATGCCCAACAATCCTGCCAGAGTCACGTTGATATGTTTTTATGGCGAATGGATCATTTTGACATTTTGTTTTTATGCTGAGTTCTTTTGATTTTTAGGATTTTTATTTAGTATTAAGAAAAGCAAACTGCAAACTACAATCAACTGTTCCATTTTTTTGGCCTTAGTAATTCCATTCTTATTGTCTTTATTTGTTCTTTATTTGAAAAAGAGAAATATTTTTTCCCTAAAAATTCTTTATGCGCAAAAATAAATCCGCGCAAAATAAACTTTTTTGTTACTGCGCAAAAATTAATACGCGCAAAATAAATCGGATCCAAATGCGCGAAATTAAATACGCGCGAAAATTAGTACGAATAAGGTAAATCCATTGTTTCTTAGATTCGCGCCAGGTAAACCGTTTTCAACCCATTTTCTTTCTTAAACTAATTAGCGAGGAGGCATTTGGAAACTATTTATCACGTCACAGATTTGCCGATCCGATTTGATCGTTTGGCTGTTTTCACCACATGGTTGTTATTCAGTTAGGACCACTCGACCAAAACTTGCGATAAAAACCGTTTCATACTACTTTATGACAGCCACACGACGAAGTGCATTCACAACTGATTTGAGAATACAAGATTGAGAAATGTATTGTAAAATCATGAAAGAAGTAATTATCAATCTGATTTAATTTGTAACTTAGGACTCTTTACTTTGTACATTCACGTTGATATAAATAAATTGTCCAGAGCAAATTATTTGTGTTTTTTCTAAGAAGCCCGAGAATATTTGAATAGAATTCGTCGAGATACAGACAACAAAAGATCGGGAACACAAAAATTCTCACGACTTTCGCCACATTTTGCTTTTTCAGGATTCACGACTTTATCTGCTGGCGACTTTTAAATATTTTCACAAAAAACATTTCACAGATTTGCTGCCATTTTTTTGAAGGGTGAAGGGTGCTCCTGACTTTTTGTGTTATTTATTTTCGTATTCAGATTGAATAACTTCGTCACCAGATCCCCAACATAAGTAGGCAGTGGCGTAACTCGTTTTTTTTTTCAAGCGATATACTACCAAACATTTCTAGAACACTAAGTTTAAGCTAAGGGGAGGACTGAGCGTATAATTACGAAATATATGTTCTGGTGAAGCATGTAATAACCATTCGTTCGTTTGAATTATTCATTCCGAATGCTTCCCGAAAATTTATTATCGCAATGTTTGATATTCTTATGTTAATGATTTTAATAATCGTTTTGTCGATACGCTACACAATAGCACAAATTTAACTTTACAACCATTATATTGAAACTTCTGCTAATGTATCGCTATAGAAAAGCGGTACTCCTCCGAAGATGTAAAAATTGTTTGTTTTCTTCTTTTTTCATTTTCTGAAGAACTAAGCCAAAAGGGAAATTTTGACACGGTAAAAAGTTTTGTTTTTGCGTAAAGTTTCACCACCCCAAAAATAAAAAAAATTTACCGTGTCGAATTTTCCCTAGAGCTATGTTTCTATGCGGTTGCTATGCTAGATCGTCATCATTCAATCGGATGTATTCAAATAGGAGAGTAAAATAAAATTATCAAGGCAATTCTTTATAATAAATCACGATTATTCTAGCGACGAATTCTGGTCGAGTGGTCCTAACTGCTATTATATTTTTCTTTTTTTGGTACTTCGTTATAGTATCTGGCTGCTGAAAAATGAAAATCTGTTTTCTCTGACTGTCAGAGACAACTTCTAGGTTGAATTGTTAGGGGCCAGCAACAAATAACTTTTGTCACGCTTATCGGAAAAAATCCGTCAAGGTCTTACCCCCTCCCCTCCCCCCTTCTAAGCGGATTTTTTTGTTTGTTGACAGCACCTCTCCCAACACGCGATGGCGATGTTGAATGGGTCTGCTGTGATGGCTGCCACATTTGGAATCACTCGCCTTGTGCTTTGAAGAAATGGCCTAAAAACAAGCTACAGCGAAGGCGACGATGGTTTTGCTGTTTAGCTTTTTTGTTTGCAACTAGACTTAGTTTGCGCTTAGATTCTTTCGATAGTGACTTTTTCGATTCGCGCACCAGGTGATTTTTTAGTGAAAAAAAGCGTCTGCATACCGGACGCATCCCTTGAAAAACGCCTTTTCTTAAAATGGTATTTTTTAACTTTGCCGGAAACGTTGAAAAACGCGAGAATGTTAGGGGGATCGTATGTAAAAACTGCCTTTTAACCTTGGTTTCCATCAGGCGCTAAATCGCGTTAAGCAGGTGGGCTAAATCGAGATAATTTTGACGCGCAATGGAAACGATGATGAGTCATTAGCGCTTCAATTTTATCTCGAATTAGCGTCGATTAACCCGGAATTTAAATATCAAAATTTTTTGATATTTTAACGCGAATTAGCGCGTTGCCACCTGCTTTATCAAAGAATACCGACATTCACATTAGAAATTACTATGTTCACAATCAAAATCAGATCTATTTACTCATTACTACAAGGAAGTTGAGTAAAATTTTTTTCAATACAGCAGAAAAAACGACGAAAATGTTTTAAAATGCAAATTTAGCAGCAATAACAAATGGTTGCAATTACATCAAGCCTACCTAAATAGTATTCCCTATCATCAGCTTGAATTTCTTGTACTAACTGATGATATTCACCAAGCTATTCTCTTTTCAGAAAGATGTCTCGAACCCAAAATCTAGGTTGCCTCCTCTTACGTTTTTTTTTTGTTGTTGTTGTTCTTTTCTTCTTCTTTGTCTTAACAAGATCCAAAGCAAAAGTTCTTCCTTGATGTTATCTGTCATGTTTCATTCGAAAAAATAATTAAACCTGCGTCAATTTTATTTTTAAGTGGAAACGTCTTCGCGCTTATACTCAATATGATTAACTCCAGAGACAAAAATTAACCCGAAATAATTAACGCGTTTTAGCGCCCAATGGAAACCAAGCTTTAAAGATCATCCTGTGCCCTTTTGAGTTTGATCAATGCCCTTTTAAAACTTTATGAATGCCCTCTAATCTGCCCTTACATAGCACACCTGTGTATGTTGTTTTTATTTATTTGAGAAATGTAATGTTGTTGAGACTTGAGACGCGCGACTGAAAATTTTTCTTTCCAATAGACTCATTCATTCTCTTTGTTGTACATTATGTGAGAAAAGAAAATCTTTTTAAAGTCTGCAAATAACAAATGACGTAATGCGAAGACACGAGAGAAAAAAAACTAAAATGTAATGTACCACCTGCTAAGGCAATTAAACGAAGTGAGCTCACGCTCTTTTCTTTTCTTCTGTTATGAATGAATTTAGTAGTTTGTAAATTATTCCTGTGATGGAGAGCAAAGAACTTTTGCTTTTATTGAAAAATTGCGAAGTCGTATACACGTGTATTGCATCATTCTTCCGCAAGTTCATACTGACTTGTTTAATGTATATTGAAATATAAAAATATTCTTAGTGATTATTTAGATGTTTTTATCAAACAAAATGATCTTTAAAAGAATAGCATACTCTTTTAATTTGGGGTGCTTTTCCGGCGATCTAGGCCTTTCGAAAATCGAAAAAATTTTTTACCCCTCAGCCCCCACCATGGGGGGGGGGGAGGGGGGTGTGTGTGTGGCTTCGGGTGATATATACTGAATTAAGTGCACAGGTAAACATAGGTGCCCTTTCGTCTCTTATCGGACGCTGCCTTTTAATTCTAAAATAGGGCCTGCGCACCCTTTATATTTTGATAACGCTGATTTTTGACTTTGATTTTTTGATTTCTCATAAGAAGATGCATATGATCAGATGGATGTTTTTACAGTTTTAAAAGATATCTTTGTGATATATTGATGATTTTTGTGCATGTATTCTGGAATTAACAGATTTTCGTCACACTAAAAAAATATTAGCGGAAAAGCTTCGACCCCCCCCCCCCCTTCGCGGAAAAAATCTGTAAAGCGTGACGAAAGTTATTTGTCGCCGGCCCCTTATATTTCACTATCACTATCACTAATTTCACTAAGGCGGCCATCAATAATATGTTGAGTTCGGGTCCACCGACTGTCTTTTTTCCGAAAAACCCGACTCGGTAAAATTGTCGGGGTTTTTTGGCTTAGTACGTAACGGGAAATTTTTTATCACTCAACCTTCGTGACGAACGCACGTACGCCATTTGTCAAGCCCATTACTTGAAAAAAGTACCGATTCGATACATCGGGAATTTATTTTCTAGAAAACACGACAGAAATTAGTACCGACCGACCGACTCGAAAATATTACTTTTCAGGACCCGAACACAACATATTATTGATGGCCGCCTAAAGTATTATTCAGCAGACTTGTTCAACTATAAGAGGATAAATGTATCTATTTTGCAAGGTTTTTGCTAAATAATACCAAGTCCCAATTATGATAAGCACATATTTTGAAAGCCAAGTGTGATCATGAAATATTACATCCATATTAAATTTGCAGTGTTTAAAAGCGAGATTTCGTAAAGTTTTTCCTAACCTTTTATGATCAATGTTTAAAATTTCAACTGTTCAGCTATATTTTCTATTTCTCGGGAGAAGAATCGCGTATTACATATAGAACCCAATTTTATGAATAAATAAACAAACAACAAACAACACAAATATTTCTTCGGAAAAAACGCGCTGAAAACGGCACAGACCACGCTGTTTTGTTGACCATTATGAGGAAAATACTACGGGCACGAATCAATAGTTTTCGGGGAAAACTAATCAAAACAGGGAATTCCCCTGTCAGCGCCTGACACTTCCCTTTATGCCAAAATTAGGAGAGCGACACTCTCCCTTCATTTTCAGATTCGACACATGGTTTTCACGGATATAAAGAAGAACATAACGTACAATACGAATTCATGATAATGGTTCAAATGAATTGCAGGTGAAGGTGTAATAAAAGCTTTAAGTTTTATATGCAGATTTTGGTGACAAAGGTTGTTTGTATTGAACATTAATGATTATTTATTATTTATCAATTTTCTGGGGTATTACCAGCTGAAATAATATACTTTCAATTTTAATTTTTCTGTGAAATACCTCAAGGGAAGAAATTCCCTGCAAAAATTTCTATTTCTAGGTATATAACCTAGACTGTTACAACTCATGGAAAACCTGGCATTATACTTGCGAAATTTTACCATCATGTCTACCAGGTCAATGGAGCTTACAATCTGGTGGGTCATTGCATTGAGTGGAATTTTAAGTGTTTCCATAAACCAATCATTTTAGATTTTTACGTATGTTTTAAATTTCTATTTTTATTTCTATTTTACTCAGGACACATAATGGAAAACAGCTTTATGAGTCAATCAATATTTTAATCAATCATAACATCAATTTGAATAAAGTTTGCTGACTTTATTTCTATTTATACGGATTGAAACTAGGTTAATAATCATCAAGTTAATAATCATCAAGTTCATTTCAAATTGTGTTTCAATTTTATGTTCAGTTGGGATTCAATGTTTATATTTTTCCAATGGTTTATTCCATGCAAGCTGATGATCATTTTATACTAACAGTTCTGAGGGTAATAATTTGTTGCAGACCTCAAATATTTCAAGTAGTGGTTTATTTATTAGTTTAAATTTACTCTTTGTTTGCAAATATAAGCCAGTACTGAACCCAATTCATCACTAAGTGACCAGTGAGCCTCATCCAATATTCTAAACAGAATGTGATTCAAAGTTCATGAGGAGACAAAATCCTCAAGCAGATTGCAAGAAGCAATAGACCACCTACCGAAAAATAATTTCAATCAACTGTATTGGTGAGCATATCTATCAACACGTATTGAATGTTTATTGTAGGAACCCCTTACTATTGATAAAGAGAAGGTTAAGCAACAAAATATCAGGCAGATTGTTATCACAAATGATGTTAATGAAATGACAAGAAATGACATTGATGATATTGCTCAGCCAGAAGTTAACTCACTGCTTAAGTCAAAACACTACCACCCAGTTTAAAACTGTCCTAACTGAGCTGTTATAATGTGATGAAAAGTTCATTTGTACGTATCACACACCAAAAATTATTAGCCACATCATAGTGTTTTCTCATCAAAAAGATTAGGACATCCATCAATTCGCTTTAAATCAATCTGGATTCACTAACAATGAGTTGATTTATGCCATGGGCAATCTTCAAACTGAACTGCATCAATTGAATCATATCTCGAAACATATTAGAGATTTACTATTGAAGGATCACTCTAACAATCATGAGGTTGATGTTACATGAAGCTAAAACATAGGTTCAAATTTTGAAGCAAGTAACTATAGACCAATTTCCTTACTTTCTAATATTGACAAAATTTTTGAAAAGCTTGTTCATAATAGACTTACATCCTACTTTTTAAAACACAATCTTTTTTACAATAGGCAATTTGGATTTAGAAAGTCCCATTCTACTAATCATGCATTAATTACCCTTACTGAAAACATCAGAAAATCTCTTGACAATGGCAAATATTCTTGTGGAATTTTCCTTGATTTACAAAAAGTCTTCGACACTGTTGATATAAACATCCTTTTGCATAAACTTGAATTGTATGGTGTAAGGGGGATATGCAATGATTGGTTTAGATCTTACCTGACTGGTAGGAAGCAATATGTGAAGGTTAATGGTAAATGCTCAAGTTTGAAAGAGATTTTTTATGATGTGCCTCAAGGCTCTGTTTTAGGTCCCCTACTTTATATAAATGATCTGCCAAATTGTCTCCTTTTGCATTGACTCAACTATATTTTCTGATGACAATTGTCTTCTATACTCTAACTCTTCTCCTAAATTGATCGAAAAATACCTTAATATTGACTTGAGACGTGTTTTCAAATGGCTCTGTGCTAACAAAATCTCGTTAAATGTCTCTAAAACAGAAGTCCTACTTTTTCATGATGTACATAAAAGAATCAGCTACAATATTAGACTTAAACTTAATGGTAAAATTTTGAATCTCAGTGAAAATGTTAAATACCTTGGAGTTTATCTAGATAAACTTCTCTCTTGGAAACCCCATCTTGATTTTCTTTCTACTAAATTGAGGAAGGCTAATGGTCTTATTTCTAAACTGCGTCACTTTGCTCCTCGTCCACTTCTTCTTTGCTTTTATTACTCTTTCTTTGACTCTCATTTAAGATATGCCTGCCAAATATGGATTAACTCTTCTTGCTCTCAAATTTTCAAGCTCCAAAAACAAGCTATTAGATTACTTACATTCTTTAATTTCAATGAACATACTTCACCCATCTTTTTTGCTCTAAAGATTCTCAAACTTTCTGACCTAGCAAAATCTCTCAACTTACACCTTGTTTCTCTTGTTTTCTCTAGATCTGCCCCTTTAAATGTCAAGACTTTCATAACACCAGCGGAAATTCTCTAGGCTTAATCGCAAGACCCCGGTGCAATACTTTTAGATATGGAATCAACTGTCATTTACCAGTCAATTCTTCAATGGAATCAGCTTAAATTATCTTATCCAGAACTAGATCTCTCAACAGCATCCAAATCTAAACTTTTTGAGTTGTTCAATAGCATCACCTTCAGTCAATATTGATTTGTTACAAGTTTTTACTCAATTTCTTTCCTTGCTTTTTACTTGTTTATGAGTAGTCTTTCTTCAACCACATATGAACGATTTTGTCAATTTTTGGTGGCTTCCTCTTTGACTAGTCCTTTGACTAATAGGAATGCCTCCTGTCATCTCAAACTGTATACAGGCTGTATTATATTTTGAATTTACTATCGGTTATTTTATATCTAAATTTTGTTTCTGCATTGTAAACTAACTGAGATGATAAATAAACAATACTACTAGCTATCATGAACTTTGTGAACACAGAGAAATCTATTATGTTGACAGTCACCAAGGAAATCAATAAGCAGTAAAGGTCATCATTGGAGGTGAACATTAAACTTACCAAATTCAGGGAGTATGTTTCTTCTGCTTATATCTATTAGATTCTTTCAAAGTGATTTCAATAAATTTCATTCAAAATTAACTCCATTATCAAGGCCCAGCATTATCCCTTGTGGAAGATGTTGATGAGATCAACAGAGAATTTGGTGACATTTTTACATTTTGGAGGTATTTTATGAAAAGTTGCTATTATCGAGGAACCTGGTTCAACTGCCTCAAACAAACCAGTGCAAGTTGAACTCAGAAAAACCTAGGTTAAAGAGGCATTGTACGGCTAAAATTGTAAATATTATCGTCACGTGATCGAACATGAAAAATATAAACAAATATGGCGGCAAATAATCAAGCTTTCTCTGTCGGAGAAGAACAGAGATCTTCTTTATTTCGGGAAATCAACCTGAAACATAGTTTTGACACCTTTTAAACAATATGTTGGTGAAAGAATTCATTCTTCTACAATACGTGTTAGAAGTAATTACTGAATTTTCTCATGAATTATAAGTCATCGTTGTGTGTGAAGAAACATGTCAGCTGTCTTAACTCAGGTAAGATTACTTTTATCATTATAAGAGAATGTTGTGGAAGCTAATTTTAAGTGATTTGATTTCATTGCTTATGCCAATCAAAACAAAACTTTTTCTTCGTTGTTTGTTCGCAACGAAACTTAAATTTGATTACATTTACTCACTCGTGCATTTTCAGCATTGTTTTATGTAACTCGACTTGCAGCAGAAAAGATGGTAAAAGATCTGGTTGCCCCTGCAAGACAAGGGAAGTAAAATGTGGAGAAGAATGTAAATGTGGGAAGAAAAAGAAGGGAGTTGTTGTTATTATCATAATATTTAATATTTCTGTAAAAAAAAAAAAAAAAAAAGAGTCTATCGTTGAATCGTGATCTAAAATTTACATTTTGATACAGACGAATGATATTTCACATCGAAAAGGTCATAAAACAGAACTTATTCGTATTCAAATGTCATGTATAAACCCATATCGTTTGAGAAACATAATTGACAAGTGATAGAAAAAAAAGTATGTAAATGTTATCCACATATATCTTCAAAATGATACATGGCTTTCGCATCAGAACCACGAAATTAATTTCTTATATAAATTCATAGTCTTTTGCTGCTTTTATTTTTTTGCAACTTGATAACGAAAGTGAAAAAATTGATTACAAAAACAGCAATTTTTATATTTATACTAGCCCATCTTGTTCGACATCGTTTCTTGTTTGGCTTTCCACGATAACCCAAATACAGATACGATTGTTTCATAAAGATTAGATATGGGACATCAAGATTACAACGACCGTTTTTTTCGACAGCCCTATTTTTGTTGATTTCAGCCGTACAATGCCTCTTTAACATTCTTCAAGATGTATTCAGAAAGAAGGAAATAAATATTACATTGAGTCGATCTACACTGTCAAAGGTAATGTTTGACTGAACAAATGGTTTGTATCACTTGAAGAAATGCAACTTGTTGAACAAGAAGTATGGATCAACTTCATTTAGGAACTTTTGGTTCAACAATTGCAGTTGCTCCATTGTTCTCCAACTGAATCAAGACCAGCAATACATCTGCAAGTTTCAACATGTCCAAGCTCATCTCACCAACTGTGAAGAAATTTCAGCATAAGCAACCCAACCAATCATAAGAATTGCTTCATCTTCAAAATCGAAAGTATAAACCTTTGCACTTTTGTGTAGTGACATTATTGGTTTGTATTGCATTGTATTGACATTGGTTATTATTGCACAATTATGATGCTCAACTCACGGTGTTTTTCTTTCACAAATGTCGATCCTCCATGTTTATCAAATCAACCATCTGGAACAAGGGTATCGTGTAGTGCTTATTATCAAAATGGTGAAAACTTCATGGGAGTTGAGATTGAGATCATGCTTGGAATTGAGTATACATGTGATAACATTCCAAGAGGTATTCCAACTTGTGTGTGGTCTGATTATCTTCAAATCAATGTTTGAAAACAGGAATGACAGTGGAGGTGTTGTGGGTAGTCTGGATAAAGCTTTCAACTACTTAAAGGGAAGAAATTGTTTGCAGAAGAAGTTTTAGCGGATAAATGACCCAGAAATGCCATATTTTGCTGTAGAAATTTTTGCAGATGGCGACCTCAAAAAACAAAAAAGAAAACTTTTGATACCTCCGCCGCTGACATAAGATCGTTTCTCAAAGTAAAAGCAACAATACGAAGCGCAAAACCTGTTGCAAGTGCTGATGCTGCTTGTATTGTTGGCGAAGAGTGATAAATAAATCCTTAGATGTTTAGTAACCTCGGTTTCTTTCCTGATGTGATCTTTGGAAAGAAAGCTTCAGGAAATGGTTTTGTTGATAATGTACAGAACTTCACAATTAAACACCAACAAGTGCTTCTCAACTCAAAAGTTGTTAAAGTCATTCCATGGAGAAGTCCAACTCAGTCCCTCCATATCACATTTTTTTTGAGGTGTTTCAACCAACTGATCCAGGTTATAATCTTCATGATGTCTTGGCAAAGGGCACCAATTACAGGAATGTTCTTGTTGAAATTACAGGAATGTTCTTGTGGAATATTTTTTCAATGGACAAAGGATTACACAGCTTTTCACGCTGGTGTTAGAAAGGATGTACAATTCTGTTAAACTTTGTCGATGGCTGTTTATCTAGTGGTCAATCTACAGTCTCAGTTACCAAAGCTTCTGATGAGCTCAACACCGATGGAGTGGTTTCAAAATTCAGCGAACTGACTTTTACCAAGAAAGTTAAAAGAAATATGTCTACATCATCAAAAACGATTGTCAAAAGTAGCTGCATTGTATGCAAAATCACCATGAAGCTTAATCTGCATCATCCTGTGGAGCAAGGTCTTGACTGAGATGAATACATTCTTGATGACTAAAGACCAATTTGGAACTCGTATTTTGGAATGATGGAAGAAATTTCAACTATCAAAGACAGATGTGCAATTATTCTAACAGATTTTGTTAATCTTGATATTAATACTGTGGATGCAGGAGATGTGTCCATAGACATTATTTAGCCATCTATCCACAATTGAAAAGAAAATTCGGAAACTTGTCAGCTAGTCTTCGCAAGAACGAGAGGTCGTTCCTGCCACTGAAGGAAGAGCTTGATTATTTGCAGCCATCATTAATGCACACATTGGTGAAGTAGTAAGAAGACCTTTCAACACAAATCTTCTCTCAGACTGAGTGATAGTGAACTATTATTTTGTTCTGGATGAGTGTTAATAAACAAGTCAAGCAATGGCTCCAGAACCGAGTACTCTTTTTTTATAAGCATAGACTTAATAAGCATTAATCAGGCTGAAATCGGAATTTTGCTTAAGCATAAATGAGGCTGGACCCAAAAGTACCCCATGCTTATAAAAAAAGGAGTGTACCTGAAATTCATCGTTTCAATAATGACACTACATGGAGGTTTATAAGCAGTGAAAACATGATTGCAGATATTGGAGCGTGGAAAGAAGTGACACTAGTTGAAATTTCTGAACATTTAATATGGACGATGGTTTACAATGGGTGTGTCAACCGGGAAGCACTTTTCTAGTAAAATCTGTTAATGAAATAAAACTAAATAGTGATGATATAAAAGTAATTCAATGATGAGCAGATCATTATAATTGCTAATTGACCCTCCAGTTGAAAAGCCTTCAATGTATCTTTGTAACGTTACAATATGCAATCAACCTTAATATGCGTGACTGGGCAAGAGCGTTGAGTTTTTTCAGGTAAAGGGGAATGTCACGGTTTTATATGTATCTCAAATTCCATTCACCAAAGATTGAATTGTTTACTAATTGAGTGAAAATGCAAAGGGCTATTTCTCAAATCAACAGAAAAAATCGAAGCATTCACTCCTGAAAAGAATATTTCAAAGATATCTATAATAAAAGATGATGATTTGTACTACACCAGAAGAATTCTATCAACAAAGAAATGTAACATCAACAGCAAAATTCACAAAGAAAATGTTCAATCTAAGTTTACCATCATTTTTCGTCCCTTTGTTTTGCAGATATTCTCCAATAGTAGTCATATTAGTATTTAATATTGCCCCATCATTCTTTTCAACCAAAGTGCATTTGTGTGGTCCGTTTATCCTTATTCAAATTTCTACAAAAGAACAATTGAAAGTATGGTTTATGGTACTGTACCAGCTTTTAGAGTTCTTTTCTTTGGCAGGTATGTTTACCATGTATGTTATCAGCTTGCTTTGAAACAGTTTCATGAAAGTGATCGCTGCAAACCACTTTATCTTTTCCAATTGTGTTGGAACATTCAAATGCTTTACATCTTGGATGTGAATTGCACCAAATCTGTACATGTCTCATCTCTAATCATTTTGATAAATATTTCAAAGTTGTTATGGAAACTGTTAATTCTAATTATTTTCTGTCAACAAGAAAGGTATTTTTACAAATATTGTTTTGGAATTTGTGTGGAATTTCAGCTGCCATTATTTTACCAGCTTTTTCTATGTTAGAAACAGCATTTTCTGCAATAGTTGCTACTTTTTTTTGTAAAATTTCAACACTTGTATCTTGTGCTTTAAATGGGATAAGTAAAAAAATGTTGCATTATTTGAAGAATATATATTTATTTTTGGAAATTAGAAAGCATTTTTTGGATACTTTTAAGGCTGATATTTTGCAGCCTTTTTTAAAATGATGTTTTGAAAACTAATTCTGTCCCGTCTGTAATCAGTTCTCTCTTTTCACAATTGTGTCCGTTTTATGGTCAAAAATTTAATTAAATAGTTGCAAAGCACAATTTTATGATCTGCCACTATGGAAACATAGCTTTCATTACATTTTAGCTTGTTTTGATGTGGTGGTAACATTTGCTTTACAGGACATATTGCTTGAAAAGGAAAACCTGTCCTGTCCGTAATCATTGTTTATTTATTGTAAACTGCCCGTTTCAATTCAGATTGGCATTTTCATGTGATGTAAGTCAAATCTGAATACTTTAATGACAGGAAAGTTTGAGCAAAATAATATTCCTTTAACCTTGTTATCTATATATCATTATGGCGTCTTCTGTCCGTAATCACATTTTTAAAAAAGTAACTTAAAAAACCCGAATTTGGTTTGCTTTTTGCTTTTTTGCAAAGGGAAGACATTATAGTGCATCTGGAGATGTATTTATTTTGCAGCTGTAGAGGTGAAGACAATAAATTTAGCATGTTCTTACGTTTCTTACTTTTTGGATAATTGTCAGCCTAAATGTTCCTATAAACTAGGTTCTGATTGTGTATAATTTTGTTTAGAATTTGTAGTTTTACATAGTTCCATATTTCATTTAAATGAAGCCTTAAACTTTAAAGATAGTCATTTTCATAAATTTGTCTCATCCAAAATCGATTTGAAGTTTCACTGAAACTGTAGAGATTTGGTTTATTATCTATTTGGGGATATTTTGGTTTAACTTGAGAGTCTTGGATATCTGAAATTGAAGCTTGATGTGAACAACATAAGTTACAAAATTCAAGTTGAATCATTTTTAGAGATTTTGTCCCATCCATAACCAATTTAAAATTTGGCTTGCTATGAATTTTTGTTGTTGTTTCTGTCTCCTGTGAAGGTATTAAATGACTAATTTAGAAGTTTGGGGTAAACAATAGCATTTAAAATCATTGGAATTTAGTTTTTTTAGACAAAATTCATGCTAGTATCTTCAAAGGCTAGTTCTGGGTCAAAAATATTAAAAAATTTTTTCAAAGGTCGTGGTCGTGACATTTAAGGCTAGAATAAGCAAACTAGTCCTGAAATATAAAATTTTGGGTGCCTTTTTTTTTGAGTGATTGCGGACGGGACGTGTACAGGTTTCGTGCAATTGACTCTTGAAATTTAAAATAAATTCTTATAATATAAACTATCATCAAATAAAATTAGATATTTACGAAAGCTTTCTTCTTCTATTCTCTACTCTCGGAAACCGAATAAACGTACTTGTACGTTTATTTTTTTACTGCCTATTTTCACCCCTGTACGTTCTTTATTAGGTCCTGTACGTTTATTTTTTCAGAGCAGTTTTTCTTTCCTGTGCGATTAATATACCCTGTTCGTTTATTAATTTTGACTCATTTTTCGCATAATTCCTTCCGATCTCTAAAGTGTAAGGTATGAACATTATTTTTCGGCTGCTTTCGAATGTTTTATTTGACAATTGAATGTTTATTTAAAAATGAAATGCTTATATAACAATCGATCATGCACAAAAGTTGAGTGTTTGCGAAAACATTCCAGTAAACAAAAGTTTAAACAGTGCTGTTAATATTTCCTAAACGTTAAGATATCATTCCTATCATTAAAAAAATAATTTGGCCCCCTGTACGTTTATTATCTCCTGTACGTTTATTTTTTTTACAGCGTTTTCCCTCTCCTGTACATTTATTATCTCCTGGACGTTTATTAATTTCAGCTCTTGTTTCTCCCCTGTACATTTATTCCCTGCTGTACGTTTATTCGGATCCTGAGAGTATTTATATGATTTGTACAAACTACAGTTGGATATCTACGTGCAACTGTGACGTCACGTTTGTGAGTTTTGATTTAAGCTTCGAACTTTAATAGCTAACAAAAGAATTGTGTAAGATAAATGAAATTTTGTAAAAGTCCTGGCACATATCGTGCTACTCATGGATTGATTATGACTCATCCTATCGACGAATAAAGTTATCTGAGGAATTGGCTTATTCAAATTTTTGAAATCTTCGAAATTTTCCTCCTGATGGCGGCCTAGCGGAAATTGAGCTTACTCGAATAATTTTGATAATTTTTTGATTAATAATTTATATTTTTTTAATCTTAATTATAGAAATCAAATTTTAGTACATTTTGCTTGGTGTGGACTATGCCTTATTTAAGTTTTATCCACTTTTGTCCACATTTGGCTCTGTTTACATTTTCCCATGTCTACATTGCTTCAGGTTTGTTTTGTATTTTGACTATTATCTTAACTTCAATCAATATATGGAATGCTTGTCTTTATAGTCGGACATGTAAAGCATTAAAAAAATTAAAAAGTAGTGAAATCTTTCGTAATTGGAATAACAAGGTTAGTACATCCAAGCAGTTGTGTACCTTAAGGGAATTAATTTTCGCGGGAATTAATTTTCGCGGTTTTCGCGGTTTTTTGCCGAATCCGCGAAAATTAATTCCTGCGAAAAATTTGTATTGTCCTAAACCGCGAAAATTAGTTCCCGCGAAATTAATGAAAAATTTCGGTCCGCAAAAGTAAATTCCCGCCAAATTTAACATTTTACAAGACGATATGAACGAGGACTTGTAACGTCTCATTGTACATTTACAACATTTCCAAAGTCACTTTGTCGTTTATATGACTATTTTTTCTACTTCCTTTCCATTTTATTGCCATTTTTCGTACAAATAAGGAAACAGCCGCAAAAATGAAATCCCGCGAAATTTTCTATTTCCCTTCAACCGCGAAAATAAGTTCCCGCGAAATTTTCATCTGCGATAAAACCGCGAAAATTAATTCCCATTTTTTCCGCGAAATTAAAAAAAAATAAAATCCGCGAAAATAAGTTCCCGCGAAAATTAATTCCCTTAATGTATTTGAAGAAAAATGATTTCCTTCATTTGCATTTCATCCTTTATTCTGTACAACCAAGTGAAAATATTGAGTTTTTTCAGGTAAAAGAGAATGTCATGGTTATATACAATGCAACAATAGCAGATTAGTATCAACGTAACAGAATAAATGGCTACAAATAAATTAACACGAGAAAAAGCAACAGATAACCTTCTGGATAAACTCCTATACAGAGTTGTATTTAAAAATGAACCACCTGGGAGTGTGATGTGTTTACTTTGTAAATTATTATTGAAAAGACCATTGCAAACATCATGTGGACACAGGTTCGTTTCTTTTTTGCTCTCTATACTGTTTCTTTCTCTATTCTGCACACTGAGGGAATAGGGCTTGAGACTAAAATAACACCTTAAAAATATCAGACATTTCGTTTTTATTCATCGTTTTAATAGGGTTTGTACAAAGTGTTTCAACGTTATGGAAGCTGATGGAGCTGGGAATAAAATATGTCCAGTGGACCGTGAAGTTATCGACTATCAATTTCCAGACATTTCGGCATTAACTGAGATAATGAATATGGAGTGTTTTTGTTTAAATGAAAAGGAGGGGTGTAAATGGATTGGATTGTTATTAAATTTAGAAGATCATTTAAGTACTTGTGATTTCAATCAGGAAGCACCTTGCCGCTGGGCGTTTGTTGGTTGTGATTTCACTGGGACTAAAAAAGCTGTCGAAGGACATATGTCTAAAGAAAACGTGAAGCATCATGCCCTGTTTTCAAACTTACTGTCAAGTGTTTTGGGTCAGTGTAAGACGTCAAAGATATCTATGAAAGAATTGAGAACTCTCTCAGATAGCTTATCGAAAACAATAATGGAATCCTCTGATTCTTGTATGGCTAGTCGATCTATACTGAATGATTGTTTTGTTTTCTTGCAAGAACGGAACTTAGATAGCAATGAATTAAAAAACTGGTTTGATTCTGTCTGTGCCACATTGGATGAAATCACTGCTAGCTCTTCATTCTGCCACCCTCAACTAAACCAAAAAATTGAGAAAATCAAAAAACAACAGACAAAGATTGATAATTTCATTCAGAAGAAACCTGGAAGAGGTGATATACTTGATTTGTCTAAGAAGGTTCAGGATAAGCTGGTTCTTTTGGAAACGTCTAGTAAACAGCACCATGATCAGTTGGCTCAAATTGATTTGAAAATCCGGTTGTTTCAATCTGCAACTTTTGATGGTCACTATATATGGAAAGTTGACAATCTTAAAAATCGTATGTTGAATACATCAAACGGAAAACTTAGCGATCTGTACTCCCCTCCTTTATATACGCATCCTTTTGGATACAAGTTTTGTGCAAAAGTATTGTTATATGGTGATACTAGTAAAAATCAGCCTGGATCATCTGTGGAACATTTAGCAATTTATCTAGTTTTAATGAAAGGGGATTTTGATGAAATGTTAAAGTACCCCTTTCCTCATACCGTTAGTTTTAAGCTCAGAAATTTATCAAAGAAAGCTGATATTGAACAAACTATTATTCCTGATACGGAAAAGCCCAATTTTCAAAGACCTTACGATGATATGAATAAAGCAATTGGTTATTCCAAATTCTGTAGTCACGACACATTGTATTCTGATGGTTTTGTTAAGGATGATGCTATATTCATTGAAATCAAAGTGGATATGTCGAGAGAAGTTTTGCCATAATCTATTTCTTACCTTCAATAGTGCAAATTGTTACTTTCAATGGAAAAATCCATAGCTTTATTTTTGACTCTGCATTGAAACATTCCTTTCTTGAAATCTCTAAGAGAGGAAATTTTGTCAGAAATAAATGTTGGACAGAGAATTTTTGGAATGATAAAATTTTTACGGGTGGAAATGTTTAGTTAATGCAACAATTCCTTCTTCACACAAATCAATCTTTGATCTCAATCAAATTAAACCAAGACGTAATTTGTTTACCTGCTGATGTTAGTTTGTATCTTCTGTATGATGAAATCTCCATTTTTGTAATTTACCTACTGTTATCGAGAAAAAAAGAACAATGAAGATTATTCAATGAAACATTTGTCTATATTATATAACTATTTTTTCTTAAATTTTAGTATTAATTCAGACTTGTCAAGTACAAGTATTAGAAAATTTTCATCCTTTAAAATATTTTGCCAGTGTTTTCTAATTCGATCCCTGACTTCCGTTAAACTTTCCATACCATTTTCATGAGAGGTCCAATACAGTGGAGGTTCCTAATTTTTACCAAATTTTCAAAAACGCTTCAATTGTTTTTTGTTGGGTTTTTTTGTTGTTTTTTTTGGAAAATTTTCACATTTCTTAACTTAGCCATGTTTCCCTTTTCCATAACCTACTGAAAAAGCTGAAAATTCAACTTGAACAGATTTTTCTGAAGTTTGCAAATTCAAATCTCACATAATCAATTCTTCTCTTCATTTTTACTTCTTTTTTTCGACGACATTTTGAAAGTAAGCATTTCTTGTTCTTAACAAAATATTAAATAAAATATATAAAATAAATATAACATTTTAAAAAAATATTAACAATCTACTTTTTTGCAATAAATTCGTAATAAAATCCATCAGAATCTTAACATGTTGAGTCCACACTCAAACTTTTTTCTAGTAATATTTACCTAAGGGAAGGGAATTTAATGCTTATTATATACTATTGATCGTAGGTATTATTTCAAAGTAGGATAAATATATTAGTGAAAACCTTTTATCGTTAATCCCCCTACTGTAATATTTAAAAGGACAGGAAACATCTACCAAGTACCTAAAATCAACGATTTCGTTTCAAGTATAGAAGTACGTAGAAATACTTTAATTTTGTAATTTCGTGAATTTAGTTTCGTCAACAGCCAATTTTTAAAAATTTCGCGGGAATTTAATTTCGTGGACAACCAATTTTTAAAAATTTCCTGGATTTCAGCGAAAATTTCTTTTCCGTAAGGTATTGCTTGATGGATTATTTGGGGGGAAAACACAAAGTCGTTCGAAAAATTTATCGATGATTCATTTTGGGTAACATAATGAAATGGCCATATTTGCTGTTTAAGCCATTCTGAGCCAAAAAATATGGAGACACTTTTTCCAGTCCTCATTCCCTCTCCCGTCATGTTCGATATTTTAACATTGTCTCTGTTGTATTGAAGGTGAAAATTTCATCTAAAAAGATTGGTATCCGTTATATTGTTACCATGCTCACTGTTCTTCCCTTTCTAATCTCCCCACACTCCCCTTCTCTCTGATGTACAGATTTTGACACACTCTGTCAATTTCATGCTAGAAGTACTTAGTTGCAGAAACTTTCGCGAAATTTTTGCATTTCGGGAACATAAACTTTCGCGAATACGGCAAACTGAAAATTTTAGCGTACATAAACTTTCGCGAAACAATAATTTTAGAAATTTCTGCCACCAAAAACTTGCGTGTGAATGACCAGCAATCAGTTAAAATCACGAGACAAATTTCACAAATTCTATTTTTATGTGAGGCACATTTAATTACAGTCAAGTTTTAAAATTGCCGGCCACTTACCTAGAGAAATATCTCACAATAGTCGCCCATGTTCAGCCTGCGTTGAGTTCACGAAAAATGAAATTAAAGCTTACCTCCCGTGAAAAAAAAAGTTATGTTCAAACCATTCAGAATGTGTAACTATATAACAATTTAAAAGTTTTTTTTGATAAATCGCACTGTTTATGAAAAAAATCGACAAAGTTAACTCGTGTATTCACCTCGTGATGTTCGTTGAGGACGCCATTTTTATTTACAAACTCAATCGGATGAAATCCGATTGTGACGTCAGAAGGTTGCTCGCGATAAATGTTTGGAGAAAGAATCCCCCGTGAAAGCGTATTAATAGTTCATTGAAACGTTGAAAAACTGTACATTATGTGAGAATTTTGATGAAATTTTGAAAGATTCTTGTGCATGATTGAAAAACATTTGACAAATTTTGACATCAACCCTGCTAACCATTATTTAGTGCAGCGATGGTGTAGTGGTTAGTACCTTTGAGTGCGACTGCTACGACCCGTGTTCGAGTCCAGTCATGTTGTATCTCGATACTCCACTCCGATGCGCTTTAAAAGCAGCGTATCAGCCCATTTAGGAGCCATCGACTGACTGCACACTGGCCTTCGGGCAAGTTAGAGCAATGCTATACGTATCTCCGGCGGTAAGTCAACTAATAGTTGCAAGTCGGCGGGCGGAAGAACCAACCGCCACGGATGGAAGCCCAAGGTCTAAAAACTCTCGGTTAATACTTACTTACCTTAGTATTTATATACTAAAGGGGATGTCATTTTCGTTTTTGTCGGTCACAGAATGACGACTCCACAGGCTGACAATTTCTCATATTTGAACACAAGTTAATTTTTATGAGGTTTCGTTAGAAAAAGCGAGGTCTCCGGAAACCAAGCCACGTGAACACTCTGTGCACAATTCTATTTTATATTGAGCATTTACTTTGAATTTTTTCTCAAATATCTTCAGAACACAAATGTAACATAAAGGCACTATTTCTTTAAGCTTCCAGTAGGCCTTTAAGGAGTAATGAAATCCTTACAAATTTTCTAATATAGGAGGCAAAAACTAAATATATATCTATGCAGACGCAGATTTTGCAACTCTCCCTCAACTCTCCCTCAACAGCTTGGAGAATATTCCACATCGACGATGTCATCGTAGATTCCTTGTGAAAACTTTCTCAAAGAATTTAAATCAGCAGTCGATTTATCTTTTAATTTGTAAGAGGCTTGAATTGAATTACACTTTTTCATTATTCATTTTATCATTGTTATTAGCTTCGTTGTTAATAGTTCTGTTATCAGTTCTCTGCTTCAAGTAATTTTATTTTCACTTTCTTTTAATACTTTTTTTATTTGTACGCATTGTTTGCTGCAAACAAAATTATCGACGGGGGTAGTTGAAGCATAAAGTAACATAATATACCGATCTTAGATCTCTGAGAAACATTTTTCTGCTGTGTTTACTTTCATTTCTCAATGTTTTCATGTGCGATGAGCAACCTCATGACGTCAAACTGCTGGCCATTATGAATTTTGATTTTGATCGGGAAATCAATATGGCGGCCTATCGAAGCTTCATGTTGAGCCAATTTCTAGACTTTTGAATTACAGATAACAGGTATACGAAGGACTTTTATGCAAAATTAATTTCATATTCCTAAATTATACGTAAATATACGTTATTCTAACATAAATTATTTTTTTACGGGAGGTAAGCTTTAAGTAATTGGCAATAATAAGTGTGCTCATGTTGTAGAGCTCGAAAAACTGATCAAAAAAATGTATGGGACCGTTCCGCTACAATCAACCGTTACAGAGATATCATCGTTCAAAGTTTTTGATAACGTCACAGACCCCTTCCTCAAAAAAATCAGACCCACATTTTTCGTCACCCCATCGCCTGTATCGCGGACTCCAAAAAACGTCAGTTATCCCTATTGGTTACCGACATAATTTTCCCTAAACGTCACGTTTGATTTCCGTCTCAATTCAATGACTTCATATCATACTGACGTCGCGAACAAGAAGAGAAATAATTTATGTGTGATCGAGTCAGCAATGTAAGATGATATTATATTGCTGACTCCCCGATTTCTTTCGCAGTTCACATCTACCATTTTGCGTGACAGACAAACAAACAGGGAATCGGCTATATAGACTAGCCGCCAAGGCGGCGTCGCTCGCCGCCCATGTTCAGCCTGCGTTGAGTTCACGAAAAATATAATTAAGTAATTGGCAATAATAAGTGTGCCCATGTTGTAGGGCTCGAAAAACCGATCAAAAAAATGTATGGGAACGTTTTGCTACGACCAACCGTTACGGAGATATCGTCGATCGAAACTTTTGATGACGTCACAGACCCGTCCCCCAAAAAAATTAGACCCAAATTTCTCGTCATCCTATCGCCTGTATCGCGGACCCCAAAAAACGTTAGTTATCCCTATTGGTTGCCAAGATAATTTTCCCTAAACGTCGCATTCGATTAGGGTCTCAATACAATGGTTTAACGCACACTGGCGTCGCGCGCACAAGAAAAGAAATAATTTATGTGTGTTCTTACATTGCTGACTCCCCGATTTCTTTCGCCGTCCACATCTACCATTTTGCGTGACAGACGGACAAACAAACAAACAAACAAACAAACGGAGAATCGGCTATTAATATATAGATTAGCCGACTAACCGGCGGCGTCGTTCGCCGCCCATGTTCAGCATGCGTTGACTTCACGAAAAATAAAATTAAGGAATTGGCAACCGAAAGTGTTCCCATGTTGTAGAGCTCGAAAAACCGATCAAAAAAATGTATGGGACCGTTCCGCTACGATCAACCGTTACAGAGATATCATTGTTCAAAGATTTTGATGACCCCTCCCCAAAAAAATTTGACCCAGAAGAGAAATAATTTATGTGTGATCTTACATTGCTGACTACAAACAGACAGACGGAGAATCGGCTATTAATATATAGATAACGAAATATTGTTTCTAGGACAATTCCTCCCTGGAAAATTGCCTCCCCCCGGATGACTTTCCCCTGGAAAATATATCAGTTTAATTACAAAATTTTAAATATTCATAATTTCTTTATGACTTTTCTTTTTGCTCACCAACGAATACAATATTTTTACATGACTTAGTCATAAATAAACAATTTCTAAAGTGGTAAAGTTTTTTGATAAATAATATTAACGCTCGGTTTCATGATGTTTATTGTTTATTCTTTACGCTCTAAAGGGATTCTCGACCCTTTCGTAAACAGATTGGATGTTTTTAATAGCCTCACTTATTCCAGGAAAGAATCCACAGGAAAAGAGAAAAGCACCGGTAATAACAGAAACTTCCGATGAAAGTGATAGCAAGGTAGTTCAAAACAAAATGAAGAAACGCCTGAAGCCAACGCAGTAACCAAAACAGATTTTTATACTGATCAGGAATATGACATTGACATTGAAAAATAAAATTATACATTAAATTAAATTAAATTAAACATCATTTGGTTTAACCCACCGTTTAACAAAAACTTGTCTACGAACATCGGTCGTTTCTTTTTGAACCTGGTGCGCAAGCATTTTCCGCGGCAACACAAGTTCCACAAGATTTTTAATAAAAATAATGTGAAAGTCAGCTACTCGTGTATGCCCAACATCAAGTCTTCCATCAACGCGCACAACATGAAGATTCTCACACCAACCGGTCACAGAGAAGACGAAAGAACATGCAACTGCATCAAAAAAGAAGATTGCCCGATGGCTGGAAACTGTCTCGCAGCAAACATAGTCTACGAGGCTACATTAACAACTGACATTCCACGCTACGGGGGAAAAAAAAATACATCGGAATTAGCGAAAGCACTTTCAAAAAGCGCTTCACAAACCACAAGACATCTTTCCGTTTAGAAAGATACAAAAACAGCACTGCTCTTTCTACGGAATACTGGAAAGTCAAAAACGAAAACGGAAACCCTAACGTAACCTGGCGAATTTTGAAACACGCAAAAGCTTTCACGCCTGAATCCGGAAGATGTGCACTATGTCTCGCAGAAAAATACGAAATTGCAGTGTATCCTGGAAAAAACTTATTGAACAAAAGGACTGAAATAATAGCCAAATGTCGACACAGAAGAAAACATCTACTGCTTCTCCACCACGGTCTGGAAAATATCACGTGACGTCAATTTTTTAGAAGCTATTGTAATGCATTTTTTACGGTTTATTATTATTCCGCTGAAGATTGTTACCGAGTACGGTGGCATGAAACTATTAGTACGGATAAACTAAATCTCGTCTATTTACTTACTTGCGTACTACAACCCTTTTAATTAGGATTTTTTTCGTCGTGGTATGATGATTTTGTTGGACATATATTTTTCACGTTGGCAAAACTATTTTTACTAAATATGCATTTTCCCTGGTTTTCCTATACACACCTAGAACTTAGAGTAATCGGCTCACTTCCGCAAAATTATTAGTCGGACAAAAGTGACTAAAATATTTGGAGGTGACTAAAATTTTGTCCGACTAATATTTTCGTCCGACTAAAATTTTGTCCGACTAAGTTTTGTCCGATAAGGTAAGTAGTCCTAACCCTAATTTTTCGGGGGTAATTATCTGGGGGACATTTTTCCAGGGGGGAATTGTCCTGACACCCAAAATATTATCTGGATCGTGGACAACTTCGTTCCCAAGGGCTTTTTGCCTTTTTCGATATGCGGATGGCGGCGAAGTTTCAATTCACTGTTTCACTCGACGTTTTGATGAAAAATTTTTAAGTACTTCCTTACCTCGCTTGCCCATATGAAGACGATTTTAAAAACATGGGAAGAAAAGACAAATGACGTCAATACTGCATAAATTAAAACCACCAGTATTTCAGTTGGTTTTGACCGGCCTGCACCAGGAACCAAAGAACGAAAAAATTTAAATTTTAAAACCGCGGTGAAATCAAACTTTATATCTCGTAATGATAATAAGGATAATTCTAATGTTACAAAAAAACAGACTGATATATATTTTCAGTCTACTTGTTAAAGGTTTTCTTATCACTTGGTGAAATACATTTGAAAAAAGGTATCGTCAAAAATTTTTGATTTTTTTTTTTTTTTTTGCAAAAATAAACTTTCGCGAATGACGATATATAAAAGTCTTTGAGAAGTTAATCTTTAGCGATTCAGCCAAATAGAAACTTTTTGCGAATTTAACTTCCACGAATAGTGTTGAAATTCACGAAAGTTTCTGCACCTAAAGTATGAAATTTCGAATTCAGTTCATTCTATTAAGACACCTTGCCTTCTACTCTGCTTGATCTGGAACCCGTAGCTGGACGATCGCTTTTTCTTTCTGGACAAAACTCACTCTCCGTATGATCTAATTCGACTTTGTCCTTTTCCTTCTTATCAATCGAAAGTTCTAATGGATAAAGATGCTCTGGTGCACATTCCATGGAAATCTCAACTTGCACAACTTTGCACAACTTGCACAGCTGGTGCAATCTTGCCTCTTCACACGATAGCAGCTTGTTGATAATTCCAATGTTCCGATGTACTCAATTCTTGCGTCAACCTAAAAAATGACTACGTCGCCCTCCTTGAGAGTCATCTCCTTATCATTATGAGTTAGATTTTTTCGCTCGCGTAAGTGTTACAAATACTCGGTTGTTGTTTCCAAACCTTTTCTCGACCATGCTTAAGGTACTTTTTTCAGGTCCACCGTGACATCTGAATCTTTGATGTCCTCCAGAGAGAGATTGAATATCGTTATATTTGGCGTCTCTAGTGCGGCTTGAATATTATTCTCTATGTAGCCCAAACAACGGTTGTTAATCGTTGTCTCGATGTTCAACATCAGTGATTTGAACTCTTCGAATTTTGGATTAAACTTTCCAAAGGAACTCCAAATAGTTTGTTTCATGATACCATACACATACTGCTCAACCACGCTGGTCCTTTTAGCAAGAAATTGCACAATTCATCACCTTGACATCATCAACCTTTAATTTTCGCAGGCTTTTGTATTGTGTCGACATACCTCCAGATCATGTGTGGAAGATGCACCAGCCAACGTTACCAAATTTTGTACATATCTTTCAATTTGACAAGTGTCACCAGCGAGACCAAACCAAGAGGGTTGTAGATTAATGCTAGATACCTCAGTACGCTTCTTTTGGTAATATACACGTCTAGGAACTTTACGACAAGATTGTTGCTTTGCTTTGAAACTCCAAGGATTGCTGATTCCAGTCTTTTCGTGTTGCATATAGTTTGATCATTTTGTTCTAGATCTTTGACTTTGGAGTATCATTATGTAATTGAACCTAACGCGTCTGAGGAGTTTGATTGTGGATGCTTCCCATTAATGTACTTCCTTCTCCGTGCTCGCTCCCCTGATGTATATGATGATGACAGTCCAACGTTCTTCTTTGCAGATATGAAGCTTGCAGCAATCCAATCGCGGCTTTTGTGAAATAAAGCACGGTGGTTCCATAAACAGACATATCATTGGTCCAACAGAAACAAGCGCGTCCTGGTCTTTCCCTCAAATTACGGATTTAGTGGAATTACACGTTTTGCACATTTTTTTAATAAGCAACAAAAATGTTCATTTGAAGCTCATTGTTGCTTATTTTTTCAAGGTTTTAAGAAATAGTTTTTATTATAGCACTTATATATTTAAAAATGGCCTCTCTAAAATTTTGTTGTCTGCATTTTGAGGCTGGCTTGTTGCTTATTTATTGCTTAATCTTTAATGAAACCTCAGGATGTTGCGTATAAAGTGCTGCTAAATAAAAAAGGGTGAATTTCTCCTGTAATGGCGACTGGTTGCACTCGGTTTCTGATTAAAATTATCCATAGGCGATCTATCAGCGCGGGTCCAGTTACAAGGGATTGGTTTTGGAGGCGGCATTTTACTTTGCTTTTGCTTCTGCAGATACAGTAAACTCTCTCGAACTCAAACCTGGAAGTGGAAAATAAAACCGCTCGAATTATGGAGAGTTCCAGTTACAGAGAGTGATATTACTAGGTTTTAGCTTGAAGAGACCCACTGATTCAGTTCGATATTATGGAGAGTTCGAGTAATGGAAAGTCGAATTATAGAGAGTCCACTGTATTTTCGTTTTTCTTGTTTCTGCATCTTCTCTTATTGCTGCTTTGTGTGGAATAATTCCCTTGCTCCTTGAACCTCTTCTGGAACTGCTTCAATACTCCCGTCCTTCAGTTGCTCTGGTAACTTTGAGTTACATTTTTCGAAGCCGTCTAGATCACACTTCAGCTTGTTGAGTAGGTTATATTACCTTCGAAGACCCGGTGTTTTTTGTTGTTATGCAGCTTGTTATGGTTCGCAATCCCTTTTTGTGCTAGCCTTCCGGGTGTTGCTGTGTAGTTGCTCCTTCATTTCTAAGAATGCTGCCATTTGGTCACCATTAGTTATGTCTTGAAGACCAAAGACATCAATGCGACACATGTTGTCGTAATCAGACGCGGATTGCGTCAGGAATATTGTTTGTCAATTTTTTCACCCGCGGACACAACAACCCATCCCAAACCATTTCTGCCACTGGCTAACCAGGTCTTCTTCTTGTTCTTAGATCTTTCTTGGCCTTAATCATTCAGTAAACGTCCAGTCTAATGACTAAGTGTATTAGGCACTCGAGTCGGACGGTGTCGCCAAAATGAATTCCTGGAATGATTGTGTTCTGTACCTTATTGTAGCTTTATAATTTTTACTCGGGTTGTTTGTCCCATTCAAACTCTTGTTGAAAGTCCCTTGAGAATAGTTTGACAGTGAACTGTCAATGAACAGAGTTTGACACGCTTAATTGTTCCTTAATAGTCTATAACGTTCTCCGTGTTTCATTGTTATACAAATCGTGCACTCTTGTTCTTTTGTGAATGAAAAGTTTGTTCACAACTGTGGAGATCGATATGGAGTGTCTTAACAGGATCGTTTTCTGCCATCGCGCACTCCAAAATGTTTCCTTTTCATTAAGTCTTAATTGTTCACTACGTAAGGCACGAAATATTTTTTTTGTAATGGAACAGTTCGTGTATACTACTAAAAAGGAATACATTGTTCCTTTGTCAAAAGGAATGAATAAATGACTCTCCTGTGAAACGCACTACGGTATAAATATGTCATTCAAGTTTAAAGAACTAAGTTATCGTTTTTTATTTGTGTAAATCGTTAAGTTAAAAGTTTTATGTTTAAAGTTATAAAAAATGTTTTTAAATAAAATAAAAACGTTTTTAAAATGTCGAAGAGAACATTAGTTGTTAACTGGGTTGGAATCAATGGCGCTGCTAAACACAAGAGAAAGTTGGTATTACGTCCAAACGATAGAAATATTTACATCTGCCCTGTGCAAAATTGCCTACACATTGGTTTTAAAAGCAGTCGAGGTTTACGCAAGCATATCGATGTCAAGCATTGTTGGTATTACTATTTTGACGAAGCTCCAGATATCAAGAGGGAAGAAGTCGAGGCACAACAGCCAATCAGAAAGAAAGTATGTACGGCACACAAGCCTTCCTTTTCTATTAACGATGGTATTGCAAAGACGTTTTGGAACTGGCTGCGTACACCATGTGGAGGAGGGAAGTCTGATAAAGAAGCGAAGCAATGTGCACAACGATGTATGAAATTTTTAATAGCTAGTTTTGACGACCTCGAATCAGAATCGTGTTTAACCGAAGAATTTGTCGATTGTTGCTTGGGTACACCCTCCATCATTATGGACTTCCTTAAAATACTTGAAGAAGATTGGAAACTAAGTTGTTCGGCGTCGTTAAATTACTTAAAATCAATATCAGACATACTGGACTTTCGAAAAGCGAACGGTGTCTCCGACAGCACTTTACGTTGTTTTGCCGTCACCGAAGTTTACATACGACGTGGTAAAGAAAATCTCGGAAAGAGAAAGAGACTCGAGTATTCTCGGAACCTGGATTTGGAGAGACTCATTGCTCGAAACAGTTGGGCGAGCTTGGAGGAAATGGAAAACGTCATCCCGTACCACATCAATCGTTTTCGAGACATCCTACAAGAATGCAGAGACCAACGAAACGTGTCGGCATCTCAACTGGCGTTTGCAACGAGATTCATTGCTACGTATTTATTTGTTCGTGTTAAGTGCTCCAGACCAATGACCTATCAATACTTAACCATAGAAATGATTGATAAAGCAAAGACTAATGGAGGTTACATTGACCAAAAGGAATTTAAAACTGCCGAAAGATATCTATTTGACACTGTAATTCTCGATTCCGAAACTATGAAGATTCTCGATTTCTATATCCAGTTAGTGCGACCGAAACTAAATCCAAACTGTGACTATTTGCTCGTTACAAACAAGGGGAAACAATACACCGCCTTCTCGTCAGCCATGAGCGTCCTCGTTCACGAGGCTATTGAGAAATACATACACCCGACTCGCTATCGGCAAATTGTGGAGACAGAAAGTGCTGAGAGACTCAGCCAATCGGAAAGAGAAATTGTTTCACGTGACCAAAAGCACAGTTCTCACGTGGCCAAAGTGGCTTATCAAAAGAGTTTGTCAAGAGACGTTGCTTCACGCAGCAAGCAATGCATGGAGAAACTGATTGGTGATAAACGAAAGGAAGTGAGTGCAGGCATGATGGACGTTTTAAGATCAATCAACAACACGGCGCGTACATTCGATCAGCAAGTACTCGATCAAGCAGAAACAATAATGTCACAGCCCTGCAGTAGTTCATCTGAACAAGCTGTTGGCAAGGGTAACGACGACGACGATGTAACAATAACGAATACCATTCCAGCTAATTTAGGTAGCTCTGCCATTACCGACTTGAATGTAGATCGAGCGATTGTACCACTTATAAGTTCTGACGTGAATTTGAAGAAAGAAGTTGTGAATGAACAAACCAAAACGCGGGTAAAATTCACAAAGGAAGGAGACGTTTTTTTGTGTAAAGGCATTGCAAAATATGGCAAGGGATTTTGGACATTAATACTAAAAGATCCTGAATACTTGTTTCATTCGTGTCGTAACAAGGACACGCTGAGAATGCGCTCGGAATCTCAGGCATATAAACGTAACGCAGAAGAATATTTCAAAAGTATTTCGGCTGTATGAAGCACATGTATACTTTAGTTGAAAATGAATTTAAAATGGTTTTTGATCCGCTCAAACGGCGCCGGGGGAGTTGCAGAATCTCTACGTAATATTTGACCCAGGATGTCTTCTTCATCAAAAATGGAAATTGGACTGTCCAAATGCTGTAGCAATTGTGTATCAGTTAGCTCATCGGCCATGATCCTGAAATGCGCATAGAAAGGTGGATTAATAAAATGATCTCGCTTTTACAGTGACCCACTCGATCCTTGTAACACCTTGTAACACCTTGTAACACCTTAGCCTATCTAGTAACTTCTTGTAACATATTTTTGAAGATAAAATATCTTTTGATGATACATCTAGCTAGTACCTAGTCAATTTTGAAAATGCTCAGACCCCTTTTAAACTAGTATGGTTTTGAGGTGATGGTTAAGTTCAGGCTAAGCAGTAGTTTTACAATTTCTTCCTTGTAACACCTTGTAACACCTTAGCCTATCTAGTAACGCTGTGTAACACGATTTCAAAAAAGAAAAAAGTTTAGCAATATTACAGCTTCATACAATTTGTTCCCAGTCCAGTCCAGCAGATTCCAGTCTTTCTAAAAGATTTTCTAAAAGTTTCTAATAAGTTTTAAAATATTGTAGTTCCATACAGATAGTTCCCAGTCCATTCTGGTAGAGTCCAGTCTCTCCAAAATAGATTGGAAATTTTGCCGTGCTTGTAACCCCTTGTAACATCTTAGCCTATCTAGTAACGCTGTGTAACACGATTTCAAAAAAGAAAAATGTTTAGCAATATTATAGTTTGATGCAGTTCGTTCCCAGTCTATTCTGCTAGAGTACAGTCTCTCCAAAAGAAATTGGAAAACTTGCAAAGACTGGAATCTACTGGACTGGACTGGAAACAAACTGTATCAAACTATAATATAGCCAAGCATTTTTCTTTTTTGCGATCGTGTTACAAGGCGTTACAAGATAGGATAAGGTGTTACAAGGTGTTACAAGCTGTTACAAGCACGGAAAAATTTCCAATCTCCTTTTGGAGACTGGAATCTATGAGAAAGGACTGGGAACGAACTGTATCAAACTACAATACTGCAAAACTTTGCAATCCCTTTTGAAAATGCACCGTGCTTGTAACCCCTTGTAACATCTTAGCCTATCTAGTAACGCTTTGTAACACGATTTCACAAAAGAAAAATGTTTAGCAATATTATAGTTTGATGCAGTTCGTACCCAGTACAGTCCAATAAAGTCCAGTCTTTCGAGAAGGGATGGCGAACTATCCTATCCTTTTTGGAGAGACTGGACTCTAGCAGAATGGACTGGGAACTATCTGTATGGAATTGCAATATTTTAAAGCTTCGCAATCTCTTATAGAAAGACTGGAATCTACTGGACTGGACTGGGAACGAAATGTATGAAGCTATAATATTGCTAAACATTTTTCTTTTCTGAAATAGCGTTACAAGGCGTTACTAGATAGGCTAAGTTGTTACAAGGGGTTACAAGCTTTGCAAGTTTTTCAATTTCTTTTGGAGAGACTGTACTCTAGCAGAAGAGACTGGGAACGAACTGTATCAAACTATAATATTGCCAAGCATTTTTCTTTTTTGAAATCGTGTTACAAGGCGTTACAAGATAGGCTAAGGTGTTACAAGGGGTTACAAGCACAGCACATTTTCAAAAGGGATTGCGAAGTTTCGCATTGTTGTAGTTTGATGCAGTTTGTTCCCAGTTCTTTCTCATAGATTCCAGTCCCTCCAAAAGGAGATTGGAAATTTTGCCGTGCTTGTAACCGCTTGTAACACCTTAGCCTATCTAGTAACTTCTTGTAACACATTTGCAAAGACAAAAAAATATTGATGAATAAGAAAAAGCATTGTGTGGTAGGTTCAATACAATGTTCTTTCCTTAATAAATATTCACTATCGCTGCTAAAAACTATGGTATATGTAGGTATGCTTTTAACAACGAATAGCTGGAAGTCAGGTTTCACATCCTCTGAATCACTGATAGAATTGAACAGATCCACATCTTCCCCACCACAAGTACTGCACACTTGATCTTCCTCAGGATCGTCGGTACCGTGTATCTGTTCACGCATTTGTTTCCGGATTGATTCGTAGTTTGAATATCTTTTGAAGAACTGATCGAAAAAAAGATCTTCAATATTTGTTTCAAAGAAGCTATGTGCAATAAACACTATCTGGACCTTGATAGTCCGTTCTTTGACGCATCTCAAAAATATTTACAGCTTCCTCAGTCACTTCAAGATTCTGCCACGCATCTGGCTGATAGGTGGCTAGATCGCATACCTTTTCTAAGTAGTTTGCGTCGTCAGTAGCGACCATAATTTACCCTACCATTCTCGTTATGCTTCTGCAGAGCAATAAAATAATGCAGGTAAATATTTTTTTGTAAAATCGTGTTACAATGCGTTACTAGATAGGCTAAGGTGTTACAAGCTGTTACAAGCACGGGAAAATGTGTATCTCCTTTTGAAAGATTGGAATCTAGCAGAAAGTACTGAGAACGACCTGTGCGGAAAAATAATATTGATAAAAACTTTATTTTATGAATTTTAGTTTGATGCAGTTCGTTTCCAGTCCAGTCTGTTAGAGTCCAGTCTCTGCAAAAGCTATTGGAAAGTTTGCCGTGCTTGTAACACATTGTAACACCTTAACCTATCTTGTAACCCCTTGTAACACGATTTCAAAAAAGAAAAATGCTTGGCAATATTATAGTTTGATGCACATCGTTCGCTGTCCAAACTGCGTCCAGTCCAGTCTCTTCAGAAAAGGGATAGGAAAGACTGGACTCTATTGAACTGGACTGGTACGAATTGCATCAAACTATAATATTGATAAAGATTGTTCTTTTGTGAAATCGTGTTACAAAGCGTTACTAGATAGGCGAAGGTGTTACAAATGGTTACAAGCACGGCAAACATTCGAAACTCTTTGGTAGAGACTGGGCTCTAGCAAAATAGACTGGGAACGAACTGTATCAAAATATAATATTGCTAAGCCTTTTTCTTTTCTGAAATCGTGTTACAAAGCGTTACTAGATAGGCTAAGGTGTTACAAGCGGTTAGAAGCACGGCAAAATTTCTAATCTCTTATGAAAGACTGGACTCTATTGAACTAGACTGGGTACGAAATGCATCAAACTATAATATTGATAAAGATTTTTCTTTTGTGAAATCGTGTTACAAAACGTTACTAGATAGGCTAAGGTTTACCAGAGTGTTACAAGGGGTTACAAGCACGGCAAACATTCGAAACTCTTTGGTAGAGAGTGGACTCTAACAAAATAGACTGCAACCGAACTGTATCAAAATATAATATTACCAAGCCTTTTTCTTTTTTGAAATCGTGTTACAAGGCGTTACTAGATAGGCTAAGGTGTTACAAGCGGTTACAAGATTTGCAAGCTTTGTAATCACTTTTGGGAAGGTGTTGATGGTCTGGCAGTGCCATTTTCAAACTCTCTTCGCTTTTCCCACATATTTTGTATTAGTCGTCTTTTGTTAAAGGCCTTCAACCTAAAGCTTCAATAGGTCTATGAAGAGCTGTAGCATTTTAGGCTATAAAGATAACTGTTATAGTTGTAACTGTCCTTAAGATTTTTATGTTAAACTACACACAAAAATCCAAATTTCATAAATCACATTTTAAAACTGCTTCTATTATAAAAAACGTTTCAGATAACAACTTTTCGTAAATTTATTGTTGAAGCAAATCTTAGCGCGAAGAGATCATTAGAAAATCGACTAACTTATTGTAGCTTTATAATTTTTACTCGGGCTGTTTATCCCATTCAAACTCTTGTTAAAAGGCCCTTAAGAATATTTTCACAGTGAACTGTCAATGAACAGAGTTTGACAAGAGATAGGAAAGTGCTGATGCTAGGACAGAAATTGTGTCCCTCATAATCATATGATTTCAATGCATGGAATTTTCCTACTATAGCTAATATTATCATCTAAGACCTTTGTTTTCATAACTCGTATCGCGTTATGAAACGTGTTATTTTGATTACATAACAAATAACAACACGTAAGCAGTTTTAATTATTATTATATAACCACAAATTACTCATAAATGTAAACAATTAAATATCTCATAAAAATGTAGTAAAAAGCAGTTTGTAGTAGTTTCATTTTTATAACATAAATGAGCTAACAATACATATAACACACAGATCAGCGTAGTCTAGTGGATAAGAACGCTAACTTGTAACAGCAAGGTCGTGTGTTCGAACCCCACGCAGTTCGTCTGAGAGGAAGTATATATACTTCGGCGGTTGTAGATCTCTCATGTTCTGGTTGTAAAACTTGCATGAGTGCGCACTTCCCCGCAGTTGTGTTGAATATATCGCGGAATGGTTAGCATTGCGTCTGGGTGATTTATCACTGTCAGGTTTCTCTGGTCCATAGAGACATTCAGGTTACCGTCATTTCGATCGAAATTCAACAAACGCCAGGGCTTAGAAGTGTTAGCATGTATCCACGATGCCGACTATAATTGCAAACTACATGCGCTGATCAGCGAAATACATACCATATACTAAACATCATGGTTATCGCTAAAACCAAAGCAATTTTCTCTTCTTCGTGAGATGGGAGTGAATCTGTTTGACTCACTCTTGTTTGAACTTTCTTTTGTGTTGGAGAGCTAGTCACTTTGGATGAAATATGATGCTCTTGCATAACATTAATCATTTTATTTCTTCTGAGACTCAAGTTCTCATTAGATATGAGAATTTTGTTATTGTAACCAGACACCCCCGACTTGATGTTTAGATTCATGTCACTAGGTAACATGTAAATACCTTGTCCAACTGAATAATCAACTTTGCTTGAAGCGTAATTTAAAGTATCTTGATAACGTTTAATGTCATCTTGAATATCAACTCTGCGGTTAACAATGTCTTCAAAGTTGTTCATAAAAACTCTTTGAGCTGTCAAAGCGCTTGAATTATTACCTAAAATAGAAGAACGAGCTGAGGCTTGCGAACTAAGAACAAGATAAGCATATGCTCTAACACTCTCTGAAATTTTTACAAGACCTGTTTTTGTAAAGCCTTTAGATTTTTCTATAATCCATCGTGTCATGGAGTCGTCTGTGAAATAACTCAGACCTGGCGTTGGATAGTCTCTACGTCTTTTTTGATACGAGCTGTAAAAATATTGCCCTTTGTATTTTTTAGGATCAGAATCGACACCATATTCACTACAGATTTTTAAAAACTCTTCTTTGTTATAAGGATTATCGTATTGGTTGAAACTATCTTCAAAAGGTAGAGGTGTCTGCAAGCGCTTAATGATTCGTCTAATGTGATAATAGACGTGAAAACGATATACTGCTCTAATCATAGGAGTAGAGCGACCTTCTTTCAGAAGTTCAGAACTGACTCCACAAGCACTTGAAGCACACCAAGTGACAAAATTAAGTTGGGTTTGCCATAATTTAAATGGTTGTTCCTGCCAAATTTTCATGCGTTGTTCATTTTCATCCATTTCATAATTAGTAAAAATATTGGGAAAGCTCGCAGGAAAAGAACCATTTTCAGAGACGATAATCGTTTGTTTGTATAAATCTTTAGCATTCAATATCTGAAGGTCTTGTCCTCCATTTGGCTTATAAGCCGCGTTGGGATTATATTTAAAAATATTCTCCATTATTATTTAACAATATTATCTTCTATTTAATACAAGAAAATGTATATCACAGTAAATCTCGTAAGGGGTGAGAAGACCATATATCTACCTTACCCCATTCGAAATATAGACGGTTCGAAAGAGATCGCATTATTTGAGATATTTGCAGACACCGTCACCTATCAAATCACAACACCGATAACATTGAAGCTGTCTGACGATGGGAAAGCTGAAAAGTCGATATCAAAACGAACATTCACGAGTAGGGAATTGAATGCCTTTTTAGCAGGTGCCTTTTTAGAAGGCGATATAGAAATTAAAAAATTAGGCAAATACCCTCAAATAATCAAAACAAATACGCTAGCTAAAATAACCAAAATGAATTTACATCTCTCTGAACTCGACAACACTCAAAATATTGAGGATGGAAAGCTAAGTGATATTCTACTAACCGTTCCCATCGCTAAATATAGTGACTTTACACATACTGAGCCTAAAAATCCTCATTACAAAAAACTAAAAAACGGTGTATTCCAATCTCTCACGTTGAGACTGACAGATCAGCATGGGAATCTGCTAAGTGAAGATCTGGGTACAACCGTTGTTTTGCACATCCGCTAAACCGAGATAAAAAGTAATAATTAATTATATATATCATAATTAATAATGGAGTATGGAAAGAGGTTAAATCCAGAACGTTCACTTAGAACTGCCCGCGGTGTAAAAGGTTCTCGTCAAAAAGTAATTGTCACACACAATCCGAGTGAGATCGATCAAAATCAGTTATTATTGGTTAGGTTTCCAAATTTAGGAAGTGATGATGTCATTATCCCAGGAACAACGAATCTAAGTTTTGATATTGAACTCGAGTCGAAAGCTGACTCAAAAAGAACATTGGTCAGTAACATTGGAAGAGCTATCGTTAAGAAGTTGGCTGTCAAGTTTGAAGGTAATGAGATATTGAGCATCGATGACTTTGATCTTTTTGGATGCTACAGAGATTTATGGTTAACCAAGTTTGAAAAGAGAAACGCGATAAGACAGGGTATCATCATCGACGATGGGTGTACAGAAAATTGTATGAAATTGAGGATCAACGCTTCTGATAAAGATGATAATGATGATGAAGACAAAGCCATTGCTAACACCTATAAAAACAAGTTTGTCATTCCACTCGATTTTGAAATGCTAGATAGTACTATCCCATATTATCAAGCCGGATTAGGTAATAGGCTTTGCTACGAGATCACATTTAACGATTATAACCGAGTTATTTATTCTGACCCTCCAACTTCTGCCGCAGGTCAAAGAAAAAACCCAGACGGTAAATACAAAATATCCAACATCTCACTTGAATATGAGCTTGTGACACAACCCACGTTGGCTAGACAAATCGCTTCTGAATATCAAAACATGGCTTTGCTCTATGATAGGATTTTGCGGCACAGACAAATTAGAGTAAACAAGTCAGACACAACGTGGAATTGGTCATTCAACACACCTGCCAAATCTTTGAAGGGTATCTTAGTTCTGTTTGAAGAAGAAGAATCCTACAAACGAGAAACCTGCAAATTCTACAATCCAAAGATCAAAAAGGTATCTGTCATCGTTGAGGGTAAACCTAACCAACTTTTTGCTCAAGGGATGCAGCCGTTTGAACAATACAATGAGATTTGCAAGTATTTTGCTGAAGGAAAACCAAAAGATAATAGCGCCGGCGAAAACCGAAAGCGCTTGGGATTACATGATGTAAAAGTCTCTGATTACTTGACAAACAAGTATGCTCTATGGTTAGATTTCAGAACAATTGATGAGAATGCATTACATGGGACCGGTCGAAGGATTGAAAATGCGAGTGAAGGCATCACTTTACAGATTGAAAAGACCGCTGAAACTGCAGGAAACTTGAACGCATATATATATCTAATAATGGACGCTCAATTGAATATTCAAAACGGAGAATTTATGTCTGCATTATATTAGTAAAATGAACACACTTTACATGAAAGAGCCTCACACAGCATTATTCGTTGGACCAACATCGTGCGGCAAAACGGATCGTGTCATAAAATTATTAGAAAATGAATACTATGATCACTTTGATTTCATCGTGATTATATGTCCCACCTTGAGGTGGAATCAGACTTACAGAGATCGGAAGTGGTTCTGGAATGACAGCTATGTGATTTTAATTGAGCCAGAAGGTCAATTATATGAATGGATTAAGAGTATGGACTTTTTCTGTGCTGGATACAAAACCTTATTCCTCATTGACGACATCATCGCTGATGAAAAATTGAACAAAAAGAGACAGCCTTTGCTCGAGTTGGCAATTAGCGGCAGACATCGAAATCATTCGCTATGGTTACTCACACAATCATACACGGCTATACCTAAAAATTTACGACGACAAGCTAAAATGTTATATGTGTGGTATCCAAAAGATAGAAACGATCTAGCCACTATTCATGAAGAGAACGATGTCATTGATTCGCAAGAAAAATTGAAAGATGTCAAGGAAAAACTGAAAGGAGGGAAACACACGTGCCTAGTCATGAGAATGGAACACCCAAGAACGCACGTGATTTGTTAAACAGGTTGATATATTTGTTACAAGACTCTTGTAACAAAAAACTGTAAGACTACTATAAGACTCCTATAAGACTCCTATAAGACTACTATAAGACTACTGTAAGACTACTGTAAGACTACTGTAAGACTCCTATAAGACTACTGTAAGACTCCTATAAGACTACTGTAAGACTACTATAAGACTACTATAAGACTCCTATAATACTACTGTAAGACTACTGTAAGACTCCTATAAGACTACTGTAAGACTCCTATAAGACTACTGTAAGACTCCTATAAGACTCCTATAATACTACTGTAAGACTACTGTAAGACTCCTATAAGACTACTGTAAGACTCCTATAAGACTACTGTAAGACTCCTATAAGACTCCTATAAGACTCCTATAATACTACTGTAAGACTACTGTAAGACTCCTATAAGACTACTGTAAGACTCCTATAAGACTACTGTAAGACACCTATAAGACTACTGTAAGACTCCTATAAGACTACTGTAAGACTCCTATAAGACTACTGTAAGACTGTTATAAGACTACTATAAGAGAATAATTTACGTCTCAATACAGGTTCTAGAATTTTACCAATATGTTTAATCCTCGATTCAAAGCGTACTCTGTCAACAGCAGCCTCTATCCAGTTACCTCTACGAGATTCACAAGCAGAGATATAATGGACCATTACTATATCATTAAAAGTAACCCTTTTTGTATGTTGATGGGAAAATATAATATCATCATCTGAGGATTCATCATCGGACATAATTGTTTAAGTAAACAATGTTTATTTATTTAACAATGTTAGAATATATCAACTTTATATTATTAAACATCATCATCCTCTTATCATTATTTTGTCTTAAAAAATACCTCTCTCTAATAAAAATGGCGGAAACAGCGATCGATAATTTAATCAGCTACGATATTCCAGGTGAATTCCCACCACCACCTTCAGATGGTAAAAAGCAATTTTTGCTCGAGTGTGTCTTAACTGGAAATAGCAAGCTATACTTAGGGAAAATGTACACGGAAGAGCAAATTAACAAACTCAAAGATGAAGAGGTAGAAAAACTTTTTAGTATCTACGAGGCTAAACTATCAGGTCAAATGGTAAAATCCTTCTTGGGGAAATCACTCATACGCATTTATTCGATGGGGGCTTGTGCAACGTTAGGAATAAACAATCAAGAAGCGCTGAGCAATGACCTGGAAACTGAGCCCATCTTAAACTCTGCCCTTCAAAGATTTATATGTGACTTATATTATAAATTCGGCCCATTATTAGCACCACTCAGTGTTGCACTTATTACTGGGTGGCATTATATCAATGAAAGGAATTTAAATAAATCCGATGATAATATAAATACAGCAGATAATAAAAATGTCAGAAGAACAGACTCCCATTCAAGTGACAACGAAGAACCCGAAAAAGGTTGAAGCGGGTAAGAAGTTGGCGGAATACAACCGTAAAAAACGAGAAGAATTGAAACACGTGTCACCTCAAAAAGAAGTGAAGAAGTCTGAGGCCTCTCTCACCAAACCAAATGAACAACCTATGAACTAAACCTATGGTGTAGGTGGAATAATAGCTCTCGGTTTAGTTGGTGGATTTGCTTATTTTGTCTATAAAAAGAGAGAGCAAATATTACCCCATGGGTCACCATCCACCCCCCTTCCACAAAAATCTAAAATACCGGTGAAAATCAATAAACATGAAATGGAATAAAAAGAAAAATAACGCTATATATAATCTCGCAATATATGTAACAAATATGGACAAGAAAAGTATCGTCAACGATTTATATCACGCATCAGTCGTCTGCGTTTTCGCTATCAGCTACTCTATGCTAGGAAAAAAGGTATTAAAAATGACACCTCCCTCTATTCAAAAGCTCGACTTGGAAGATACGGGAAAACTAGTTGCCATTATCGCCGCTAGTGAAGTGACAAAGGACTACTTAATCAAACAAAAGATTTTGCCTGAAAATATCAATATCTAAATATGGCTTCTATCGCAATGATGTTGGGTGGAGCTTTAGCTAACGCTTTGGCTTTCACAGGATCAAGCTATTTGTTTTCAAGTTTATCTAAAGACAGAATCGATAGGGAAAGAAAACGTCATGATTTGGCCATAGAAAAATTACAAAAAGCACAGATTGAATGGCAGCAAAAACGACAGGAAAGAATCGATTTTATCAATAAGCAGCTCATGCTCGAAAAGAAGGCTGATTCAAAATTCGTAGAGCTAAACGATGCAATGAGAGAGTACAATAGGGTGTTTAGTAATCATCTTGAACCGCTACCACGGGAGCCTGTATTGAGCGACTTTTATACACCGAGTCATGATCAACATGAAAGAGAATTGGCTTTTATAGCTCTGAGTATGCTTGGAATTGGTGGAATTGTGTGGTATTTTGAAAGATGAAGACCATCAACAAAAATTATGTTACACGATACATGTAACATATACACTTTCAGATGGTTAAGGTCTAGTGACAAGGTATGTATAGATCAACCACCCAACCCCTACAATCAGAGCCCATAAATTTTGACTTAACCAACCTACAACTTCTTTTGCTCTGTTCAATATCCATGATACGATAGACCCAATTATTCCTGGTAAAGCCTCTGCCGCTTTCGATGCTAATCTACCTAGAAGTGATGCTAACGCTTTGAGTTTATTTTTTATCCATTCCTTTGCATCGTCCTTTTTATCACCGCCTTTGTCAGGATTTTGTGAAGAGCTTCCAGCTGCTGATCCTCCCGGTAACAAAGCTTCCACAAGAACACCGATAGCCACACCAAACGCTGTCAGAATGCTAACGATTGTTATACCTTGTTCACGGAATAGTGTTCGTATCCTTTCACCTAATGTGGTATCTTTGTCTAGGACTTTAGCAATGGTTTCTTTGATGCTCGTAACTTGACTGTTTAGTTTGCCTTTGAGAATATTAATGTTCTCTTTCCTAGCTTCCAACTCTTCACGTAATCCCTCCATTCTCTTTTCAACCTCTTTTCGTTGTTCATCTGTGTATGTTGCATCATTTTCCATTTCTTCCAACTTGTTTTTCTCCTTATCAATATGCTGTTCTGTTCGAACCTTTTTTGCAACCTCTTCCTGAAGACCCCCTCGTATGTTTCTCAGCGCTTTATCCAATCCTAACAGCTCACACACAGGATATTCAAATAGATCGCCGGTCTGAGTTGTTTCATGATCGACCGATTGTTGTCTAAGCGTTGAAATTAAATCTTCCGTACTGTTCACCATATCACCGGACATATCTTCCAACTCTACATCGGTTGCTGTTGTGATTTTAGATGTCGAGGGAAGGTCTTCTGATATTTTGTTAAGTACAGCTGCCTGTCTGGCTGAAAAATTGCCACTAGGTATATCATACCCTAACTTACGCAGTCTATCTTTACCAAGTCTTTTTACTATCTCTCCAGCAGTCCTTAGTTCTCCATTGTTTTTTGTCAATGTTTCGTTACTGTCTTTGTAGTATAATTTACGATCTCTAATTTCAAACAGATCGGTATGTAACGCCTTAGGTTTTTGCTGAAGTTCTTCGAATAATCTATCACGCAACCCTTCAAGTAGAGTTTCCAAAACTCTAGTACGCTGACTGAGACCTCCAAATGATGTTTCTCGTTCACCTGATGTATGTATCTGTGCACCCGTACGATCACCGGTCGGTATGAGAGGAAACATCTCATCTGTTGTCTCATCTGTCGTCATCCCATGTTCTCCAAAGGGGTCAATGTCAATGTCTGCCATTTTATTTATTTAGAGGATAATTTATTATTAATTATGTTATAACAACCCTCTAAATATGAATTTTAAAATTTATCCAAAACTACCCACTGCTCCTGAGGATTTGAATGAGCAGGAAAAGTTTAACGCAAGCATAATAAATTCTGAGTTTGAAGAGTTGATAAAACTGAAGGACAAATTTAGCATCAAGCTCAAGAGATACAACAAGGCGATAGAACGATCGATGCTATTAAATGCTAGCTCAAGCGCTATAACCATTGGCTCTGGCATCGGTTCAATTGCAACAGGGGCTACTATTATTGGAATACCTATTTCTGCAGGATTAGGTGGTGTAGCCTTAGCCGGCTCTATCTGTACCGGACTTACCACAGCTGTCATCAAAAGATATCAAAAGAAGGTCGAAAAAGTGATAAAATTATATGATATTGTTACATCCTCAATCGCTGTGTTCGAAACTAACATAAGTCAGGCGTTGACTGATGGAAGGATCAATTACAAAGAATTCCAGGTTTTGCAGGGAACATATTACAAAGCTTTAGAAGGACTCAGTTCTACAGATAGAAAGATGGAGACTGAAACCCAAAATCAATTACAAAAAAGTTTGATGGTAGAACTTTAAAACCTGAAAAAATCCATAACCGAAAATGGTTACTAGGATGTGTGCTCGTCATTTGAAAAAGTGATTAATGAAATGAAATGAAATAAACTTATATAAAAACATATGATCACAAGTATATATAGACAATGGAATTTCCAACAGTTGCAACATTTGAACAAAACATGGAACAAATTACTCCAATCACAAAGTGGAGAGAGCTACCTGAAAATGTGATTTATCATGTTAAATCTGTAGGTGAGATAGACACATCCGCATCTGAATTTGGGTCTGGAAAAGCTATGTATGCAGAGGTCCAAGACAGAACAGGAAATTTATATAAGACATGGTTGCCTGCAAGACTTTGCGTTGAATTGAAGGATTATGGTTGGAATTCTAGAGAAGCCTTTGTCAGACCGAAGGGGCTCAAACAATCTGAAAAGAATCCTGAAAGACAATTCTTTGATTATGACATTATGTGGCGCTAAACCTCGTCGCTAGACGGCTCATCTTTACTTGTTTCTAGTAAAGATACTTTGTATGTATAGTTCACCAACCTTGCACATAATCAGGAGGTAGCTCTGTATCCTCAGGTATCAACATCAACTCTTCTTTCACAAAGGCTCGTTCAGGTCCATCTTGAAGGTAATATAGTACACGGTTACCTGGTTGATCTATTACCTCACTCAATCTATATGTCCTCTTTGACCATATTCTATCTGTTGCTCTTTTTCGATGGTCATCGTGCTCTTCACCCGGTTGCAATAGATATCTATACAAACCATCTTCAGGTAGCTCTACTTCAGGTGGATAGCTCTCTCGTTTAGCGAGAGGCACCTCTTTCAATTTGATGGCATCTTTCGGTTTCATACCGATCATCTGAGTCTTCGTATCGTTTAATCTACCCACAAGTTTATACAAATATTTGACCCATGTAGATGATACCTTTTCCGAATCATTCAGTTCTTGAGCATCTTGTATTTTGAATAAATTTTCAGCAAGTATCTTGTTCAATGCCTCAACAAAAGCTGTATGAGTATGCTTATATTTTGTAGTTGCTCTTTTAATTTCAACATTATTCTTCTCCAACAATTTTGATACATCCGCTTTGAATTCTGAACCGTTATCACATTGAAATACTTTTGGATAGTTTAAGGGTCCAACCTTGTAGATGTCTTCAATCATAGCGGCAACCTCTTTCGCTCTCTTAGTATTCAAAGGTCGAGCCACCTTATAGCGTGAAGCAACATCGATACCAGACAAAATGTACTTGTATTTATTACCATATAGCATATCACTAGGCATATATAATATATCAAATTGATGAATCTCATTCGGTTTAGTCACCTCATAATGTGGACGTTCGATCCTTTTCGGTGCCGGTAGATGTACCTGCCACAAAGCTTGTTTTGATAACCACTTCTTAATTTCCTTCAGTTTGAAACCAAATCCTCTTAGATTGCGAACAGCCTTTTGTCCTTTCCATAAGTTTTGAGGTTGATAATAAATCTCTTGAAGTTTATGCATCCTGCTGATATTGTTTATTTTATAAACAACGTTTATTTAGCTCATTTTGTTACAAAACAAACAAAAGTGGCTTAAAAGTTTTATCTCTTTTATATAAAGAATAAACATGACTGACAAAACAGAATCAGATTACCGATCAATGAGTTTTAATGCGTTGGTAAACTTATGTGCATCACGAAAAATAAAATATGTTAAGCAAATGAGTAAAGCTAAAATGATTGATGTACTTGAAAAGAATGATAAGGATCCATTGTTTCTTTGTGATCCTGAAATGAAACAATTATTTTATAGACGCTATTCAAACTGGATAAGAAACAATGAAGAAAAATATCAAAGGTATTGAGAGAGCCAATACGAGAAGAGACGGATGGCTCGCAAACAAAATAGATTGGCTCGTTCATCCTTGTAGAGGTTGTTTTTTTTGTTACTTAAATCGCGTAACAAAAGTTACCTAGAGGGTTTGAGTCGTTTCATGATTGAAAAAATGATATTTGAAATTGGTTAAAGGGATCATGATCACTTAAATATTACACAAATAATAATTATACAACATGACTTCACAAAATACTGTTGTTGAATTAAAAGCTATCGCGAGAGAGCGTGGCATACCCGGCTACTCAAGACTCAGAAAGGCTGGGTTGATCGAATTAATAGCAAACCCACCTGAGTTTGTTATAAGACCAATGAGGAATGGTCAACCTGTTCCACTACCAAGACCTGTCCGACCCGTTCCACCACCGAGACCTATTAGGTTTAACCGACCTGTTCCACCACCAAGACCTGTTACAATTATTCCTAACCGACAAGACATGGATTTGTTTGAGCAGCAAGAAATGGCAAAAAATAGGCCTCAAGTAAAAAGTAAGTTGAATGAATGGAGAGATTGGTTAATAAATCATGTACCTAAAGCTATTAAGGAGAAAGTGAGTGGCACTTTCAGAGAGATGAAGAATAAGATTCTTAATCTCTACAAGAGGAAGAATGATGAAAAAGATGAAAAACTGGTGAAAACAAAAGCGTTTGTCCCCATTGAAACGGCGTTTGAGGGTTCTTACAAAAGGTTCAAGATAAACTCAGATGGAAAAAAGGACGTTGATTTGTTTCTCGAAAAGGTTCCACCCATTTTAAGTGATTTGATTATGAGAGAACTAAAAAATAAAAAATCAATAAAAATTCAAGCAACTGTGTGGATCAAATGGAGAAAGGAGGATTTATCCAATCCTGAAGCGACAATCTATGTTGATAAGGCGTTCAATAGCAATATGGAAACAATTCATAGTGAAAGTGATATATCTGATGTTGTCAATAAGATGTTCAATAAGATAATCGAACAGGTTGAAAACCCCGCGTTACCTCAATCCGGCTTTGTTATCGATAAGATTTTAAATATTGATGTGGACTTTCACAAGCTAAAATTAACGAGAGGCAGCTCTTACTTGCCGCTACCTAAGAATTTTAGCGGTAAGTATTCGATAATCAATCCTAAAAACGAAGATGATGAAGAATGCTTCAAATGGGCTGTTATCGCAGCTCTCAATCATGATAAGATCGATAATCATCCTGAACGAATCTCAGCTCTCAAAAAGTATGATAACTATAATTGGGACGGTTTATCGTTTCCAATGGCGCTAAATAAAATAGATTTGTTTGAGAGGAGGAACCCTGATATCGCTGTGCATGTTTTGACAAAAGACGAGAAAGAAGGTATCTATATGTGTCGTAAGTCGAAGCATCTTGATCGCAAAGAAACGGTTGTTTTGTTTTTACTATGTGAAGAGGAAAAGAGACATTATATAGCTGTAAAGAACTTGAGCGGTGTCTTGAGCAAGGTCAACTCGAAACACGAACATAAGGAGCATTATTGTTTGAATTGTCTCAATGGATTCTCAAGTGAGAAAACACGAGATGAACACTTTCAATATTGTAAAAATAATGATGTTGCTAAGATTGAGATGCCAAAGGAGGGTAGCACCGTTAAGTTTCATGACGGTCAGTACCAGCTCAAAGCTCCCTTCATAATGTATGCTGATTTCGAAGCTTTGTCAAAAGAGGTTTGTAAAGAACCGCGTAGCGTTATTGGATCATCCACTAAAAAGGTTGGTATACATATCCCCACAGGCTTCTGTTGTTATAGCAAATTTGCTCATGGTGAAGTTTCAGACCCTCTAACGCTTTATCGAGGTGAAGACTGTGTTTTACGTTTTGTAGATCATGCGGTAGGTGAAGTGAAAAGGCTATACAATATGTTTCCTAAACAAAGAATGCGAGACCTCACATATGAAGAGGAACAGGGATTTACCGATTCTGATAAGTGCCACATATGTATGAAAGAATTTGAAAAAGATAATATTAAGGTTAGGGATCACTGTCATTTTACTGGTAAATTTCGTGGAGCTGCACATCAGTTTTGTAATCTCCGTTACAAAGTGCCTAAATACATCCCGATCGTCTTTCACAATCTGAGCGGATATGATGCTCATCTGTTTATCAAAGAACTAGCCAAACAGTATGGAGATGAAGGGATTGCTGTCATCGCTGAAAACAAAGAAAAATATATCTCTTTCTCATTGGATGTTAAGGTTGGTGAATACACTGACAAAAATGGGGAGACTAAGGTTCAAAAGATACAGTTGAGATTCATCGATAGTGTGCGTTTCATGGCTAGTAGTCTGGATAACTTGGTAAACAATCTATCCGACGATCAGTGTAAAAACCTTCGAAAATTCTTCAAGGGCGATGAGCAATTCAAACTATTGAGAAGAAAAGGAGTTTATCCTTATGAATACATTGATTCTTTTGATAAGTTTAACGAAACTAAGCTCCCACCGAAAGATGCTTTTTATAGCAAGTTGAACATGAAAGGTATCAGTGATGCTGATTATACGCATGCACAGAATGTGTGGAAACATATGAAAAATAAAAATATGGGTGCGTATCATGATCTCTACCTCAAGACAGACGTTCTATTGCTTGCTGATGTTTTTGAGACTTTTAGGGAAACATGCATAACAAACTATAAATTGGATCCTGCACATTTTTACACTGCTCCAGGACTAGCTTGGCAAGCCTGTTTGAAAAAGACAGAGGTTGAGCTGGATCTGTTGTCAGATATGGATATGTTTCTGTTCGTAGAGCAAGGTATTAGAGGAGGTCTCTGTCAGGCTGTTCATAGACATGCTAAAGCTAATAACAAGTATATGGATGCTAAATATAAGAAGACTGAAGAAAGTAGCTATCTCCAATATCTCGATGCAAATAATCTATACTGGATGGGCTATGATTCAGAAGCTACCGACAGGGAATTTCAAGTGGGTAGATGCTAATAAATTTACCGCTGAATTCATTTCAAAGTTGGCTGAGAAAGACAAGTAGATATGGTTATCTTCTTGAAGTTGATGTGAACTATCCTCAGGAGCTTCATGATTCACATAACGATCTTCCGTTTATGCCTGAGAGAAAGAAGATCAATGGTGTAGAAAAGCTAACTCCATGTCTTTCAGACAAGAAGAACTATACTATTCATATCCGTGCACTTGATCAAGCGCTGAAGCATGGTCTTGTTCTTGAGAAGGTTCATAGAGTACTGAGATTTAGGCAAAGCGCATGGTTGAAGCCGTACATCGATTTCAACACCAATTTGCGTACCAAATCAAAGAATGACTTTGAAAAGGACTTTTTCAAGCTCATGAACAATTCAGTCTTTGGTAAAACTATGGAGAATCAACGTAAACATAAAGACATACGCTTGGCTACCAAGAAAGAACAATATGAGAAGCTGGTGATGAAACCTAATTTCAAGGGTAGTATCTGTTTCAGCGAACATTTGATGGCTGCTGAAATGCAAAAGATCAAACTCGTATTGAACAAGCCGATCTATCTGGGACCTACAGTTCTTGATTTGTCAAAGACGATTATGTACGAGTTTCACTGTGACTATATGAGACCAAAATATGGTGACAATCTAAAGCTCTGCTATATGGATACAGACAGCTTTGTCTATCACATCAAAACCGACGACTTTTACAAAGATATCGCCGATGATGTAGCTTTGAGATTCGACACTTCAGCGTACGATGAGAAAGATAACAGACCTTTACCTATAGGTTTGAATAAGAAAGTCATTGGTCTAATGAAAGATGAGTTGGGTGGTAAGATAATGACAGAGTTTGTTGCTCTAAGAGCAAAGACCTATGCATATAAACAGCTAGACGGAAAAGAAGACAAGAAGTGCAAGGGAGTCAAGAAGTGCGTAGTAAAGAAGACCATGGGGTTTGATGATTACAAGAGATGCTTGTTCGATGGTAAGAATGTTTACAGAGAACAGATGACCTTTCAATCGATTAAGCATGATGTTCACACTATAAAAACAAACAAACTCGCTCTCAATGCGGATGATGACAAAAGAATTATCGTCGATGGTATTAGAACATTAGCGAGAGGACACTACAAGATACAATAAGATAACAAAGAGGTAAGAGGTAAGAGGTAAGAGGTAAGAGGTAAAAAAAACAAACAAACAAAAAAACAAAACAAAACAAAACAAAACAAAATAAAAACAAGATAAACGAATTATACATGATACCTATGGATATTGACTTTGAAGATCTTTTTGACTGCATCGATGATCCTCGAAGTATCGCAGAAGCGTTCCAATATGCTTTTTTCAACAAAGCTGATGCCGAAGATCAGGAAGAATGTTCTCACAATAAAATTAAACGATGGGCTGACGGACGCGGATATTGTATAATATGTGGTGAGACATTTACAGACGCTTCTAATGTGAATTCAGTCATAACAAATTGTAAACATGAACATATTCACAAGGATGATTCCGGACTTATTGTCTGTGCTCAATGCGGACTTGAGTTCAAAACCCTCGATTTTCAACAGGAATGGCGGTGGTATGGTACATCAGACAACCGGACATCTCGTGACCCTAGTCGGTGTCATCATCTTCAAACCACACCGAAAGGTATTCGGTCGGTGTTCCATAAGCATAACATCGAGATATCGTCGGCGATGATGGATATGGTAGAGGCTCAATATAATCACGTCATAAAGGTCGAAGGTAACAAAGTTCTTCGCGGTCAAGGGCGAGAGTCGATCGTCGCTGCGTGTTTGTTTCACGTCTATAAAGAGATGGGAGAGTTCCGAACCTCGAATTACATCCGCGAACTTTTCCATGTCAAACAGAAAAAAATGTCTATTGGAATGACTAAATACTACAAGGCTTTCCCAGATGCTCGCACTCAACACACCACCCCAGAGAAACTCATCCCGTGGATTATGAGACTTACCGGGGTAGATCGTAAACACTATCGTCGTATACTCGCCATTACTCGATACATACAGGCTGTCAGTGAATTACTCGAGCGTAGCAATCCTCAGTCGGTAGCAGCGGCGATCGTTTTCTTTTACTTGTGTCTCAACTGGGAGTACAAATCGAAAATCGGTATTACCAAGTCTTTGTTTGCTAAAAAGACTCACCTCTCAGAAATCACTGTGACCAAGATCGTACGTGAGATTGCTATAGTTTCTCGCGAGATTATCGCTATATAGAATACCTTTCACAGCAGTTTCCTTACAAAGATTGTTTACATTTATGAGTAATTTGTGGTTATATAATAATAATAAAAAACTGATTACGTGTTGTTGTTATTTATTATGTAATCATAATAACACGTTTCATAACTCGTATCGCGTTATGAAAACAAAGGTATTAGATGATAATATTAGCTATAGTAGGGAAATTCCCGAAATCATATGATTTCCATGTTATGAGATACAATTTTGGGCTAGCATCGGCACTTTCCTATCTCTCCTGCTTTAAGCACAACGTTAAGGCCGGTTTTCAGCTCAGCTCAGCAAACAGCTTTTTCATTCGCTTATTAGTTAAATGGGTTAAACTACCAGGTGTATGAGATTGTGTCAGCCAATCAAAAATCAGTTCGCTCATTTGGACAACCAAAGCAAATGAATGGGAAACTGGCCTTTAATTCAGATTTAAAACAGGAAAGCTCAAAAGGGATTAAATTTCTATGTGAACCCCATCGTGTATTTAGGTTTATAATTAGAAAATATGGTATTAGTCAAAGTATAATGTTTTTTTAAAAAGTTGTTTGTGTAAGTAGTTGCAAAAGGATAGATGAAAGTTTTATTTACTGCAAATACAGAAGATGCAAACATCAGAGATTATGTTTGACATGTAGGCCATTTGTTTTGATTTCGAACTCAAAGCTACGTTTTTGGAGGTAATTTTCTCTTCTTTACAACATTGTGCAATTGGTGAGCTATATATAACTTTGAAATGAAGCTTTGTAAATGTACTGAATGAAAATATAGAACTCTTCATTTGTGAATCACGGTTTAATGAAGTTTGAGTTGTTGCCAATGAAAAAGTCATGCATGGTGTATTATGCAGTAAGGCTGGCAGGAAAAATTGGCATCATCGATAGAACACAGTGTTTCCTCTTATAAATGCCGCGGGTGTTTTTAAAAATTCCTGCTTTAGGATGCAGCGTTTAATAGAAGGCGGCGTTCATTGGAGGGCGGCGTTTATTACAAAATAAGAAATGGGATAAGCATTTGCTTAACAACAATGTTTTGTTTTCCTAAAAACCGTCACAAAAGAACTACATGTTATGGTTACATTATACAAAAACGTCAAAGCATATCAATATCTCGTTTTCTTTTACCACATGAAACCTTTCATAGAAGAATTTTCAGAAGATTGACCTTAATTTACTACTTCTGCTTCCCGTTTCAACAAAGCAGGATCAGGAGAAGCAAGAAGAATCCTTTTTATGCGATTGATGTGTGTATGTACAAGAAGATGTCAGTAAATTTTAGAGAGAAATGGAACAGTCCAAGCTAGTAGAATTTCTTAAAGATGCGAAAATTTGGGTTGAATGTTTCTGCACCATTAATTACACATCGATTAAACTTTATGCAAATTTATTTAAACTATTTCTTTATCGCGTTGTCGCGCTTATTAGGAGGCGGCGCTTATTACAAATCTTCGGTTATAAGTGGAATATATTCAAAACCAAAAGATTTTCACCTAATATGCGGTAAAATTATGTATATTTTCCTGCCATTAAGGATTACAAACATGAATTCTGACTTGAATTTTGCAATCCTGACATCAGTTAAAGATACATTTTGTAGGTGAGATCTTTACCAGCAACCTTAAGTTGTTAATGAACTTCTTTTGACAATAAGTTATAACTTGCCATAATTCATTAATGAATAAAAAAGAGGAATTTTTAAAAAAATGTATTTACTAAAATTAAAATAAGAAGCTTTTCATTTCTAGCACATCATCAGGTAACATATCTATCACATATCTACATGTACATCAGGTAACATATCTACATGTACATCAGGTAACATATCTACATGTACATCAGGTAACATATCTACATGTACACAATTTCATAGATACAAAGTTAAAATCCTCATGTGACAAATGTGGCATGTGACACCGTTTCCAAACAGAATTAATGATATGGTATTTATTTGGTCCTTTAGAGTGGTTAAAGAAGTTTTATCATTATCGCTTCTAAAATCTTCCGTTTTATAGAGTTTCTATGGGCAACACTAATTATACTCCATGTAAAAGCATGTCCAGCTGTCCTCAACAAATGCTGTGCTGGTTCAGATTTATTATTAAGTTTATCATGCTCATCCAACGTGTCGATACGTTTCTTATTGTCTCGCCAACGTAATTTTCTCCACAAAAACACACACCCTTATGAATTACACACGACGAATGGGTTATTTTGTCCTTCAACGGAAATAGGGATTGGATATTTCGTATCGACCATAGTATGATGAATATAAACTTGTGTTGATTGTATTCTGTTAAGCGTTGGGTAAATCGCTTAACATCAATTTCTGTTTGTGGGCAATAAGGAAGTTTAACGAACACTTTCTTCCTTTCTTCAAATAACCATTCCTGTATCAAAGGATCACTCCTTTCCTTTGAAAATTCATTAATCACGTTTTGGACAAATCTTTTTGGATAACAAGCTGATACTTACTCTCTATATATGAGAGCTCGCTATCGAAATCTGATGAAATCATCTTGGCTTTATGTAGGTCTCCGAGGATTACGTTGCGTTTACATCTTTTTGGAACCGCTGATGTCCAATGAGTAGGTAGTTTGTTATGTTTGTGATGTACTCTTGCTTTGAAACGATCATCATCTCGAATTATCTTAGTGTCCAAAGATTTCTTTGGGTTGGCTTCAACAGTCAATTTAATTATTTGGATGATAACTATTTAACGCTTCATATAATGTACGGTATCATGCTTTTTGCGTTTGGCAAATGTGTCATCGACATTTCTTTTGTATAACTTAGGTTCTAATGGACCCAACATTTTGTTCTCCATTTCGTTCATAAAAATATCAGCAAACGTTACAGAAATAGGTCCCCCCACACACACACAGGGCAACCGTCAATTTATTTCACTAGCCGGTTATTAACTGAAAAGACAAATTGTGACGATAATTTTAGTAGTAGCTTGCGAAGAATTCTTTTGTTGCACATAGGTTCAAGTACTTTATTGTGGTAAATTTTGTGCAAATATAATCAATAGTGTCATTAATAGGAATCATAGTGAATAAGGGATCTACATCATAAGACACAATTTCTTCATCATCATCTAATCTTACGTTTTGAAGAATGTTTGGAAACAATAAACACTTTTTAATCACATATTCGTTCTTAGTTAGTGGTTTCAGGAAATTTGATATCACGTTCGATGCATAGTACGTAGCAGTCCCTGTTTGGTCAAGTATTGGGCGAAACTTTAGGTCATTTATATTGGTATCTTTTAACAACTCAAACTTATGCGTTTTTGCAATTTCAAAAAATCTAGCAGTCTGATTCGAGGTAGGTCGCATGTGAAGGTATTCAGGATGATCTCGAAAATGACGATATAAGAAACTTTGAAAACTTGATAAATCTTTTACCGTATTATCAACTGTATATTCATACTTTCCATCTGAAATCCCTTCTGCTATCATATTGTTAACTTTTGCAATATGATCTTTTTTATTCAAAATAACCACACAAGACTCTTTATCAGCGTTTATCACTACTATACTCTCGTCATTTCTCAATCTTTCCAAAGAGCTAAATGTGTTATCTTTCGCGTGGTATACATTTTTATTTTAATTTTAATAAATACAATTTTTTAAAAATTCGTCTTTTTTATTTATTAATTCTTCTGTCGAGATATTTTGCAATTGTCTGTTTTCTGGGAGATTCTTTTTTGTGAGATAATACTGATGTATTTATATTCAGGTCTATTTGAAATGGAGACTTTGAAAAACTCCAAAAGAACGAAAGTTCCTTATGAAGGGATGAACTGGCTGTCAAGGTTCTTGCTATGGTAAGTGTTCTTAGAACAGCATTCTGAGTAGTATACTGTGTTCTTACAAAGTTGTTACGATAAATCAAAAAAATCAAGGGCATATGTTGTGAATATGTTATATGTTGTGAAGTCTTTTAAGAGCGTATTTTAACGAGTGAAATCATTGAAGGAAGGTGTTTCACCTTGCCTACCGAAATACATCTTCTATGATTTCTTGAGTCAGTATGGTTTAAGTAAGGCATATCTAAGACCAGTCAGTGCCATGAAACAGTTCTATTCAATAATGTAGGTGTGAGAGAGTAGGTGTAGGTGTGAGAGAGTATAAGACAGCCACAACACCTGTCCAACATTGCTGTTGTGGGCAAGGGATCAAATTTAGCTCCAAATTATACTTTTGCTACTACTTTCGTCCAGGATTGCTGTTTTCCCACTTTCATATACCTTTTTCCCAATTCGTGTTCCTATACACGTCACATATTGTATCAGTGCCACAATGATTATATTCTGCATGTCTACTAATAAATATTATAAAACCTTTAAAATTCTTTTTCGCCGTGTTCATTTTTTAAGAAAGTGACTGATACATTTGAAGCCCAATCGTCACAACGAAAAGAGCTCAGAGGCAGAAGTCTACAATCCCGGACAAAATATTGTGGCAATAAGCACAAAATTCACGTCACAAGGCCCCCTTCCTCCACCATCAATGTTATCAATGTTTGTTGGGGCCCCTGGCTGGACACAATTCAAAACATTGATGCTGGGGGAGGGGGCATTTGAATTCTTAATGAAAAACATCAGTTTTGCCACAATTTTTGTCAGGGATTGTAGATGAATAACTGATCTAAATTCGCTTTTTAATTTTTTACGTATAAATAAACAGAACTTGAGTTATGTTGTTAACTTTGATAAAAATATAGAGAGATAATATAAATAAAGAATATAGAAGGAAATGAAAATATCTTCAAAAATACTCATTTTTAGGGAAAACGAAAAATTCTGTTTTATGATTCTTATGATTTGAAAATACGAGAAAGTGTAAGTATAGCTTCAGATACTTTCTTGATATTTTCTGATAGAGCAATTTCAAGTTTTTCTAAAAATATATACTTTCATACCAAAATAAACCATTTTTACACAGAAATTAAAGATCATGCTTTTTCCTTTACTCATGCCTTAATCCATATTGTTCTGTTATGAATTAGCGATAATACATTAACGTTCAAATATTGAAACAAGATCAACAACATTATTAATAATGTTACCTTGGAAATTGTGTCCACGGAGAAAATTGACGTTTTAACATGAACTCGTCACTGTTTATGTTAAATACACTTACCGCTCGATATGCGTAACCCCGGATAAGTGGAACCATTTTCCCTGGCCTCTTTCATTTTACTTGTCAAACTCTCTTATTATCTTCGCATAAGTGGGACATCGGATAAGTGGAACATTCACTAAGTAGAACCATTTTTCTGGTTCCTAGAGCTAAATTACACCTTTGTAAATGGAATTCAAATTTCTAAACTATTATGTGTAGAAGAGGATGGAATACACATCATCGATCTTGAATGTGTCCAGATTGGCCAAAAAGAACTGACAAGTCACTTAAAACAAACGTCCCTTCACGATCGTTTTTTCAGACTAAAAAGTTGTAAAGCTTCGTTCAAAGTGACCATATAAAACTAAATCTCATAAATTGAACTCGTTATGCCTTGTTTTACCCCTTATGGAAACGTTTCCACATGTATTATTAGAGCTAAAAATTTCTTTTTCCAGAAATGCGTCCTTCTTGATTAAAGTTTTTGGATTTCTGCGTAAGCAAGAAAGCCTTTACGATCGTCTTTGTTTTTTGTTTTTTTTTCATCTTACTGTCCAAACCTAGTCATATTTGTTTCTCCAATTTGATTGGTTCCTACAAAAGCCGTCTTAATGTTCATTGGTACATAAGGCGCCACTATTTCGAAAGGGTGCTAATTAACTTTAGTAGCGCTAGTTTATTGGCTTGAATTTCCGCCATGTGATCATCCGGGTATTTTTCGACTTACATTTGCACGCCGTTCGCAAAATGGTACACTACAGAGTGACCGAAGAAGAAACTTCCAAAAGTTGATTGATCAATGTTGAATAGATTTACAGTTCCAAGACCGAGAGTAGAGGGTAGAAATTTATGATTATCTTACAAAGATTCTACTGTGTTCATTCCTTTTTTAAAAACAAGTTCTCAATGTTTTATAGAAACAGTGTGTCAAAAAGGAAATGTTTTTATGTTTTTGAAAATGTCTGGTATTTTTTTAAGCTTTTCTAAATACAAGAGCTCGTTTGTTTCATCTGTGTGTGGGCTGTAATGCCTTTTAAATTCTGGATACGTACAGCTCAGCTCAGTTTCCTCTTCAGCTCCAACAACAAGAATATTTGTCCTCTGCCTGCATCATTTTATGTTTGATATTTCTCTAGCTATCTATGTTAGCATATTTACTTTTATAGTTCTTGGCTGTATTATTATCAATGCCCTTAATTAGGAATGGGACTCCCTATTTACGATACCAAATAGGAAACTTATCTTGACTGTCTGTACATTTTAACTGCTTTCAGTTATGTTTGCTAATTTAAATCACATATTTACATAATCCAAATCTTTGTTTACTTTTTTTTGTTTGGGAAGTCTTTTCGTTATTAGGAAGATTGACCGTATATATTGAAAGACTTACGTAATCACTGTGATATCTTACAGCATCTATTTAAATTTATTGTTCTTTTGTTTATTAAGTTTATTGGCAGTTAACGTAAGTTTCATATTGTGTCAGCTATGCTTTAATAATTTCCTGGGGTGTATGCGTAATTAAAAATTTAATGTTTTTTTAAGTTTCTAAGTTTTTAAGTTTAAGTTTCAGTTATGTATGTTGATTTTGTATGCATATGAATGTATTTCGTATCATTAAAATTTACGCTTTCCTTTTTGTCCTTAGAAATTCTGTTAGGAAGATTGACAATACATATTTGAATTCATCACATTTACATTGACTTACATGCATACTCATTGTCTTATCTGAATTGATCACTGAATACTTAATATCATTTCGTACCAACAAAATAAAGAACTTATGTCATTCAGATATCAAGTTTATTGATGTTTGGTATAAAGTTTTGCATAGTGACAATTATGTTTTTCCAGATTTTTGGGGAGTACATGATCAGAAATTTAATAAATATATATTGCAGATTAAACTTTTCTTAAATTTCAAGAATGTTGTAGTCTTTCTTTTTTCATACTTCAGCTGATTTTGCAGAAATCCTTATGCCTGCAAGGGCATCTTGTTTTTTAGATTTCTGCGAAAGCAAGAAAGCTATTACAACCGGCTTTCGTTTTTTTGGATTTCTGCGTAAGCAAGAAAGCCTTTACGATCGTCTTTGTTTTTCTTAGTTTTTTTTTTTTCATCTTACTGTCCAAACCTAGCGATTTTTTCCGCCGTCTCAATTTTCATTGGTGCATAAAGCACCACTATTACGAAAGGGTGCTAATAAACTTTAGTAACGCTTAGTTTATTGGCTTGATTATTTCCGCCATGTGATCATCCGGGTATTTTTCGACTTTACATTTGCACGCCATTCGCATAATGGTATACCACAGCGTGACCGAAGAAACCTTAAATTTCCAAAAGTAAGAAGATTTGCACTTCCAAAACCGAAAGTAAAGGGTAGAAATTTATAATTATCTTGCAATGATTCTACTACGTTCATTCTTTTCTAAAAACAAGTTCTCAATGTTTTGTGAAAACAGTGTGTGCAGCTTTTATGTTTTTCAAAATGTCTGCGATTCTTTTATAAGCCTTTCTAGATGCAAAATACTGTTTGTTTCATGTGTGGGCTTAGTGCTTTTTAAGCTCTGGATACATACAGCTCAGCTCAGTTTCCTCTTCAGCTCCAACAACATACAAGGAATGTCTTGTTACCCTCTGTCTGTCGCTGTGTATCTCATTATGTTTGATGTTTCTCTAGCTATTTTTTAGCCTATTATATACTTGTACTAGTATCCCGTGTAAAAACTTTTTACTGTTGCATTTCTCAAAACGACGCATCGCTCACACCCGTGTCGAACATTATACAGAAATAAAAAGTTATCATAATCGGCGCTGTGCATACCACTTCTAATTTAGGGAGTGAAATATTTAACTTTTTTTAAACGGTTTTTCCTACCTATTTGACGTAAGGCTACGCAGAGGCGGCACTATTTTTTAATCTAACGTCATTATTAAAATGTCGTAAGATTTCAGTTCATCGTGAAAAGAGAAAGAGGTGATTACGAAACATAAAATGTAGATTTTGACACAGACACAAAAAAACCTCATGTCACGATGGATGAAGTGGCTGCTGTATTTGTTGGTTAAGATGGCGCATAGCAAAGGGCAATAGGTGGGAATTTTGTTCTTACAGTTTTTAATGATAATGGGTGGTAAACAAAGCTGCCTTGGCGTGTAGTGAAAAATAAAAACGCCAAAGGAAATATGAATGATAAACGGAATTATACCTGCTAACGTTGCTTCTTTACTCCAATAAGATTCGATAGCATTCGTTATTTCATTAGTCAGTTCTTTACCAAACACCCTTCATATTACAATGTCGAATTTATTTATTCTTTCATAATTAATTTTACCTAAAAAAGAAGATTTCTATTAATAATAAACCTATCATAAAAACATATTTAGCTACATATACGCACAAACAAAAGCAAACTAAAAGAACGAACGCAAACTTGAAGCAAACATATGAGTAGGAACAGGGAATATTTATTAAAAGATCATGAGTTTAGCTTCAGCCTACCAAACAGTCAAAAAAGAAATAAAAGATATGTTATGAAGAAGAATAAAAACGCTATGTAAATGATATGCGGAATTATACCTGCTAATGTTGCTTCTTTATCCACTAAGATTCGATACCATTCGTTATTTTAATAGTCTGTTCTTTACCAAAACACTCAAGCATTTAGACTTGTTAAATTCTTTCGTAATTATTTTAAACTAAAAAAAAGAAGATTTCCATGAGCAATGAAAACCATATCATAATAAACAAAATGCTACACATACACACAAACAAAAAAGGAAAGCAAAATAAAACAAAACACAAACTTGATTTCTTATCCAAATCGGAAAGCAAACATAGAAAAAGTTATTAAATTATCATGAGTATAGTTCCAGCCTACCAAACAGTCAAAAATGAATTAAATGGAAAAAGACGAAAACAGTCTCAAAACGTTTTTGATTCAGTTCTTCCGTGAATTTACTTACACTTGTTAATTCAATCTTTACGATACGATCTTTCTCCGAAAACGACTAAAACAATAAAATTAAAGATCTTCGTTTTAAAAAAAACTATCTTCGTGTTCGTGAAGTTTATTGTTTTTGTTTTTACTGCTACAAACTGATCGTTAACCAATTTCGAACGAAGAACATTGCATTGCTCGCGCTTCTCCATTAACGTTTTTCGGCAGATTTTCAGTGCGAAACCAAAAAAGAACCAAACGGAGGAGCATATACTAATCGTGGATGTGCACACAGTACACTTAGTTACTCACTTTCTAAAGATGCTGTATTGAATTTTCCATAGAAACATTTCGTCCCCAGTCTTTTTTCACACTTACCAAGTTAAATGTGTTGCACACGATTGCGGATTATTATATATAGATAGTTCTTGGCTGTATTATCAATGTCCTGAATTAGGAATGGGGACTTACTATTTACGATAGCAAATTGAAACTTACCTTGATTGTCTGTAAATTCTAAATATTGGACATCTTTTAACGCAAATTTCTGTTTTCAGTTATATATGTTTGCTAATTTTGGTAGCTAAGTTTAGGTCATATTTTTCATAATCCTAATCTTTGTTTACTTTTTGTGTTTGGGAAGTCTTTTCGTAATTAGGAAGATTGACCGTACATACGTAATCACTGTGATATCTGAAAGCATATGAATTTGATGTTATTTTGTTCATTAAGTTTATTAGGAGTTAATGTAAGGTTCGTATTGTGTCAGTTATGCTTTCATGATGCCCTGGCGTGTATACGTAATTAAAAATTTATTGTTTTTTAAGTTTCTGTATAAATTTTTATAATCTTTTCATGAAATTTAGTTCTGGTAATGCATGCTTTTAAATTAAAAAGATGGCAATGACATATTGTTACTCAAATTAAAGCACAAATTTCTGTTTTCAGTTATGTATGTTGATTTTGTATGTATATAGATGTATTTCGTATCATTAAAATCTATACAATGACTTACGTGCATACTCATTGTCTTATCTAAATTGATCACTGAATCCTTAATATCATTTCGTACCAACAAAATAAAGAACATGTCATTCAGATAAAGTTTTGCATAGTGACAATTATGTTTTTTCCAGATTTTTGGGGAGTACGTGATCAGAAATTTAATTGCGGATTAAACTTTTCTTAAATTTCAAGAATGTCATAGTCTTTCTTTTTTCATACTTCAGCTGATTTTGCAGAAATCCTTATGCCTGCAAGGGCATTTTGTCTGTTTTCATCTTACTGTCCAAACCTAGCGATTTTTTCCGCCGTCTCAATCTTCATTGGTGCATAAAGCGCCACTATTTCGCAAGGGTGCTAATTAACTTTAATAGCGCTAGTTTATTGGCTTGATTTCCCGCCATGTGATCGTCCGGGTATTTTTCGACTTCACATTTGCACGCCGTTCGCATAATGGTAGAAGAAACCGAAGAAACCCACTCAGACTTCCACGTGTTGATTGATCAATATTGAACAGATTAAGAAAATTTAAGGGAGAAGGGGAGAAATTTATAATTATCTTACAAAGATTCTACTGCGTTCATTCTTTTCTAAAAACAAGCTCTCAATGTTTTATAAAAACAGTGTGTGAAAAGGAATGCTTTTTTTGGAAAATGTCTGGAATTCTTTTAAGCCTTTCTAAATACCAAAGATCCTTTGTTTCATGTGTGGGCTGTAGTGCTTTTTAAGCTCTGGATACATACAGCTCGGCTGAGTTTCCTCTTCAGCTCTAACAACATACAAGAATGTTCTGTCTACCCTCTACCTGTGCATCATCATTTTATGTTTGATGTTTCTCTAGCTATTTTAGCTTATTTACTTGTATATTCTAAATACTGGACATCCTTTAACTCAAATTTCTGCTTTCAGTTATGTTTGCTAATTTTGGTAAATGTATATAGGTCTTAGTTTTCATAATCCTAATCTTTTTTTACTTCTGGATGTTTGGGAAGTCTTAGTAATTTGGAAGATTGACCGTACATGCGTAATCACTGTAATATCTGAAAGCATATAAATTTGGTGTTATTTTGTTCATTAAGTTTATTGGGAGTTAACGTAAGTTTCGTATTGTGTCAGTTATCCTTTCATAATGCCCTGGCGTGTATACGTAATTAAAAATTTAACGTTTTTTAAGTTTCTGAATAAATCTTTATAATCTTTTCATGAAATTTAGTTCAGGTAATGCATGTATCTAAATTAAAAAGATAGCAATGACATATTGTTACTCAAATTAAAGCACAAATTTCTAAAATCTACGCTTTCCTTTTTGTGCTTGTGAATTAGGAATTCTATTAGGATGGTAGGCATTTACATTAACTTACATTGTCTTATCTGAATTGATCACTGAATCCTTAATATCATTTCGTACCAACAAAATAAAGAACATTACGTCATTCAGATATTATCAAGTTTATTGGTGTTTATTGGTATAAAGTTTTGCATAGTGAAAATTATGTTTTTTCCAGATTTTTGGGGAGTACATGATCTGCGGAAATGATTAAATCTTTCTTAAATTTCAAGAATGTCAATCATATGGTTTGGAAGATAGAATAGACGTATTGAATTCATATATAAATTTATAACATTTAGATTGAATTACATGCATACTCATTGTCTTATCTGAGTAAATCACTGTGTCCTTATATCATTACGTACCAACAAAATAAAGAACATTATGGCATTCTATAATCAAGTTTATTGTTTATTGGTATAAAATTTTGCATAGTGACAATTATGTTTTTCCAGATTTTTGGGGAATATATACATGATTGGAAGTGTAATTAAACATAAATCGTGGAAATGATTCAACCTTTTTTAAATTTTAAGAATGTCTTAATTGTAGTTTATACGGTTGAACTTTTGCCTTGTCTAATGTTAATCTAATGACCTGCATAGGTGTATTCAAGTTCAGTCGCAAAAAGTGGAGGAGCCCAACATTACGATATTTCTTTTCAGTCTTAAGTATCGATGAGGTTACTTGCACGTTTTTCTTTTCTACTTTAAATGACTAAACCCTCCTCCACAAATTTTGACTGACCTCTGGCTACGCCTCTGACCGGTACTTATGTCTAATCGCAGGTCAATTGATTTACATTAGACAAGGCGCAAGTGCGACCGTATCAACTACCTCATAGTCTTTCAATTTTCATGCTTCAGCTGATTTTGCAGAAATCCTTATGCCTGCAAGGGCATCTTGTTTTTCTTCGTTTTTTTCTTACTGTCCAAACCTAGCGGTTTTTTGAAATTTCGTGCGTGCATTTATATGAAACCAAAGCACCGTGCATTGCATGTCAGCGAAAGATTTACGAAAGTTTCTTTGATCAATATTAAATGGATTTTAAAGAAGATGTACATATTTTAAGGTGAAAACAGAAAATATATAAAAGAAGCTGATAATTATCTTGGACTGTGATCATTCTTTTTCAACTAAAAAGAAGTTCTCAACGGTTTGTAAACAGAAGAGTCAAAAGAGCTATATATATTTATATCTATGCTAACGTGCATGGCTTCCGTGGCACAGTCGGTTAGTACAGCAACTACAAACCTAAGGGTCGGTGGTTCGATCCCGCGTTGATGAAATTTTTAAATGTCATAAAATATTTCGATTTTGGATTTTTGCGAAAGCAAGAAATACATTACAACCGGCTTTTCACCTCCATTTTTTTCTTACTGTTTAAAGCTAGCAGTTTATACATTACAGATACATATGTAGTTCTGTAGCGCAGTTACTTGGCTGCTAACCGAAAAGTCGGTGGTTCGAGCCCACTTTGATCGTGTAACATTTTTTGTCGAATTTCATAATTGTCATAACATTTTTCATTTTTCATGCTTCGACAGATTTTGCAGAAATCTTTCTGCCCATACGGGCATCTTGTCTTCTTTTTGTATTCCTGCGTAAGCAAGGAATACTTTGAAACTGTTCGTGTTTTTGTATTCCTGCGTAAGCAGATGCCAGGTAGATTGTTGTTTCATGTGAGTCTTATGCAACGTTCTGACGTTTTCCGTAGTTGTTTTAAAAATGGAAGCGAAGAAGCATGCGTAGATCTGTGAAAGTTTCTTTGTTGAATATATGGATATAGAAGAGGTTGTAGTACGGCTGTAAAACTTAAAAGAATCAAGAACATTTATGATCCAAACTGATAATCTACGTGAAACTAATACTCTTAGTAGTTATTCGTGATAAATAAGCAGTTTTTGATGCTTCAAATCAGATATGAACGACTACAAAAACGGTATGCTTACATCGATTTAAAAAAATGCGTAAGGTTTCTATTAGTCTTTTTCTAAATATAATACAATTTTCTATTTCATGTTCCTAGGTAAGCTATCCTGTTTTTATAAAGCTCTGGAATCTTGAAGCACAGCTCATCTTCCTCATCAGCTTATACCCATTTTATTAATCAATATATGACCACTTTTTTAATTGACTAGTCGAATTTAAAATATTGTATGATTCTAAAATTGTATGTCAGCAAGGCAATTTTTAATCAACGTTTATTCAATTCCCCGACATTCAAACGGATAACCAATACAAAATGTACAAACTTGACGAATTTTCGTTTGATGGAGCTGAGTTTTTCGTAACGCTCGCCGACTTTCCGGATCTGCATCAAACGATCCGCATCGGTGATAGGTGCTTGGAGAACTTCTTTGTACGTTTCAGCTATCTTATCGAACTTCTTGACTTGATGTGGAAGATCGGTTCTCCATTTCAACAATTCATCATTTGTTGCGTCTTTAGGTTCCTGCTCGAATCTGTCTTCAAGTTCGTCTAACTCGCGAACGATCTGATCCAATTGAAACAGCATGGAACGCTCTCTCTGACTGGTTTCTGTTCGATTGGTCCTCAAACGTGCTTTGGTTGTCGAATCCTTGGTATCTTTGATGAACTGTTTGATATCAGCAAGTGCCTTGCTGACTTCGTCTTGGAGGTCCTGATTGGGCTCCGTTGAGTTGAGTATGATGCTTTTTCTTCTAAGCTGATATCGCAGAAGATCAAGTTTTCCAATCGTTTCCTCAGAACAAGCATCAACAGGATTCTCATCCATGATATCGTTCATCTCCTCCATGAGACACATTACGTCAAGTTGGAGCTCAGAAGGTGGAGCAGCGTCTTGTAAGGACATGTTGTTAAACTGGTCGGTCAACGTTTGTCGATCACCTGTTACGTGAAGCTGCCTATAGTCGATCCTTGGGACGTTTCGTTTGGACATTGACCTTCATATAATTTGATATTGATACCCCTTCTTGAACGAGTGTTTGGAACCGTCTGGAATCCGTTTGAATGTCGGGGAATTGAATAAACGTTGATTAAAAATTGATTTGGTTATCTTTTGTAACAGTGAAAAGTTCAAACTGAAATGAATAATAAAAAAAATATTTAAGTAATTGATAAAAAAGAGAAAGAAAGAAAGAAAGAAAGACTGAAAAAGGAAACATGAAAACGTAAGCAAAACAGAAATAAAATATCGTACCGGATAACCAATACAAAATGTATATGAATTTTTGTAGCGATTCTTGAATGATTACGACTCTTGAGTAACGTGAATGATTATGTGTGTGAGAGAAAAAAAAAGACAAACTTAAACTTAAATGCGTAGAGAACCCTCTCGAGAGTAATAAAACTTTTGCCCGGTAGGGCATCTTGTTTGGTTTTTTTTGTATTCCTGCGTAAGCAAGGAATACTTTGAAACCGTTCGTGTTTTTTTTGTTTTTTGTATTCCTGCGTAAGCAAGGAATACTTTGAAACCGTTCGTGTTTTTTTTGCTTTTTTTTTTTTTCACTGTCCAAACCTAGACCAATTTTTGTCGATGGGAAATAGCCACTCAAATCATTAATGTTCCCAACTTACATTCTTTTTATGATTTAACAGTCTAAACTCACACTATATTCATTGTATACAAGTACTTTGCTTGAAAAGACTCTAAAAGTGTAAAATATAAGCTCTAGTGAAAGGAATAATTAACATATGGCTAAATCGCAGATGCCAAGGTAGAAATGTTGTTTCATGTGAGTCTTATGCAACGTTCTTACGTTTTCCGTAGTTGTTTTAAAAATGGAAGCGAAGAAGCATGCGTAGATCTGTGAAAGTTTCTTTGTTGAATATATGGATATAGAAGAGGTTGTAGTACGGCTGTAAAACTTAAAAGAATCAAGAACATTTATGATCCAAACTGATAATCTACGTGAAACTAATATTCTTAGTAGTCATTCTTGATAAATAAGCAGTTCTTGATGCTTCAAAACAGATATGAACGACTACCAATAGGGTATGTTTATATCGATTTAATGCGTAAGGTTTCTATTAGTCTTTCTAAATATAATACAATTTTTTAATTCATGTTCCTAGATAAGCTACCCTGTTTTTATAAAGCTCCGAAATCATGAAGCACAGCTCATCTTCCTCATCAACTTCTACCTATTTTGTTTATCATTTGATGACCACTTTATTAATTGACTAGTCGAATTTAAAATATTGTATGATTCTAAAATTTGTATACTATCAAGCTGACGATAAAAAGGAAACACAGATACTTTTATTATTTCGCATGGCCAAATAAAAGTTTTTATTATGAAGTTCAGGTACAAACAACATAAAGATTTTCATACTGTATAGTTTTAAAAGGAGTATTTTGAAACGTCCACGGAAGAGTGTTCTCAAATGGATTTTTAAACTGACGGTGTTCCTTTTTAAGCTTGATCTCCGGCAAAATTTTTCAAAGTCTCTTAACTTTTATGATGCTCTCGGGAATGTAATTAAATGAATTCGAAGTTATTACTTCTTAAGCACAGACTTTTCTTGACGCGACAAACTTTTTATTACTTAACAAGAGCCAGATGGCGCAAAACGGTAGCAGCAATTTTACTTAAAGTTATGAAAAGTTACTACAAAGTTCTTTGAGGCTTGTGTTTTTTTATATTTTACTGGCGGAAAACAGGCATAAACGATAAATTTGTTAAAATTATTAGTTAGTGTAAAAAGGGTCTAATCATAAACCACCAGAAATTAATTTATTAAAGACAAAAGAATTATACATGCGTGATATGAGCTGTATATGATTTTTTTATAAGAAAATTTTTTGTAAGACTATGTGTAGAAAAAAAACACGCGTTTCGAAAAAAAAAAATATGTTTTTAATTATAATTTCATGAAACCAAAAATGAATTCAAACAAATAACTGCCTTTTCGAGCTAGATCTTTGAAAGCCTTAATACAGAAACATATAGTGTATAGTTAGCTAACAACTGAGGTAATATGAAATTTTGAACTGATAAGCTTTACCGTCAAGAGAAAAGCAACATATCAAGTATTTTCAGTTAGCGTAATGAACTAAAACTCCCATTTTTATGTAGGGCTATTTGATAAGAATTCATTCTTTCATGGATTAAGCTACAAAATATCAGATTATGTACTTTTGAAACAAAACGCAATCTACTTTTAAATGTTTGCTACAGAAAAGCTTCCAAAATTCGAAGGCTGCGTTCCTTCATTAAAACTTACATTGCGTTATTAGTAGAGTCACGCAGACTCTAAATCACAGACTAATTGCCATTTCGGCCGGAGTAGGAGGAGGAGTAGTAGGAGCCCAGTCGGCAAAATCGCTAAAAAGTCACTGTGACGGAGAGAATTTTTATTGAAATTCTGTGCATATTTATGTAGAAATGCACTCCTTTGCAGAGATTTTTTAACAAATGTGCCGGCTGGGAGTAGGAGTCCGCGGGTGTTTTAATACGGTATTTGCTAACGCTGCTACCGTAATTACTTCTTGAAGATCCTTTAGGGAATACAACTTTGAATTAAAATCTTTTTTAAAAAATCTCTAAATTGAAGCAAGACTGAAGTTTTATATGAAACAACAAAGTTTAATTGTTATCGTTGTTAAAAGGTAAAATGTAAAATACCGCAACATCATTCTGCATTATGCATATCTTTTTAAAGCGTGAACTAATATCAGTTCTTTCTGAAATCTTTCTAGAAAGTCTTCCAGTTATCTGCAGGAATACTTCTGCCCGGTAGGGCATCTTGTTTTTTTTTTTTTCACTGTCCAAACCTAGACCAATTTTTGTCGATGGGAAATAGCCACTCAAGTCATTAATGTTCCCAACTTACATTCTTTTTATGATTTAACAGTCTAAACTCACACTATATTCATTGTATACAAGTACTTTGCTTGAAAAGACTCTAAAAGTGTAAAATATAAGCTCTAGTGAAAGGAATAATTAACATATGGCTAGATCGTAGATGCATGGTAGAAATGTTGTTTCACGTGAGTCTTATGCAACGTTCTTACGTTTTCCGTAGTTGGTTTAAAAATGGAAGCGAAGAAGCACGCGTAGATCTGAGAAAATTTCTCGGTTGAATATATGGATATAGAAGAGGTTATACGGCTGTAAAACTTAAAAGAATCAAGAACATTTATGATCCAAACTGATAATCTACGTGAAACTAATACTCTTAGTAGTTATTCGTGATAAATAAGCAGTTTTTGATGCTTCAAATCAGATATGAACGACTACAAAAACGGTATGCTTACATCGATTTAAAAAAATGCGTAAGGTTTCTATTAGTCTTTTTCTAAATATAATACAATTTTCTATTTCATGTTCCTAGGTAAGCTATCCTGTTTTTATAAAGCTCTGGAATCATGAAGCACAGCTCATCTTTCTCATCAACTTCTAACTATTTTATTTATCATTTGATGAACACTTTCTTAATTGACTAGTCGAATTTAAAATATTGTATGATTCTAAAATTTGTATACTATCAAGCTGAGGATAAAAGGGAAACACAGATATTTTTATTATTTCGCAAGGCCAAGTAAAAGTTTTTATTATGAAGTTCAGGTACAAACAACATAAAGATTTTCATACTGTATAGTTTTAAAAGGAGTATTTTGAAACGTCCACGGAAGAGTGTTCTCTAATGGATTTTTAAACTGACGGTGTTCCATTTTAAGCTTGATCTCCGGCAAAATTTTTCAAAGTCTCTTAACGTTTATGATGCTCTCGGGAATGTAATTAAATGTATTCGAAGTTATTACTTCTTAAGCACTGACTTTTCTTGACGCGACAAACTTTTTATTACTTAACAAGAGCCAGATGGCGCAAAATGGTAGCAGCAATTTTACTTAAAGTTATGAAAAGTTACTACAAAGTTTTTTGAGGCTTGTGCTTTTTTATATTTCACTGGTGGAAAACAGGCATAAACGATAAATTTGTTAAAATTGTTAGTTAGTGTAAAAAGGGTCTAATCATAAACCACCAGAAATTAATTTATTAAAGACAAAAGAATTATACATGCGTGATATGAGCTGTATATGATTTTTTCATAAGAAAATTTTTTGTAAAGGCCCCATTACACGAAAGAATAATTGTAAGGTTATTCATAGAAAATAAAAGAAAAATTTATATAGTATTTAATTTTACTATTTGATTCTGCCATTTTGTTTTTCTGTTCACCATGTTGTTTTTTGTTGCCTTGACAACTTGGTTTGATGTGTGTATTTAAGCCAAGGCATTCTCACATTCTCAGTTCTACTCAAGTGACTATGGAATAAAGTCAGTTCAATATCAGTCTTCATTCATTTACCTGTATGGCCACACCTTTGTTTACTCTTGGCCTAACTGGTAAGTCAGCCATCTTTTTGTTTGTTTACACACATCTTAGGTTGGCATATATTATACTTATTCAATCATTATAAATATCAAAATTCATTGTATTTATTTAGTTTGACAGTATTGAAAGATCATTGTACAAACATGTCCATGCGGTAAACCCCACAGTCAAACAGGAAGACTACACAAATTGTTTATCAATCACTACTGTAAATGTCAAGACCTCATAGAGCTGAACGAATAAACTACAGCAAACTCAATTCAACTGGTGAAAGGACACCATTGCCTGAAGCCAATCAATTACTTGATTTATCAGTATCATCTGAAGTTGACGATCAGTTATCAAACAAACTCAACAATTTGACGTTGAATGAGATGTCCCAGCCATCTGAACTAATCATTGAAGCAAATGTCATCATTGCTGAAATTCGAGATGTTATGGACGAGAACTTTATCACTGCAGACTTTGTGGATAATTTCAAGTATGTGACTGAAACTCTTAACAGTCTTCGAACAAGTCTTCGAAGAAAGGAGCAACTCATCAAAGCTAAAGCAGTTGACCATCCATTATTAGAAACTATATCAATTCTTCTGGATGAACTGAAGACGTACATCAAGACCATGAAAGAATGTAAGTTGAAATATGATCTCTCCCAAACTCGTCTTGCCAATGAGAATACAGTCTTCAAAGAACGATCAACACGTTTCGCTATTGAGGACATATCCTACAGGATTGTGGAACTACAAAAGGAATTTGATAAATCATTTGAAGACTTGAGTGATGCAGAGCTACTCCAAATGAAATCAGATTTGCCGATGCAGATTGATCAACTCAATAAGATCTCCAAGAAGTACGAAGCTCTTCTCCAGATTCCAATTCAAAAAACAGAGACACTTGAACATATCAAAGATATTGGTAAAAAATATGAACATTTACTGAAGATAAAGTCGGAATTCCAAGCCTCAATGAATGCTGCAATCATTAAGCAAGATGTCTATAAGCAAAAACTGTTCAATCAGTCCAGACTGAACATCCGCCTTGAGAAGTTCTCAGGACACCATGATTCAATTGATTTTTATACTTTCAAGACAAATTTTCTCAAACTCAATGAACGTACAACACCAAAGCATCTTTTACCAGACCTCCTTATCAACAACTACCTTAGGGATCCAGCCCTCAGCTTGGTGAAGAGTATGAAAGACATCAATGAAATCTGGGACCGACTCAAGTTTGCTTATGGTGACGTCAAGATGATGCTATTCAAGAAACTAAATCAACTATCCAATATGGATTCCCTTTCCCGCAGCAAAGATCCTGAAACCATTGCACACTTACTCAGCAAAATCATCACACTTCTGAAGGATACGGTTATGTTAGCTGAAAACCATGACATCGAGTCAAATCTTTATTATAGTGATGGTCTTCACAGAATCTACAACCTTCTGGATGAACCTCTCTTATCAAGGTGGTTGAGGAGCAATATCGACAAAGAGGAACCAAAAGAAACCTGGAGGAAATTTATCAAATACCTGGAGACCGAGCAGAAACTCCAACAACAGAAGATTACCATCCACGAATCATTCAAGTCATCAAAGTTGTCCAAGCCTGACAGCCAAAAGCCAAAGAATCCAAAGTACGGACATCACACATCTTCAACAATTAGTATACCCATTTGCTTCATTTGCGATCGTGAAGATGGCCAGAACGATCATCTGGCAACCAATGGTCCTGCTAATACTAAGATCATACAGTACCACACTTGCATCAAATTTTCCGAACTTAGTCCAGCCAACAGATTTGCCATCTTGAAAGATAAAGGATACTGTTTCCAATGCCTGTACCCTGGTGCTGACATAACAACGGGAAAGCATAAGGAAGGAAAGTGTCAGCGAGACTTTGTTTGCACCCATCCGTCTCATCAAAGAAGTACTGTTCGCAAACATGTCTTAGTTTGTGAAGACCACAAGGACTCAGATGACAACAAAAATCTTCTCGAGAAATACAAGCAACGCTATATGAAAAATTCAAAGCTCCCATTATTTGCCAAAAATATCAGCTTGACATTCCACTCATATCCACAAAAGGCTGATGAATCAACTTCATCTGATGAACAAGGCATTTACCTTTTACAAAAGGTAATCATCAACAACAACTGTTTCACCATCTTTTTCGACAATGGTTGCAGCGACTTTCTAGTCAAACACTCCGCAATCGAGAAGCTGGGAGATGCAGCCAAGAAAGAATCATCACAAGTCGCTCACATTGGTGGTGTTGGAAATACATCCACTTACACAACTCTCGGTTCATATATCATCAAAATTCCAATGGCTAATGGTCAATATGCATCACTATCAGGCACTTGCATCGATCAAATCACTGCAACATTCCCTGAATATCCGCTCAATGAGGTCAACAAAGTTATACGTCAGAACTATCCAGGCAACCCATCAACTCTTCCAAAACCATCAGCACGAGTAGGCGGTGATGTTCACCTGATGATTGGTGTTAAGTATTTGAGATATTCGCCAAAACTTATATTTCAAATGCCATCAGGATTATCAATCTACAAGTCAGTGTTTCGAAATGCAGATGGTGGTCAAGGAGTTATTGGTGGTCCGCATCCCATATTCACTGCTATCCAGAATAAATTCTTTAGTCACTCAAACCTGAAAAGTTTTTGTAGTCAGCAATACGAACTTTACAAGAATGGACTTCAAATCAATCCTGATGTTTCAACTCTATCATTTTCATCACAGCATCTCAAGCGTTTCGAATCAGCTGAATCAACGGGGACTGAAATCACCTATCGCTGTGTTAGCTGCAGAAACTGCAAAGAATGCAGAAGCTCTGTCCATCATAAAGATATCAGTATCAAAGAAGAGATGGAGCAAGATATCATCAACTCATCAATCAATATCGACCTTCAAAACCAAACTATCACTGCTAGACTACCATTCATAGATCAGACCACAAAGTTGGCTCCAAACAAAGACATTGCACTCAAAATTTACTTCCAACAGCTCAAGAAACTTGACTTGCACGAATTATCCACGCGACAACTTGATTGGGATGATACAATTCCACCTGAATTATGCTCCACTTGGATCAAGCACTTCGAAACAATGAAGCAACTTGGAGAAATAAGATTCAGACGAGCTATTATTCCAGATGATGCCGTCAGTACAGATATTGAAACCCTTGACTTTGGAGATGCTAGTCAATCGTTGATATGTGTTTGCATCTACGCACGATACAAGAGGAAGAATGGTAAATGGTCTTGCCAACTAGTCTTTGCACGATCACGTACCGTACCTAAAGGCTTGTAACTCCCTCGAGCTGAATTAATGGCCTCACTTATTAATACCCACACTGGCGAAATAGTCAAAAGATCGTTTGGTCCATATCATAAGTCAGCTCTCAAATTCACTGACAGCCAGATCGCACTTCACTGGATTACGAATGATGAGAAGCAACTCAAACTTTGGGTTCGAAATCGCGTTATTGATATTAACCGATTCACTGATCGAGATCAATGGCACTATGTAAAGACAACAGACATGATAGCAGATATTGGGACAAGACACGGTGCAACACTCAAAGACGTCAGTAAAGATTCTCATTGGTTCAATGGATTCCCATGGATGTACCAACCAATCTCAGAATTTCCAATGCAGACAGCCAAAGATTTACGTCTCTCAGCAGCTGATGTAATAGAAGCTGAAAAAGAAAGAACGATTCCTCTTAATCATACATCACATCATTCCATGGAAGTGATACACCAAAGATACAAATTCTCCCAGTATCTCATTGATCCTAATTGTCATCGCTTCTCAACTGTTGTTCGAATAGTGGCATATATACAAAGATTCTGCAACAATCTCATCCACCATGTTAGAAAAAAATCATCACCACCATCATCATTGAAGTTTTTCTCAGATGCTGAACTTGAGGAAGCTGAGAGATATTTCTTCAGGAAATCAACACTGGAATTACAAAAGTTCGTACCAAAGTCAAAATATGAAAAGATCACAAAAGATATTGGAGGAATACTGATGTATACTGGTCGTATCCTGCCTGATCAAGAAGTATCAATCGTGGGAAGATTCACAACTATCATGAAAGACTTGTCATCAGATACTTTCTGCGTGCCTGTTATGGATCGAAACTCCCCAGTAGCTTACAGTATTGCTTTGGAGACTCATTGGCATCATCCAACCGTCCAACACTCTGGGATTGAAGTTGATTCGTTACTTCAAAGTCGTTACACATATGGAAAGATTACTCATTTGGAATATGGAAATGATTCGTTGCCACGAAGGGCAAAAGTTTGTTATCGTAATGAAAATGAAAAGGTACTTCGCGAGACCTACAGATCTGTTCGTAGTCTGGTGAAAATTGTTGATGCAAATGAATCTGATTTATTGACTCAACTTGGCATTATGGCCAAGAACATTGATATTCAATCAAATATTTAAATGTAATTTTTTTCTTTTTGGGGGAGTGTAAGGTTATTCATAGAAAATAAAAGAAAAATTTATATAGTATTTAATTTTACTATTTGATTCTGCCATTTTGTTTTTCTGTTCACCATGTTGTTTTTTGTTGCCTTGACAACTTGGTTTGATGTGTGTATTTAAGCCAAGGCATTCTCACATTCTCAGTTCTACTCAAGTGACTATGGAATAAAGTCAGTTCAATATCAGTCTTCATTCATTTACCTGTATGGCCACACCTTTGTTTACTCTTGGCCTAACTGGTAAGTCAGCCATCTTTTTGTTTGTTTACACACATCTTAGGTTGGCATATATTATACTTATTCAATCATTATAAATATCAAAATTCATTGTATTTATTTAGTTTGACAGTATTGAAAGATCATTGTACAAACATGTCCATGCGGTAAACCCCACAATAATCACGAAGAATAAGGCGATATTTTGAGCGCACCTGTTATTTTTAAAAGATTTTTTAAAATTCTTTCGTGTATTTTTATATAGGAATAAAACTTGGGGGTTTCCACTTTCTTTGTTTCAATATTCTTCACATCGCGAATTCCATTTGAACTGATTCAAATGAATTCACCACGAGAAGAATATTGAAACAATAGGAAAGCATGTGAGTTAATTGTGTTTTGAAATTTAAAGGGAATTTAAAGAGATGTAAACGAAAAACGAAGAAAAAGTAGTGATTTATGTGACTGCTGAGGAGAAATTTTAGGCAGACTCATGGTTTTATTTAAAAAATGGATTCATGGCAAGCAACAACGGGGCAACAATTGAGCAAGAAAAGTTGTTCCAACGCGATTATCCAAGTCATCACTAAGTGTTAAGCCGAAGTAATAGTAGCGCAAGTGGCAATTATTGCTTCTTCTTCTTCTTCATACATCATTGCAAACTCAACTCTTGTAAACACATAACGTACTGCGCGCTCTTTTTGTTTTGATATTTGATTTAATTTTTTTAATATTCTTTGAAATTCTCTCGTGTATTTTTTTCAAGAATTATAAAAGAATAATCAACACTGAATTATTCAAACGTGTTATTCTTAGTAAATTCCTACGTGTAGATTTTGAAAGAATAAGAAAAAAATAACAAAATATCGTCTTACACTTCACGATTATTCTTTCGTGTAATGGGGCCTTAAGACTATGTGTAGAAAAAAAACACGCGTTTCGAAAAAAAAAATATGTTTTTAATTATAATTTCATGAAACCAAAAATGAATTCAAACAAATAACTGGCTTTTCGAACTAGATCTTTGAAAGCCTTAATACAGAAACATATAGTGTATAGTTAGCTAACAACTGAGGTAATATGAAATTTTGAACTGATAAGCTTTACCGTCAAGAAAAGCAACATATCAAGTATTTTCAGTTAACGTAATGAACTAAAAGTCCCATTTTTATGTAGGGCTATTTGATAAGAATTCATTCTTTCATGGATTAAGCTACAAAATATCAGATTATGTACTTTTGAAACAAAACGCAATCTACTTTTAAATGTTTGTTACAGAAAAGCTTCCAAAATTCGAAGGCTGCGTTCTTTCATTAGAACTTACATTGCGTTATAAGTAGAGTCTCGCAGACTCTAAATCACAGACTAATTGCCATTTCGGCCGGAGTAGGAGGAGGAGTAGTAGGAGTAGGAGTCCTCGGGTGTTTTAATACGGTATTCGCTATCGCTGCTACCGTAATTACTTCTTCAAGATTCTTTAGGAAATGCAACTTTGAATTAAAATCTTTTTTAAAAAATCTCTAAATTGAAGCAAGACTGAAGTTTTATATGAGACAACAAATTTTAATTGTTATCGTTGTTAAAAGGTAAAATGTAAAATACCGCGACATCATTCTGCATTATGCACATCTTTTTAAAGCGTGAACTAATATCAGTTCTTTCTGATATCTTTTTAGAAAGTCTTCCAGTCATCTGCAGGAATACTTCTGCCCGGTAGGGCATCTTGTTTTTTTTACTGTCCAAACCTAGACCAATTTTTGTCGATGGGAAATAGCCACTCAAATCATTAATGTTCCCAACTTACATTCTTTTTATGATTTAACAGTCTAAACTCACACTATATTCATTGTATACAAGTACTTTGCTTGAAAAGACTCTAAAAGTGTAAAATATCAGATCTAGTGAAAGGAATAATTAACATATGGCTAAATCGCAGATGCCAAGGTAGAAATGTTTTTCACGTGAGTCTTATGCAACGTTCTTACGTTTTCCGTAGTTGTTTTAAAAATGGAAGCGAAGAAGCACGCGTAGATCTGAGAAAATTTCTTGGTTGAATATATGGATATAGAAGAGGTTATACGGCTGTCAAACTTAAAAGAATCAAGAACATTTATGATCCAAACTGATAATCTACGTGAAACTAACACTCTTAGTAGTTATTCGTGATAAATAAGCAGTTTTTGATGCTTCAAATCAGATATGAACGACTACAAAAACGGTATGCTTACATCGATTTAAAAAAATGCGTAAGATTTCTATTAGTCTTTTTCTAAATATAATACAATTTTCTATTTCATGTTCCTAGGTAAGCTATCCTGTTTTTATAAAGCTCTGGAATCTTGAAGCACAGCTCATCTTCCTCATCAGCTTATACCCATTTTATTAATCAATAGATGACCACTTTTTTAATTGACTAGTCGAATTTAAAATATTGTATGATTCTAAAATTTGTATACTATCAAGCTGACGATAAAAAGGAAACACAGATAATTTTATTATTTCGAAAGGCCAAGTAAAAGTTTTTATTATGAAGTTCAGGTACAAACAACATAAAGATTTTCATACTGTATAGTTTTAAAAGGAGTATTTGGAAACGTCCACGGAAGAGTGTTCTCTAATGGATTTTTAAACTGACGGTGTTCCTTTTTAAGCTTGATCTCCGGCCAAATTTTTCAAAGTCTCTTAACTTTTATGAGGCTCTCGGGAATGTAATTAAATGAATTCGAAGTTATTACTATTTACGCCACAGATTTTCCCTTCAAAACTTATTGTGACAAAGTTTTCATTACTTAATTACTTTTTGAAGATGCTTTAGGGAATATAACTATGAATAAAAAACTTTTTCAAAAAATCTCTAAATGATGCAAAACAGTGCAGTTTATATGAAATAACAAATATTACTTCTTTCACATTCACCTTTTAAAGCACAGATTATTCTTAACACGATAATCTTTTAATTAGTTAATTGCTTCTTGAAGATGCTTTAGGGAGTACAACTTCGAATGGAAATCTTTTTAAAAAAATCTCTAAATTGATGCAAGACTGAAGTTGTATATGAAACAACAAAGTTTAATAGTTATCGTAGCTAAAAGGTAAAATGTAAAATACTGCAAACATCATTCCGCATTATGCATATTGTTTTGAAAGCGTGAACTAACACTCATTTCTTTCTGAAAAGGCTCCAGAAAGTCTTACAGTCATCCGCAGGAATACTTCTGCCCGGTAGGGCATCTTGTTTGTTTTTTTTTCACTGTCCAAACCTAGACCAATTTTTGTCGATGGGAAATAGCCACTCAAATCATTAATGTTCCCAACTTACATTCTTTTTATGATTTAACAGTCTAAACTCACACTATATTCATTGTATACAAGTATTTTGCTTGAAAAGACTCTAAAAGTGTAAAATATAAGCTTTAGTGAAAGGAATAATTAACATATGGCTAAATCGCAGATGCCAGGTAGAAATGTTGTTTCATGTGAGTCTTATGCAACGCTCTTACGTTTTCCGTAGTTGTTTTAAAAATGGAAGCGAAGAAGCATGCGTAGATCTGTGAAAGTTTATTTGTTGAATATATGGATATAGAAGAGGTTGTAGTACGGCTGTAAAACTTAAAAGAATCAAAAACATTTATGATCCAAACTGATAATCTACGTGAAACTAATATTCTTAGTAGTCATTCTTGATAAATAAGCAGTTCTTGATGCTTCAAAACAGATGAACGACTACCAATAGGGTATGTTTATATCGATTTAATGCGTAAGGTTTCTATTAGTCTTTTTCTAAATATAATACAATTTTCTATTTCATGTTCCTAGGTAAGCTATCCTGTTTTTATAAAGCTCTGGAATCTTGAAGCACAGCTGACCTTCCTCATCAGCTTATACCCATTTTATTAATAAATAGATGACCACTTTTTTAATTGACTAGTCGAATTTAAAATATTGTATGATTCTAAAATTTGTATACTATCAAGCTGACGATAAAAAGGAAACACAGATATTTTTATTATTTCGCAAGGCCAAGTAAAAGTTTTTATTATGAAGTTCAGGTACAAACAACATAAAGATTTTCATAATGTATACTTTTAAAAGGAGTATTTTGAAACGTCCACGGCAGAGTGTTCTGTAATGGATTTTTAAACTGACGGTGTTCCTTTTTAAGCTTGATCTCCGGCCAAATTTTTCAAAGTCTCTTAACTTTTATGATGCTCTCGGGAATGTAATTAAATGAATTCGAAGTTATTACTATTTACGCCACAGATTTTCCCTTCAAAACTTATTGTGACAAAGTTTTCATTACTTAATTACTTTTTGAAGATGCTTTAGGGAATATAACTATGAATAAAAAACTTTTTGAAAAAATCTCTAAATGATGCAAAACAGTGCAGTTTATATGAAATAACAAATATTACTTCTTTCACATTCACCTTTTAAAGCACAGATTATTCTTAACACGATAATCTTTTAATTAGTTAATTGCTTCCTAAAGATGCTTTAGGGAGTACAACTTCGAATGGAAATCTTTTTAAAAAAATCTCTAAATTGATGCAAGACTGATATTGTATATGAAAAAACAAAGTTTAATAGTTATCGTAGCTAAAAGGTAAAATGTAAAATACTGCAAACATCATTCCGCATTATGCATATGGTTTTAAAGCGTGAACTAAAAGGTAAAATGTAAAATACTGCAAACATCATTCCGCATCATGCATATGGTTTTAAAGCGTGAACTAACACTCATTTCTTTCTGAAAAGGCTCCAGAAAGTCTTACAGTCATCCGCAGGAATACTTCTGCCCGGTAGGGGATCTTGTTTTTTTTTTCACTGTCCAAACCTAGACCGATTTTTGTCGATGGGAAATAGTCAGTCAAATCCTTTAAGTTCCAAACTTACATTTTTTTATGCTTTAAATATCTTAACTCACACTACATTCATTGTGTGCAAGTACTTTGCTTGAAAAGACTCTAAAGGTGTATAATATAAGCTCTACTGAAAGGAATAGTTGACATATGGCTAAATCGCAGATGCCAAGGTAGAAATGTTGTTTCACGTGAGTCTTATGCAACGTTCTTACGTTTTCCGTAGTTGTTTTAAAAATGGAAGCGAAGAAGCACGCGTAGATCTGAGAAAATTTCTTGGTTGAATATATGGATATAGAAGAGGTTATACGGCTTTCAAATTTAAAAGAATCAAGAACATTTATGATCCAAACTGATAATCTACGTGAAACTAATACTCTTAGTAGTTATTCGTGATAAATAAGCAATTTTTGATGCTTCAAATCAGATATGAACGACTACAAAAACGATATGCTTACATCGACTTAAAAAAATGCGCAAGGTTTCTATTAGTCTTTTTCTAAATATAATACAATTTTCTATTTCATGTTCCTAGGTAAGCTATTCTGTTTTTATAAAGCTCTGGAATCTTGAAGCACAGCTCATCTTCCTCGTCAGCTTATACCCATTTTATTAATCAATAGATGACCACTTTTTTAATTGACTAGTCGAATTTAAAATATTGTATGATTCTAAAATTTGTATACTATCAAGCTGACCATAAAAATGAAACACAGATATTTTTATTATTTCGCAAGGCCAAGTAAAAGTTTTTATTATGAAGTTCAGGTACAAACAACATAAAGATTTTCATACTGTATAGTTTTAAAAGGAGTATTTTGAAACGTCCACGGAAGAGTGTTCTCAAATGGATTTTTAAACTGACGGTGTTCCTTTTTAAGCTTGATCTCCGGCAAAATTTTTCAAAGTCTCTTTACTTTTATGATGCTCTCGGGAATGTATCTAAATGAATTCGAATATATTACTTCTTAAGCACAGACTTTTCTTGACGCGACAAACATTTTATTACTTAATTACTTCTTGAAGATTCTTTAGGAAATACAACTTTGAATTAAAATCTTTTTTAAAAAATCTCTAAATTGAAGCAAGACTGAAGTTTTATATGAGACAACAAAGTTTAATTGCTATCGTTGTTAAAAGGTAAAATGTAAAATCCTCCAAACATCATTCTGCATCATGCATATCTTTTTAAAGCGTGAACTAACATTTATTTCTTTCTGAAAAGCCTCCAGAAAGTCTTCCAGTCATCTGCAGGAATACTTCTGCCCGGTAGGGCATCTTGTTTTCGACTTGATGGGAATGCGACTGAATTACGGAGTGAAGTTGTGAGCTTTGATTGTGCTCACGAATAGTAAATTTGAGTTTCTTTGAAAGTGATTTACTAAAGTTAATTCTTTCAGGTAATTCATTTGAATTTAGAAAGCGTAGATTGATTTTTGTTGAATCCATGTATAATGTGTTATCGTAAAGTTTGATATACTAGGTTTATCAAGTGATATACTCAGTATATCAGTTAATTCGAAATTCCCGGGAGACGAATATGATATCGTTACGATTAACATTGTCTCGTTTATTAAAAAATTTAATGTTTTCAATGCATGCTGGTCCAAATCAAAGCATTGCTCACACAAGATAACTTTTATTTTAAATTTTCGACGGAGAGGGAATGTTATAATCATTCATATTCAGTTAGTTCCTAACTGCATGCTCTCTAGTGATAATGATATTGATAATTAATTAGTAGCTAGTCGTTTTTGCGTGCGTAGAGGCCTTCCACTAACTCTTTGTTTTTCTGTTAGTAAAATACATATAAACAGAAAAAATGCCATAATAAAGTTGTTAAAAGAAATGATTTATAATATGAGAATTGAATCATCCACTTATCCTCTCGTTACGAGGTACGGTTCGTTTTGACTTTGCAAGTTAGTTTCATGGCGCCAACAGAGCTGTTGCATTAATGGCCCATTTTGTAAAATTTCTTTTGGTTCATCGAGAACATTTCCTTAATATCTACTTTGTTTTTATCAATATCGAATTTGGTTTGATGTACTTCAAATATCAGTTGATATTCGTAGTAAAAATTGAAATACTAAGAATATCAAATGATATACTTATCGTAAGTAAAAGGTAAAATGTAAAATACTGCAAACATCATTCTGCATTATGCATATCGTTTTGAAGCGTGAACTAACATTCATTTCTTTCTGAAAAGCCTCCAGAAAGTCTTCCAGTCATCTGCAGGAATACTTCTGCCCAGTAGGGCATCTTTTGTTTGTTGTATTCCTGCGTAAGCAAGGAAACTTTGAAACCGTTCGTGTTTTTTTTGGTTTTTTTGTATCCCTGCGTAAGCAAGGAATACTTTGAAACCGTTCGTGTTTTTTTTGTTTTTTTTTTTTTTCACTGTCCAAACATAGACCAATTTTTGTCGATGGGAAATAGCCACTCAAATCATTAATGTTACCAACTTGCATTCTTTTTATGATTTAACAGTCTAAACTCACACTATATTCATTGTATACAAGTACTTTGCTTGAAAAGACTCTAAAAGTGTAAAATATAAGCTCTAGTGAAAGGAATAACTAACATTTGGCTAAATCGCAGATGCCAGGTAGAAATGTTGTTTCATGTGAGTCTTATGCAACGTTCTTAAGTTTTCCGTAGTTGTTTTAAAAATGGAAGCGAAGAAGCATGCGTAGATCTGTGAAAGTTTCTTTATTGGATATATGGATATAGAAGAGGTTGTAGTACAGCTGTAAAACTTAAAAGAATCAAGAACATTTATGATCCAAGCTGATAATCTATGTGAAACTAATATTCTTAGTAGTCATTCTTGACAAATAAGCAGTTCTTGATGCTTCAAAACAGATATGAACGACTACCAATAGGGTATGTTTATATCGATTTAATGCGTAAGGTTTCTATTAGTCTTTCTAAATGTAATACAATTTTTTAATTCATGTTCCTAGATAAGCTACCCTGTTTTTATAAAGCTCTGCAATCTTGAAGCACAGCTTATCTTCCTCATCAGCTTATACCCATTTTATTAATCAATAGATGACCACTTTTTTAATTGACTAGTCGAATTTGAAATATTGTATGATTTTATAATTTGTATACTATCAAGCTGACGATAAAAAGGAAACACAGATATTTTTATTATTTCGCAAGGCCAAGTAAAAGTTTTTATTATGAAGTTCAGGTACAAACAACATAAAGATTTTCATACTGTATAGTTTTAAAAGTAGTATTTTGAAACGTCCACGGAAGAGTGTTCTCTAATGGATTTTTAAACTGACGGTGTTCCTTTTTAAGCTTGATCTCCGGCAAAATTTTTCAAAGTCTCTTAACTTTTATGATGCTCTCGGGAATGTAATTAAATGAATTAGAAGTTATTACTATTTACGCCACAGATTTTCCCTTCAAAACTTAATGTGACAAAGTTTTCATTACTTAATTACATTTTGAAGATGCTTTAGGGAATATAACTATGAATAAAAAAGTTTTTGAAAAAATCTCTAAATGGTGAAAACAGTGCAGTTTCTAGAAATAACAAATACTACTTCTTTCACATTCACCTTTTAAAGCACAGATTATTCTTAACACGATAATCTTTTAATTAGTTAATTGCTTCTTGAAGATATTTTAGGGAGTACAACTTCGAATGGAAATGTTTTTAAAAAAATCTCTAAATTGATGCAAGACTGAAATTTTATATGAAACAACAGAGTTTAATAGTTATCGTAGCTAAAAGGTAAAATGTAAAATACTGCAAACATCATTCCGCATTATGCATATGGTTTTAAAGCGTGAACTAACACTCATTTCTTTCTGAAAAGGCTCCAGAAAGTCTTACAGTCATCCGCAGGAATACTTCTGCCCGGTAGGGCATCTTGTTTGTTTTTTTTCACTGTCCAAACCTAGACCAATTTTTGTCAATGGGAAATAGCCACTCAAATCATTAATGTTCCCAACTTACATTCTTTTTATGATTTAACAGTCTAAACTCACACTATATTCATTGTATACAAGTACTTTGCTTGAAAAGACTCTAAAAGTGTAAAATATAAGCTCTAGTGAAAGGAATAATTAACATATGGCTAAATCGCAGATGCCAAGGTAGAAATGTTGTTTCATGTGAGTCTTATGCAGCGTTCTTACGTTTTCCGTAGTTGTTTTAAAAATGGAAGCGAAGAAGCATGCGTAGATCTGTGAAAGTTTCTTTGTTGAATATATGGATATAGAAGAGGTTGTAGTACGGCTGTAAAACTTAAAAGAATCAACAACATTTACGATCCAAACTGATAATCTACGTGAAACTAATGTTCTTAGTAGTCATTCTTGATAAATAAGCAGTTCTTGATGCTTCAAAACAGATATGAACGACTACCAATAGGGTATGTTTATATCGATTTAATGCGTAAGGTTTCTATTAGTCTTTCTAAATATAATACAATTTTTAAATTCATGTTCCTAGATAAGCTACCCTGTTTTTATAAAGCTCTGGAATCATGAAGCACAGCTCATCTTCCTCATCAACTTCTACCTATTTTGTTTATCATTTGATGACCACTTTTTTAATTGACTAGTCGAATTTAAAATATTGTATGATTCTAAAATTTGTATACTATCAAGCTGACGATAAAAAGGAAACACAGATATTTTTATTATTTCGCATGGCCAAATAAAAGTTTTTATTATGAAGTTCAGGTACAAAAAACATAAAGATTTTCATACTGTATAGTTTTAAAAGGAGTATTTTGAAACGTCCACGGAAGAGTGTTCTCAAATGGATTTTTAAACTGACGGTGTTCCTTTTTAAGCTTGATCTCCGGCAAAATTTTTCAAAGTCTCTTAACTTTTATGATGCTCTTGGGAATGTAATTAAATGAATTCGAAGTTATTACTTCTTAAGCACAGACTTTTCTTGACGCGACAAACTTTTTATTACTTAACAAGAGCCAGATGGCGCAAAACGGTAGCAGCAATTTTACTTAAAGTTATGAAAAGTTACTACAAAGTTCTTTGAGGCTTGTGTTTTTTTATATTTTACTAGCGGAAAACAGGCATAAACGATAAATTTGTTAAAATTATTAGTCAGTGTAAAAAGGGCCTAATCATAAACCACCAGAAATTATATTATTAAAGACAAAAGTATTATACATGCGTGATATGAGCTGTATATGATTTTTTTATAAGAAAATTTTTTGTAAGACTATGTGTAGAAAAAAAACACGCGTTTCGAAAAAAAAAAAATATGTTTTTAATTATAATTTCATGAAACCAAAAATGAATTCAAACAAATAACTGCCTTTTCGAGCTAGATCTTTGAAAGCCTTAATACAGAAACATATAGTGTATAGTTAGCTAACAACTGAGGTAATATGAAATTTTGAACTGATAAGCTTTACCGTCAAGAGAAAAGCAACATATCAAGTATTTTCAGTTAGCGTAATGAACTAAAAGTCCCATTTTTATGTAGGGCTATTTGATAAGAATTCATTCTTTCATGGATTAAGCTACAAAATATCAGATTATGTACTTTTTAAACAAAACACAATCTACTTTTAAATGTTTGTTACAGAAAAGCTTCCAAAATTCGAAGGCTGCGTTCCTTCATTAAAACTTACATTGCCTTATTAGTAGAGTCACGCAGACTCTAAATCACAGACTAATTGCCATTTCGGCCGGAGTAGGAGGAGGAGTAGTAGGAGCCCAGTCGGCAAAATCGCTAAAAAGTCACTGTGACGGAGAGAATTTTTATTGAAATTGTGTGCATATTTATGTAGAAATGCACTCCTTTGCAGAGATTTTTTAACAAATGTGCCGGCTGGGAGTAGAAGTCCGCCGGTGTTTTAATACGGTATTCGCTAACGCTGCTACCGTAATTACTTCTTGAAGATCCTTTAGGGAATACAACTTTGAATTAAAATCTTTTTTAAAAAATCTCTAAATTGAAGCAAGACTGAAGTTTTATATGAAACAACAAAGTTTAATTGTTATCGTTGTTAAAAGGTAAAATGTAAAATACCGCAACATCATTCTGCATTATGCATATCTTTTTAAAGCGTGAACTAATATCAGTTCTTTCTGAAATCTTTCTAGAAAGTCTGCCAGTCATCTGCAGGAATACTTCTGCCCGGTAGGGCATCTTGTTTTGTTTTTTTTTTTTCACTGTCCAAACCTAGACCAATTTTTGTCGATGGGAAATAGTCAGTCAAATCCGCTAAGTTCCAAACTTACATTTTTTTTATGCCTTAAATATCTTAACTCACACTACATTCATTGTGTGCAAGTACTTTGCTTGAAAAGACTCTAAAGGTGTATAATATAAGCTCTACTGAAAGGAATAGTTGACATATGGCTAAATCGCACATCCCAGGTAGAAATGTTGTTTCACGTGAGTCTTATGCAACGTTCTTACGTTTTCCGTAGTTGTTTTAAAAATGGAAGCGAAGAAGCACGCGTAGATCTGAGAAAATTTCTTGGTTGAATATATGGATATAGAAGAGGTTATACGGCTGTCAAACTTAAAAGAATCAAGAACATTTATGATCCAAACTGATAATCTACGTGAAACTAATACTCTTAGTAGTTATTCGTGATAAATAAGCAGTTTTTGATGCTTCAAATCAGATATGAACGACTACAAAAACGGTATGCTTACATCGATTTAAAAAAAGTGCGTAAGGTTTCTATTAGGCCTTTTTCTAAATATAATACAATTTTCTATTTCATGTTCCTAGGTAAGCTATCCTGTTTTTATAAAGCTCTGGAATCTTGAAGCACAGCTCATCTTCCACATCAGCTTATACCCATTTTATTAATCAGTAGATGACCCCTTCTTTAATTGACTAGTCGAATTTAAAATATTGTATGATTCTAAAATTTGTATACTATCAAGCTGACGATAAAAAGGAAACACAGATATTTTTATAATTTCGCAAGGCCAAGTAAAAGTTTTTATTATAAAGTTCAGGTACAAACAACATAAAGATTTTCATACTGTATAGTTTTAAAAGGAGTATTTTGAAACGTCCACGGAAGAGTGTTCTCTAATGGATTTTTAAACTGACGGTGTTCCTTTTTAAGCTTGATCTCCGGCAAAATTTTTCAAAGTCTCTTAACTTTTATGATGCTCTCGGGAATGTAATTAAATGAATTCGAAGTTATTACTATTTACGCCACAGAGTTTTCATTCAAAACTTAATGTGACAAAGTTTTCATTACTTAATTACTTTTTGAAGATGCTTTAGGGAATATAACTATGAATAAAAAACTTTTTGAAAAAATCTCTAAATGATGCAAAACAGTGCAGTTTATATGAAATAACAAATATTACTTCTTTCACAGCTACAAGATAAACTGTAAAACACAAAGAACATCATACCACATTATGCATATTGTTTTAAACCGTGAAGAAACATTCACCTTTTAAAGCACAGATTATTTTTAACGCGATAATCTTTTAATTAGTTAATTGCTTCTTAAAAATGCTTTAGGGAGTGCAACTTCGAATGGAAATCTTTTTAAAAAAATCTCTAAATTGATGCACGACTGAAGTTTTATATGAAACAAAAAAGTTTAATATAGCTAAAAGGTAAAATGTAAAATACTGCAAACATCATTTCGCATTATGCATATGGTTTTAAAGCGTGAACTAACACTCATTTCTTTCTAAAAGGGCTCCAGAAAGTCTTACAGTCATCCGCAGGAATACTTCTGCCCGGTAGGGCATCTTGTTTTTGTTTTTTTTTTTTTTACTGTCCAAACTTAGACCAATTTTTGTCGATGGGAAATAGTCAGTCAAATCCTCTAAGTTCCAAACTTACATTTTTTCTATGCTTTAAATATCTTAACTCACACTACATTCATTGTGTGCAAGTAATTTGCTTGAAAAGACTCTAAAGGTGTATAATATAAGCTCTACTGAAAGGAATAGTTGACATATGGCTAAATCGCAGATGCCAAGGTAGAAATGTTTTTCACGTGAGTCTTATGCAACGTTCTTACGTTTTCCGTAGTTGTTTTAAAAATGGAAGCGAAGAAGCACGCGTAGATCTGAGAAAATTTCTTGGTTGAATATATGGATATAGAAGAGGTTATACGGCTGTCAAACTTAAAAGAATCAAGAACATTTATGATCCAAACTGATAATCTACGTGAAACTAATACTCTTAGTAGTTATTCGTGATAAAGAAGCAGTTTTTGATGCTTCAAATCAGATATGAACGACTACAAAAACGGTATGCTTACATCGATTTAAAAAAATGCGTAAGGTTTCTATTAGTCTTTTTCTAAATATAATACAATTTTCTATTTCATGTTTCTAGGTAAGCTATCCTGTTTTTATAAAGCTCTGGAATCTTGAAGCACAGCTCATCTTCCTCATCAGCTTATACCCATTTTGTTAATCAATAGATGACCACTTTTTTAATTGACTAGTCGAATTTAAAATATTGTATGATTCTAAAATTTGTATACTATCAAGCTGACGATAAAAAGGAAACACAGATATTTTTATTATTTCGCAAGGCCAAGTAAAAGTTTTTTATTATGAAGTTCAGGTACAAACAACATAAAGATTTTCATACTGTATAGTTTTAAAAGGAGTATTTTGAAACGTCCACGGAAGAGTGTTCTCTAATGGATTTTTAAACAGACGGTGTTCCTTTTTAAGCTTGATCTCCGGCAAAATTTTTCAAAGTCTCTTAACCTTTATGATGCTCTCGGGAATGTAATTAAATGAATTCAAAGTTATTACTTTTTAAGCACAGACTTTTCTTTTTATTACTTAATTACTTCTTGAAGATTCTTTAGGGAATACAATTTTGAATTAAAATCTTTTTTAAAAATCTCTAAATTGAAGCAAGACTGAAGTTTTATATGAGTCAACAAAGTTTAATTGTTATCGTTGTTAAAAGGTAAAATGTAAAATACCGCAACATCATTCTGCATTATGCATATCTTTTTAAAGCGTGAACTAATATCAGTTCTTTCTGAAATCTTTCTAGAAAGTCTTACAGTCATCTGCAGGAATACTTCTGCCCGGTAGGGCATCTTGTTCTTTTTCTTACTGTCCAAACCTAGGGGTTTTTTGAAAATTCATGCGTGCGTTTACATGAAACTAAAACGTCGTGCAACGCATGTCACCCAGCGAAGAAACCCTTTTAGATTTACAAGTTTCTTTGATCAATATTAAATGGATCTTTAAGAGCATATACATGTTTTAAGATGAAAACAAAATCTATAGAAGAAACTTCGAATTATTTTGAACTGTGATCATTCCTTTCTAAAGAAGATTTCAACATTTTGTAAACAGAAGAGTGAAAAAGGTATATATTTGTTGTTTGTTTTTAGTGAAAACACAAAACATCTTCGTTTGATTCATGTATGGGCTGTTATTCTTTTTAAGCTGTGGATACTGAAGCTCAGCTTAGAGTTCTCCTCAGCTCCAACATCCACAATGTGGGTCTACTGATGTTTTAATGTAATGTTTTAATGTTTGATGATAATTTTTTAATGTTTTAATGTTTGATTTGTTTTTAAGTTATATATATTGTCAATGTCCTTTATTACAAATGGCTTTCCTAATTACAGTAGCGAATTCAAACATCTTCCAATTGCCTGTAAACTCAATACACAGCAAATCATGTAACAACCCAAAATTTTTCTTTCAGTTATATAAATATGTGTGTGTGTGTGTGTGTGTGTGTGTGTGTGTGTGTGTGTGGTGACTTAGAAGTTTAGAGCATGCATAGGTATATATATTATTTTTTAAATGATCGAAATCTTTGTTTGGTTTTTGTGTTTGCAATATTGGGAATTACGTTTGTAATTAAGGAGATTGATAGTACATATCAAATGTTTAAAGTTTATGATTTACGTACGTAGTTGATAAAAAACAGAAAAAACAGATACAGTTCTTTACTCAACGAGTACGTTTTCTTCTCTTATAAAAATATAACGAACGACAAAACTAAAAAGAATAACATGCGTGATAAAAAGGCCACGTGCGTGAACACAATACATTAATAAGAACACCATAACATAATTAAAACCATTGTGCTGAAAATGAGCGTCACATATTTCAACAGTAGTCACTGTGTGACATCTGAAAATATCAATATAAACATAAGCTGATTTTGTACTCCCAAAAGAAGGGATGTTTTATGTGATTCAGATGCAATTAAGTTTATCGGTGGTGTATACGTATATGCAATGAAGTTTCGCGTAGTGTCAATTACAGTTTTACAATGCCTTTGGGTGCATATGAATGTAATCAGAAATGTAATGTTATGTTGTAAAAATCATTCAACCTTTCTTAAATTTCCTAAAGATTTTTTTTAAACTGATCATGAATTTCAATTTAGATGAAGAATATAAGTGCATGCCATATTGTTAATCAAACTAAAACAGAAATTTCTGATATGAGTTAACTATATTATGTATGTTGATTTTAGTCGATATAAATGTATTTTGCATGACCAAAATTTATATGTTCTTGGAAAAATGTTTTGAGTTTACGAGTTATGATCATACTCATAAGATATCTGATAGGATCCATGTATCTTTTATATTATTTTGTATCAACAAACATGTTGTTCAGTTTATTGGCAGTATATATACATTAAAATAAAGTTTCTCATTGTGTCAATTATGCCTTCAAAATGTCCTGAGAAGCATGTAATTAGGAATGTAATACAGTGTGTCCACGAGAAAGTGGGCACCTTGTTTAAAACACAAATAACTTTTCGAGTTTTTAACAATACATTGCGGTTTTTATACCGTTGGAAAGAGGCTTTTTTGAGCTTTCCAAAAATATAAGTTGTTATTTATAAAAATTTTTATTTTAAAAAATATTAAGTATTTTTTGTTTCGATACGCTTGTTAATTTTGTAATGATCAATAAAACAGACTTTTAACGAGCAATTAACCTTTTGTTTCGTTGAAACAACCACTGTTGTTGGTGTTGTGCTAATTTTGTCACGAAATTTTTTGAAAAGACACAAACCTTTTTTCATTGTGTAAACTTACCTTAAATTTTTTATTATGATTTAATAATTTCATATTCCCAAGCATTTCCAAAACCTTTATAAGCGAGAAAACAAACTTTTATGAAATTCATTCTATTATGCAGTTAACAGTCCAGCAGTGAACTTTCGTGGTAAAAAAAGTTTCATGAGACGAAAAGTTATGTAGCTGTTATTCAGGCTCTTAAACAGCAGTTTCTGGGTAGAAATCGCCCATCAAAAAGCACGATTCAAAGTTTTTAAAAGTTTGTAAAAGAGTTTTAGAAATGAAACTTTCAATTTCAAGCTTGTAAAAACGTAAAGTTTTCCTTATGTAAACGCAGCTTTATTACAATTTCTTAGCTTTTTATGATTTCCCATGCTACTCGAGTCGTTAACATCTATTCAAACAAGCGTTAATTGATCGTTATTGATTTAATGTCATGGTTTCATGGTAAAATCGATTATATTTCCCGAAAAATTGGTTTTTCTGTGAAAAGGGTCATATATTTAGAAAGAGCAAAACATTTTCTTTCTGTTAATATAAAAATTGAAAAAAACAAGCATGAAAAACAAAAGATATGCTTATTGAAAGTTAGGTGCCCACTTTCTGGTGGACACACTGTATATTGTAGAAATTATTCAACCATTCAATGATTCAAAATCATTCAAGTTTCAAGAATGCTATTATAGTATTTCATTTTTCATATTTTCATTTTTCAACTGATTTTGCAGAAATCTTTCTGCCCGTAAGGGCATCTTGTTTTAAAAAGCATCGGATAAATAAAACGTTCTCTTTTTTCGGTCCCATGAAAGTTCGACTTACCGAGCGGCAACTGTTATGGGCATTTTACGAGTCTAAACGTCAAAATCTTGACAAACTTTATTTTCCGGCGTCGTGTGTGTTTATGTTACATTATTTTTCATGGTAAATGCTCAGTACTACAAACGACTGGAGAACGAGCTTACAAGTCACAAGATAAGCTTAAATTGATATCCAGAGAACATTCAAACACACAACAGCGATGATGCAGTAAACACGCATCGTTAATGTTACTGAGATGAGTTACTTAAAAAGATTAATGTTGTTGGAGCTGAGGGACTTAAGAAGCATCAAAGTCAATTTCCACAAATGAAGTAAACGAAACCGACTTTCTTCCTAAAAACAAAAGAATGTCTACAAAATATATTGAGAAGTTCTTTTATCAAAAAATGACCACAGTAGATTTATTTCATCTTATAAATTTCTACTGTAGATTATCTTCGTCATGTTCGGTTGTTGGAACCGTATTTCTGCCATTATATCCCTGTATACCATTTGTTATTTATTGTTTTGGAAATATGACAACCTTCAGTTATATCGAGAGCTTCCTCAAAAAGCTTTCGAAGCATTAATTACTCGGTACTTTTCTTTGTTTCCACTTTATCATAAAAACAAGGATACTTCTGAATTTATACAGACCGTTCTTTTGAGTCAAAACCCATTTTTCTATTTTCAAAATTCTTCTTAAGTTGTGTTTTACTTTCATACTTACTAGAAGCACTTGTAAAAAACAGCAAATAATAAAAGTTTATCTGCGAAACTTATGTATCCGGGCGCATCGCCGGCGATACGTGAAGCGTTGAGCCTTCGTCGCCCAGTGGGAACTAGGCATAATCAATTCGGAGAGACAAACGGGTGTTGAGTAGTTTTTCGATGATGACACAAAACGAAAATAAATAAGATTTCCTGCTACGCTGAAATCTTAATAATGTTAAAAATTAAATGTTACACGTCCAAATGACCAGAGAAACAAAGATTTATAGGAGCGCGTATTTTATGAAGCATCGTAAAATTGTACTTCTTGTTTAATACATATTTACTTGTGATTGTAACCACCTTTTGTAAAGTGTTTGAAATAATACTGATAACCAATATGCTTTTAGCCATGTTAATAAGACCTACCTGACTGCTAACAAGAGGATTTTGGAAAGTGCTGACATTTTCGAAATAACAAAGGATCAAGAAACGAAGTATCTAGTTGAAAAACTTGAACGGTAAGAATGTCTGCAAACCTATGTCAATCAACAGTTTGGTTTTAACAGCATTCATATTTTAGATGGAAACCCCCCAAAAATCCGTCAATTTTTCAAAATTTCAAAAGCAGCCTTTTTGGGCGTAAAAATATTCGTAGATTACGAAAATCAACATTAAAAACTCCATCCGGAATTGCAAGTGCCTCAATTTCAGGTATTTCGATACCTATATCTTAAGTAAGATACCTAGCAACGCCCTTAGCAACGTATTTGTGTGTGTTTTGAGCCCTGATTTACCTCAAAATTCCAATTAATTTCAATCAAGGGTGGACAAGTCTGTAATTTGCTTTATTTCATTCTGTAAAATATCCCAGTTTCTGTCACTGGACACACAACCAACCAGCAGTGAAGCAGAAATTTTTTCAACCACCAAACAAAACATGGGACAAACTTGTAGAGTTAAATTCAACACAAGGTCTTACAAGAAAAGAAGATAAGAATTCTGAGAAAGAAGTTGCAAATAGTGTAAATGTAGAAGAACAAGATGTTAATAATGTAAATAGTGACACTACCACTCCACAAGAATGTATAACAAAGTGATTCTGCCAACATTATTTCAACACCTCCGAAGAAGACTGTGTCAGAACAGAAAGTTCAGGCAGCTATTTCGAACACACCAAAGACATCTGACCCAATATATGGGTATAGAGTTGTTGATGTTAGAATACTGTGCAGTATTTTCAAAGCAAAGACAGCATGGCCCTCTCTGATAAAAAAACAAGTGACTTTTTATCATTGCATGAAAATATTTTGCAAATAAAGGGGCTCGCGTCATCCCTTATCGTGTCCTGCTTAAGATGTCATTATGAAAAGGATTTCTATACATACAATGCTTCCTTTCATTTCTATACATCTTCGTTGAGTAATAGAACTTTTAGATGTAAACAATAGAGGAATAGTTTATGCAATAAGATCATGTGGGCAAGGACATGCCTGCATTGAAAAGTTTACGTGTTTACTGCATTGCCCGAAATGTAAAGATATTGGTGCTTATACCAGAAAGATCAAGCATGCGGAACCAATCATTACAACCCGGTCCTGGGTTACCACTTTCTGTCATAAAACATGTATATAAAACCAATGTTTGAGGAACTCGGTTCAAAGGCACTGCGTAAAGGTTGTTTACACGGAAAGTTTAACAGAACAATTTGGAAACGGCTCCCAAATACCACATTTGTCGCAACTTAGTTTTGGTGTTTATGATGCTGCTTCGTAAAAGCTTCCGTGCTTACATATGAGAAAATGGGAATGGTTCCTGGCCAGTATTTGCTAAATGGATGGAAAAGAACAATTAAAAAACGTTTATTCCATTTGTGTTATAAAACAAAGATGACACTAAAAGAACGGAAAAATATCCGGGGAAAGAAAAAGAAGAAAGAGGACACTGATAAGGACAAAGAGCAGACATTATACAAAGCTGGAGTATTTGATTACTTTTAATGTATTTATTTTACCATAATTCATAGATTTGGACTGCATATTTGAGTCTTAAAGAGCTATTTTTTTCGTTCTTTGAATTAAACGCATGATTCTGGAAAACGAGACTTTTTCTACTGCCGGCCAAGATGTTTCAAGAACCGTAAATGCAAATTGAATGAAATTTTGAGGGAGTGTTCTTACCAATGAACTCTATACAATGAGCGGAGCACATTTTTCATTTCATTTTCCAATTTTTTTAATGAACCGGAGAAATTTCAAATTTTCCTCTTTTTTTTAATGTCAAATTTAGCGGTCCAGTGCCAAAAATTCAGAAAGAGAATCTAAAATGTGCTCCGCTCATTGCATGAATTCATCTTGTATGAGTGTGCACAGAAAATTTAAACTACTAATATTCAGTGGTTAACTCAGCATTTTGGCCGGCATAAAGCCATTGTTTGACATATCTACCATTATTGTCGGTGATTGGGGCAGCCATTTTGAAAAAAAAATGTAAATTTTTCTTAGTTGTCTAGTACCTGACAAATCTGCATAAAAATATTTTTCAAATATTATGTTAAACAGAAAATAGTTTCTAGAGGGGGTTTCCACCTTAAAGGAGTTTTTGATATGAAAATGTATGACCTGGTCATTTAAGTCTAAGGTAACTTATGTTATTGAAATAGGTCATCCATTATGTTGTTTTCTAGGGAATGGCAGAAAGAACTTCTTCAAAAGAAAAACAAAAACCAAAAACCAAGCTTCTTTTGGTCTATATTGAGAATGGCAGGACTACGTATTCTGTTTGTTGGATTCTTCTTTTTATCATTAGTAGGTCTTTTCATCAAGTACATCATGTAATCCATGAGATTCATTTTTGACGCATCTCATTAACTAATGGTACCCATCAATGTGTGTTCAGGCAAGCATATTCACGCTAAAGCTGCTAATGCGAGATCGCATTTAGGGTAAACACATACAAGCAGCTGTAAGGCAAAAATATCTGGAAACTGTATACTTATAAAACTACCTTGATGAATGAATTTTCTGTTATAGGAGTCATTCCGGATTGCACAAAGCATTTGCTTGAAAAACCTTTTAGAAACGCTTTCTGCTAAAGACGTTCGTGAAAGTAACGATGCTTATTATTGGGTAACGGGGATAACTTTGTGTCTCCTTATATCCTGGGTTTTTCTTCACTCAGCATTTTTTTCTGGCGAGAAACTGGGATTATCTTTAAAAAGTGCAGCTGTGGCGTTGATTTATAAAAAAGTAATTTATCATTTAAAGCCTTTTTTATGTTGAGATCTTGGCGATTTTGGCGCAAACATATTGTGTACCTTTCATGTAGGCATTGGTACTGAATAGTGCTTCAATGGCTTCAATAACCACGGGTCATATCGTCACGCTTATTTCAAGTGATGCTCATAAATTGCAAGAGGTGAGCTGAAAAGGTTGTGTTTATCTTCTGCTTCGATTTCAAACATGGCTATAAAATGTTGAAGCGCATACCTTTAACCGAGAAAATATCTGCAAAATTCCAAGATTGTGTTTCTGTAACAGAAATGAACTGTTAAACTTTGATCTGTACTAAGGGTTTGAAGGTAGCAAACTACATATGGATTGGTCCGTTGCAACTTATAGCTGTTATCGTTATATTGTGGAGAGAACTTGGTCCATCATCTATGGCTGGAGTCGGTGTGTTGTTACTAATTATTCCAATCCAGGCTTGGTTTGGGAAGTTTTTTGCTTATAGAGGTATGAGAAGGAGCAACTTGAAGCAAATTAAATGTAGACTTGCATATCTTTTTTTTTTTTTTTTTTTTTTAATTAGTCGCTCAATACAAGGTTTAAAACCACTAATGTGTATTGAGGTACAAGGAGGAAAGGTGACGATGGACATTACATTTAAAGTGTTGAAGATTATAATGAGAAGGAAAAACAGACTGGGGTAAAGAATTCCAGAGAGTGGAGGAGCGAGGAATGAAACTTTGTTGGTAAAAATTCTTTGATGATTTTGGGATGCTGACAGTGTGATCATGGCAATTAGATGAATATCTTGTGTTTCGCTTGAAAGTCTTTAATGCAGGGATGAGAGAAGAGAGCTCAGTTGAACATTTTCCGTAAAAGTATTTATAAAAGAGGCAAAGAGATGCCACAGATCTGCGATGGGAGAGTGTGTCAAGTTTACTTGCAAGTTCATCACCTACAGCATTACAGATTCTTTTCTGGATACGGTCTAAAAGATTTAGAGAATCAGAGGGTGCACCAGCCCAGATATGGCAACAATACTCAATACAAGGTCGAATAGTAGATTTATAGAGGTAAAGAATGGCATCAGGGCTGAGGTATGCTCTTGCACGAAGAAGGGCGCCCACCTTCATCGAGGCTGACTTAGCGATTGCCTCAATGTAGGAGCGCCAGGAGAAGTCCTGTGGAAAAGTGATGCCGAGGAGACGAAAGGAGTTGTTTTCTTCCACCTGGGTGCCATTCATGGAAATTGACGGTAAAAAGGGATCTTAAGTATGATTTACAGATAGAAGTTTCGTTTTTGTGGAATTGAATGTGACCAGCCATTTCTCTCCCCACTCAACTATAGATTGTAGGTCAAACTCAATTTCGCCTGCCATTTCTACCTGGCTGAACAAATCTGATTTTGGAGTACAGGAATAGATGGTTGAATCATCAGCATAGATGGCAAGCTTGGAAATAATGTCATCAGGCAGATCATTGATGAAAAGAAGAAAAAGGGTTGGCCCAAGGACAGAACCTTGGGGAACACCTGCATTGTGTCGAAATGTGTCGATGATAATTGCCCGTCTAAAACAACCTTAAGCCTACGATTACCAAGGAAGGAACGAATCATCTCATAAAAGAGACCCTTAACTCCATATGCAGCAAGCTTTTTGAAAAGACCAGTATGCCATACTTTATCAAATGCCTTGGATATGTCAAGAGTAACAGCTCTTGCCTCCCCAGATTTATCTAATGCAGTGTAAATTCTATCAGTTATCACTGTAAGGAGGTCAGCAGTTGAGCGTTGGGAGCGAAAGCCATATTGAGAATCTGAGAAGAGGTTATTAGAATCAAGGTGATTAACAAGAGCATTATTGATAAAGGCCTCAAAAATTTTACACATAACTGGTAGGAGACTAATGGGTCTGTAATTTCGTGGATTAGATCGATCACCATAATTTTTAAAGACTGGAATTACAGAGGCAAACTTCCAAGATGAAGGAAAGCAAGATTCAGCTATGCACTTGTTATATAGACGAGAAAGTACAGGAGATAATTCAGGTGCACACTTTTAAAATAGGATGACAGGAATTCCATCAGGGCCAGTAGCCTTAGAAGCATCAAGATTTGAAATGATGGAAGATATTTTAGCTGGTGTGATAAAGCAGCTATCCAGTACTTTATTAGTCCTCAAGGGAAATTCCGGAACAGCATGGTCAGAGTCATCAAAAGTAGAGTTAGTACTGAAAATATTAGAGAAGAGTTCAGCTTTATCCTTAGATGATGATAAAACCTCTGGACCATTGAAAATGGGAGGAATGGATGACCTTTTATTGTTGGTGACACTTTTAATGATGCGCCAAAAATCTCGAGAGCCAATTTTTTGTGAAGAGATACGATTACGAGTTTCTTGTTGATATGTAGACTTTGCATTATTAATGACAGATTTGCAGTGATTTCGTGCTTGGTTGAAAAGAACCTTATTATGAGAAGACTTCTCACGTTGATATTGATGAAAGTAAAGATTTCTGTGAGCAATTGCTGCAGCACAAGCAGGTGAGAACCAGGGAGAGGAGTGAGGTTTAACACGAAATTTTCTAATGGGGATAAATGCTTCAATACCAGATGTAAGCCAAGATGTAACTTCCTCTGCACATTTTTCAGCTGGATTTGAAAACACATTGTACCAGGGGACATCGCGAAGAAAGTCTCGAAAATTATCCCATTCACCACGTTCATAACTGAAGAGAGTGCGATGAAAAGGAGATTCAGAAGCAGCTTTGCAATTAAGAGATGTTAAGACAGAAACTACGCCATGGTCAGAGTTGCCAAGAGGAGCTTCACTAGATGCTTTACAGATATCAGGATTTGATGTTAAAAAGAGATCAAGTAGAGATGGAGATTGATCATCACGATCAGGAAAGCGAGTAGGGAAGTCAATGATTTGGTGAAGAGATTGAGATAGGGCAAAATTTAGAGTATGAATTCCTGAGTGAGAGATTCCATTTGAGAATTTGAGCCATTTTTCATGATGAACATTGAAGTCACCAAAAACAAATATGTTGGCACTGTGATGAATTGATAGGGCCTTGTCAATACTTTCAGATATAGAATCTATAACAGAACAGTCTTGGGATGATGGAGATCGATAAAGAAAGAACAGATAGCTTGTTGAATGGAGCAACGAAAGACGAAAGCACATGTATGGCAAATCAGGATCCTCCAGATCACTCACACGAGTTATGGGTAAATTGGCTCGAAGGTATACACCAAGGCCATGCATGTGGGTTTTAGAGTCCTTACGACGTAGAGGAAGATAACCTTGAAAGAGAAAATCATTTTCTGTGTCAATATTGGAATTCAGATTAGTCTCCGAAATTGCAAGGATGTCGGGAGAGTTGTTAGAAATGAAAGCATGAATGTGAGAGAAATTTGTACGAAAACCACGGACATTTGTGAAAGATATGTTCAGTGGGGCCGGGTTAATCGAATTGGGTTTTGAAGCTGGTTTTTTTGTGTTTTTTCTTTGATTAACCATTTCATAAGGGAAGTTTAGATAGAGAAATTAAATAAAAGGAACAAACATAACATGTACTTGCAAAAAGTCTGATTGTGTCAATAGTGTTGGTTCATCAATCAACCTTCTGCCGTAACAGAAGGCTCAGGGTGTGGCCTCGACAAAGCACACCAGACACTTTTGCTGGGAAACCCTCCATGCGCGACATGGCACAACAAATGTCCTGATATTTTACAGCTGCTGATGGAACAGCCTCTCTTAAGCGCTACCAAAAAAGTTCGGGTTCCTAACTATCAGCCGGCCTCAGACCAGTAACTGAGTTTTTGAGTTGTACCCTCACCAAGAGATGACTTACCAGAGTTTCGACACAACAGCGACAGTTCACAAGCAAGCAAAGAGCACATACGACAACTAGACAAACAGAAAAAGGTGAAAGAAACCAGCGTTCAGTGTCCTAGCTTAGAAACAAGGTAAACTTGAGTTTACCTCTAACTAAGCCACTGACAAAGATGGAGTTCGAGGCTGGCCAGTAGAAAGATCCTACCTACTCCATAAAGATTTACAGTTTTCTCAGGGTGTTACATCAGAGTTTTCCTTCTCCTAGATGGACTGCCTTCACCACGGCTTAATGGAGCCGTGAACATCTTATTACAATAATCTGTAAAGGATAAAGCATTGTCACAATTTAAAGTGAAACTAACTGCTTGTAAAATGTGGAATTTCCTGCGGTTGTTTCCACTTATGATGGGTTCTTTTATAGAGGAAGGTGACAAAGTTTGGAATGTTTTCATTCAGTTATTGGACATAGTAGATCGTATCTGTGCACAATCATTTAAGGAAGTAGATTTGTTTCACTTAGACATCATGATTAAAGAATTTTATTCTGATTACTGTGCAGTTTTTCCAGATTCAGCATTGAAGCCAAAAGGGCATTTTATTTTTCACTATCCAGACATGATTAGAAAATATGGACCATTGGTGAAAACCCTTAGATTTGAAGCAAAAAATGGTTTTTGTAAGAATGTTGTCTCTAACTCCAAAAACTATGTAAATCTGCATAAGAGTATTGCAACTCACCATCAAATGTATATGTACCTCTGGTACAAGCAGGATAACTACCTTGAAAAGCCAGTTACACCTGTTTCCTCCAGTGAAGTAAATATATACTTAGAGGAAAATGATGATGTCCAAAGATTGCTATTAGCAGTGTTGCCTGATGGTATTACTGTGCTGTCAAAATCAAAGGGTGTAACCTTCAATGGTCAACGGTACAAAAATGGTGTTGCAGTGATACTTGGTTTTGTTGATGATGATTATGTGTTTGGTAAAATTGAGTCAGTATATTATTTACATGATGGCCCTTACTTGCTATGTAACAAACTGTTTACTGTTCAGTTTAGTGCTCACTACCATGCATATGTTGTGGTAGAAAGCTTTGAACTTTGTCTTACAAAGATAACTGATTTATTTGATAATCATCCACTGGGTATTTACAAGGTTTCCAGAAAACTATATGTGCCATTAAGATACTATGTTCATGAACCTGTTTTTTAGCAATTTTGTGAATTCTATTGTTGCTTTTACCCTGCACAGTAACTTAATTTTCACACGCTGAAATAAAGGACAAGAACAATTAAACAATTAAACTGTACCACTAATAATCTTGTATGAGAGCTTATCATTCCAAAAGTTTTCTGTTTTGATATTTCTCTCAGTTTTCACAGAGGTTTTATGCAATTTATTTATCTCTTATTTGTACTTATTTTCTTTTTTCTTTTTTTTTTTAGGATGGATTACATATTCAATGTATCGTACAGAAATTTTATAAGAAATGTGAAAGTGAAGGATCTCAATGAATTAATTCCTAAAGTTATTAAAATATTTGGCTCTTGTCTAGGTTTTCAAAAAGAAAATTTTAGAATGCAGATTTTTGATGAGGCTAATTCTGTGTGGTGTGATATTTCTACACCAGCAAAAGATATCACTGTTGAAAGAAAATTGAAAATTATAGTTGATGATGTTTTATTGTTCCCGAATAGGTATTACTATCTCATATTTTCTTTTTTAGGTTTGTTAGAGCTGAAATGCTTTTCAATGATCATTTTTCAAAAATGTTTTTGGTTCCAATTGAATCCATTGTTTTTAATGTGATTGTGATTTTGTGTGTGTTTGGAAAAATAAATAGGAGAAATCTGGAGAGAACAGCCATGTTTGTGAGACATTAAATCTAAAATTTCAGTTTTATTGAAATTGATCATGGAAATTTGAAAGTGTGTTAGCTTTTACATTTTAAAATTAATTAGTAAATTATTTAAAACTTGTAGTATTTGCATGTAATGTCACCATATCAGTAGCTGTGTAGAAATTGTAAATTATATACATTTTGATAGCTCATCGCTGTGTGGCAATGAAGGTGTGTTGGAGGAAATTGCCTATGCAAAAACTAACTCCAAATTGGCATGGCCGCATCCATTTTTAATTCGAGATGATATGGTGTCTAACTATGTATTAAATTGTTTGGAATCAGGGCAAGGATTGGAGAAATCTGTGAAATCGCAATTCCTGGCAGGACTCTATAATGAATGCGATAAATATGTAGAAAATTAGTAAGTATTACATAATCCATTGAATTAGAATTTCACACTTCATAAAATGATTTATTACTTGTTATTTTTGCTATTTAGCTCACCATTACCAAGTCAGTATGATGATATGTGTAATGCAATGTTATTCAGATGGCCCCATCTTAAAAATGGGTTTACTCGAGACTGTGATGCTGTGGTAAGTATTATTATTTCAATTTTGCTTGAAAATCTTTTGGATTTTGGTATTGATATACAGCAAATTTTTTGTGATTTAACTTTAATAGCCAGTGAAAGTTATGTGGTAAGCCAAATTCAGCAAGATGTTTCTGTTGATCACAGATTAGTCAATTATTTTTACTTTCACAATTTAGAACTTCTGGAAAAAAGAAATTCGTACGTACTTCAAAAACAACAGAAGGCGTATTCGGAATAGACTTGGCATCACCAATTTAAAAAGAAAACATAAAGACACAACAGAACCTGTTGAAAGAGCAAAGAACATATGGGGTGTCAGTTGTTTTCTTCCTCCCAGGCTTGAAGGAGAAGACGATGCCACTATCGAAGCACACAGGCAACGTTTATTGACATTCAGTCAACAAGTGACCATTAATAATACGGCAGAAATTGATACTGCCATGGACATTACTTTCCCTGAGAGGAGAAAACTGCTAGTAGAACAGCTTATCCTAATCCCAGATCTGTTGGATCTTTATCCAATTCTTGGCCAGTCTAATCAGGTAAATTTCAACAAATTTGTATTTATACTGAAACCAATAACGGTTGGTAAAGCATATCTTTTAAAAGCAAAAACATTCATTAATCATGTCGACAAAACAGATCTTTTATGTTTCTAGATAGTACGTGAGTTCAAACGTTTGACTGGTGGAACTGAATTGCTAGAAAAATTTGTTTGCTCGTTAGAAAAGCTGTCACCTGTCATAAATCAGCTGTACTTTCAAAAAAAAAGACAGTTAGTGTCGCCACCGCTACACTATGCCACAAGGTTACACTGTTCATTAAATAATTCGTTGTCTTGTAAAACTTAAGTATTTACACTTAAATATTTGATTTTCGGCACGCTCTTTCTTCACTGCATACAGATACTTTGATCACGATTTGTATTTGAACTATTGTGTATTGTTTGCCATACATAAAAGACTGGCTTTGTCGAAATATTTAAAGTATGCCACTAATCAACCAAACACATTTTTACAAAAATCCTTAAATTACAAAATGTTTGGGCGGAAAGTTTTCTTTTTTAATGTATAGCTTGCTGTGTATAAAAATTGGAAAGCCTGAGCGCGGGGGCATTTTTAGCTAAAGCTACATGCTAGTTATAGGATCTTTACCAGAAGCTTTGACATTTTTTTGACTAGAAACTAGAAAAGCGATTGAAAGAATAAATTGTTAAAACGAGTAGATTTACAACAGTGACACTTTTGCAGACAATCGAATTAAAATTGACATTTTGAACACGTCAGATTGACTACAGAAAAAACTGCTTGTAGTAATAGTAGTAAATTGAGGTAAAACAGATAACTTACCATTTCGTTTTCTCCGGTTACATTGTACAATCTTAAACGCTGCAAAGACAATGACAATGACAATGACCAAACAGATCTCCCCAATTTGGAAACTAATTACATTTGCCTTTTCAAATTGATCTGTCTGATCTAAATGAAAAGGTTGATTGAATAAAGTAGAAGTCAAAAAATAAAAATAAGTGATTATCAAGATAAAAAATTATCAAAAAATTGAAAAATCTTCGTACTGGACCAAATTGATTAAAATTGAATGATTAAAAATGTGTAGACAAAAAGTGCAATTTTGTTTATTTTTTTTTTCTGTTCCATACATATACCTTGATCACAAGCAACTAAAATGTAATTGGAAAACGTTTAATTGCAAATAAGATTAACAAATATTTTTGATCGAAAATAAAATTCCTGATAGAAAACGACAAGTTGGCTCCGGCAAGTGAAAGTTGTAATATGCATTGATCAACTTAGCATCTACCTTAAGTTTATTTAAAGGCTTTCTGTTTTCCGAAGCCTTCTGTAGCGTATGACAAAGTAAAATTAGAATGATATAAAAATAATTTAAAATATTTGATGTGCCTTAACGTGGCACAATCCCTAAAGTATTACCTAAATTCACCAACTGAACAAATTCAGAATTGTTTCCTCTCACTCCATTGAAAACTGCCCTAACTGTTGCCATAGTTACGATCATCTCTATCTTGCAAACATTGAAAATGTTGTTGTATGTTTTAAATGTCTCGATTTTACGTCCATTTGAAACCACGAATTCGTACATTAAAGGGCATAGGCCATAATTAGGGTACTACAATGCTCAATCTGATCCACAATAAGACTTTTTACGTTCTCCGGTTTTCCTAAAACAAAGGAGACTTTCTTACAACGACATGGAGTGCTTATAAGGGGTTATATTGTCATTGATGTGTTGTTTGTAAAGGGATAGCAAACTAATTAACACTTTTGGGCATACGAGATTCTGAAATTAAGAAAGAAATTTTAGTTCACTTCTTAAATAACCATTCTTTTAAACTGGCAACTTGACATGAAAAGCATGATACAAAATGGATATTTATTTGAAAAAAAAAACTGTCAAATGATGAATTTTAATACTTATTGTTTGATGATAATGTATGTGTGCTGTCTTTGAAAACGTCTTTACTGTTGATATTAAATCTTAAGTGTAGTCATTGATTAAGCACCTGTACATAATTGGACTTGTGAGTGCGTTCAGAGTTGAATCGTCACTAACAATAAAATTTACACCATCCTGTAAGGAAACAATATAGTAACTACCGTCTTCAGGTTTCGTAACTATTTGCTCCAAGAGTCTCTGTTGATAATTCACTAGTCACTACCTCATTTGTTAGATTAGTATCTAGTCCACACCTCACCATACCACTATCGGCCCATTCAATGATATAAAAAAGTCAAGATACGAATTTTCTTATTTTGAATAGCCTAAGATCAAACAGAACTGGGAAATTTCATCTACTTGTCATTACCTTTAAAATTCAATTTCAGATATTTTTGGATTACCACATTGTTGTATGCAACGGTTTGTAAATTTAAAAATTTGCCACAGTACCCGAAGGTTATTTCTGAGATTTTGATTGAATAGAGATATGGACAGTGATATTTGTCAACCAGATAGCCACTTTTATTTTCTGCATGTTTCCAGCCAATGGTCCATGATAGTAGTGGCATGGGATGACCAGTGATATTCAATTCAAACTCTGAGCCTTTGTTGATCAGAGATAATTCATATTGTGATACGTGGTTCCATCTGGGCTTTACTGAAATAAAGCAGCTTATTTCATCAAAATGGATCTCTTCAATTTTTGAATGTAGATCAAATAAAAAGTTATCTACTATATGCATCAAAACTTCATTGCTCGTTCAAAGGTCAAGCAACAGTTTAAAAGTATTGCTGAAAGTCATAGACGTATATCCATCAAGTTGCCTCCAGTTTCTTTGATTTTTCAAAACGAACGAGACATAAAAATTCGCGTAAGCCGGTCCATGTAAATTAAAATCAAATAAAATGGGAGGTTATATCAAAGAAAGAAAGAACTCAGATGATAGAACTGAAAAGCTTTAGAAGTCTGGCTTTCTCCTTCTCTTTGTACGTCCGTGCTGTTTCTGAACTCACCAAATATCTCCACATATACCAGACTAGATTCTTGATAAACTGCATTGTTCTTTTCATAATACACAGTGCAATTATAGGTTCCAGCTGCCTTTGATGCTAAATCAAACTGTGAAGAGAGTCGTCCCATGTACAAAACCAGTATTATATTTATTATTTCAAGTGATGGTGATTCCTGACACATTTTTCCTCTTAAGATAACCGTTTCTAGAAGATTATTAATGACCGTCGGATCTTTTATCTTCCAATCCAATCGAAAGTCCTCGCCCAGAGTAAATTTGTAACGCACTTGCACTCGTTCCAAAATATTCCATAGCACTAAGTTCGAAGAAATGAGTGAAATTGAATAAAAACTCTGGGAAAAACTGGGACTATCCCCAACCCTAGCCCTGAAAGATTTTTTAGATCTTTTCCATCGTTACCATAACATATGGTATTTGAAATTTAAAGCATCGTAGCACTCTGTAAATAACTATGTACCTTCACTCTGGAAACATATTATTGACAGAAGTATCAACATAATCATGATGGATATATGCGTCACTCGAAAAGAAATTCTCGAAGTCGTAACGACAACAAACGAGTATTGAATTGAAATTCTAGCGTCTGATTATTATTCAAATAAAGAGATAAAGAGCACCTTTTTATGCGACATATGAGCGGAAATAACCACTGCAAGATTCAACCTAAGCTACGTTTACTTATCAATGAACTATTAACATAAATGTATCCGCATTGTTATCTATACAGATATGCAACAGATGCGAAGGTTATTTCCGGATTAAAGTTCCCTCAATGCTGGAATTTCTACGTCATCAATCAGGTTGCTTTCGTCACTTTGGATTATTAATACTATATTTCTTTGATCATTGGATCATCACATTCATCGAGTAAATGTGTACAATACATTAACAATGGTAGAGTAAATTTAATTCAAATTCAAAACAATGGATCTTGTATCACAAATTCAAAACAGCATTTTCAGGTGTGTTTTTTTTTAAAAAAAGGAAAATTTGTATTCAGAATGAAAATGAAGTTAATAGTAAACTCACAAAAAGTGTTACACTTTGTCAGTGCAAATACCCAAATGCATTGTTCATGATTAGTATGACAAAATGCATCTGGTGAGAGATTGGTTTTATGAGCACTGAAAAGGAAACCACAAACATTTTAACTCTTACATTTGTCCACGCATTTCCTGCTGCAATCATATGCCATCCATCATCATAAAAGAGATGTTTTCCTATAGTAGAACAGGACATATCTGAAATAATATTAGTTTTAGTTCTTTTCTGGCTAAGCGAAATGTTTTCGTCTATGCATATTTTTAATTGATTAAACAATACTGATATTCCGATTTCGGATAAGGAATCCAGGAATCCAGTCTCGAACTCATCAATCCTTCCATAGAATGGCATCAAGTCTATCATCATTAAACAATAAATCCGCCAAAAATATTGAATGCAAATTTTTCAACCTGTGGGACGGCCTAACAGACACTCGATCATAATTTTGGTCGCAATTGCATTAATGCAGTTAGCATTAATGAAAAATTTGAGAGAGGTGAGGGAAAGGAGCGAAAAGTAAAAAAAATTCAAATCATAACTAGAACGCTGATTCATTTCTTGCTAATGACTTCTCATATCAAATCTTTCTCATACCTATCATTTTTTAAAGACCGTATTTCCTCTGATAAACGCCGCCCTCTATTAAACGCCGCACTTATAGCCGAACATTTATAGTAAACGCCGCCTTCTAAAATATCGCATCTTGAATAATGGCGTTTATTTGAAAACAGGCTAAATAAGAATTGTTTTAATAATTAATAGTTTCATTTGTTTTCTGTCAGCAAATTCTTCAAGGTTTGCTGTATATTTGATGTGTAATTAATTGCTATAATAGTTCTCATCTTATAGAAGAGACGGCGACAGTGATATTGCTCTTCTTTGACATTTTTGTGAAGATATATCTTGTGTAAAACATTTTCACAAAATCTTTTGTAACCCTTTAAAGGATAAGGAAACATTATTGTTGAAGTTTGCTTCCGTCCGATTTTTCATTTGGTAATAAACGCCGCCCTCTATTAAACGCCGCATCCAAAATTTAGAATTTGAAATGAACGCGGCGTATATTAGAGGAAATGCGCTATGCTGTTCAACTGCTCCTACTTAAATTTTTTATTTTTCTTCAAACTCATTTGCATGTTTCAGTTGATCTGAAATTCCAATGATCATAAGGCCAGTTGTGCCAATTGTAAAAGGCGATAAAACCAGCGGACGAGAAAAATGTAGAGAAAAAAACAAAAATCACGTGACATATTGTATCGCTTGTAAACTAATTTTCCTTCTTTTTTTTGTTTCAGCTAATTTATATCAACCAATAGCCGGTAACATTTATAACATTTCTAAGCTTGCAACGTTTACTGATGTTCATTAATTTTCCAATCACACATGAAGGGGGAAACATTCCATCACATCACAAGAGAGAACAACACACACTGGTGAACATACCAGTTGAGTGATTGTTTGTATGTATCAAATATACTTTGGTTGGTTGCTATTGACAACGCAGCAAATGACCTCATTGTAGAACATCTATCAACATCCAGGGATTCTTTGCCGAGTTTATATTCTAAACGATGGCGAAACTTTAGAACGATGTTGAAACAAACATCTATGACGTGTAAATCGTACTTAACAATCTATTCTCTCTACACTTGAAAGAGTTCTGCAGGATTACTTGTTGTATTATTAGTTGTAGATATTTAAAAAAAATTGACATACCTGAGCAAGGAAGATTTAAATTTCCCCAAGCGCTTTTCTACAACGAGTAAACTATAGGTGCATTTGATGTTTCTCCTTTGCTTAGAACGTTTACTAATAATAGCTTTTCGATAATGGAGAGGTCTGTACAGTAGTTGCAGCTAGTAGATTTTTTATATTAAATGTCATGGAGTCAAGTCACTAGAATACGATTAGTATGACGTCACCATTTAAAAGTTCTATGACAAAAAATCTCGTTTGTCAGGTTGACGAAGGAATTTAAGAAGTTAGGGTCGCTAGATGTTGTTTAATTGAGGCGCTTCAGAAGATTGGTCGTTTTAGATGTTTAGTCGGTTCAGAGAATGAGGCGGCGCAACCTCATTACCAGGTTCTTTAAGTCAGTATTAGCTCTTGAACAAAACAGAAGTTTGTGTCATATTTACATAAGTCATGCTGGCAGTAGCGTGGAACACATTATATCGCCTGATTTCAGGTAAGGGATTCACGAATAATGTCATTCAGAATAAACATATCATGAAATTTTAATAGCTTTTGATAACGGGTCATCATCTGAAACGAACAAACTTCTTAAATACCTTCACTTGGAAAACGAGTGTTCATCTAAAACGACTCGACGACTTGATAAACGAGATTTTAGCGAAGAATAGTCTTGTCTCGAATTCTGTTTAAACAATGCATTGTGGCCGAGTTGTCGTGTCTAACCTCGCTTTTAATATTCGAATTGTTTCTAACTGTTGGGATGGGAATTAGAAATAATCGAGACTAATATTAAGTGATGAAGTAATGAAATCAGTGGAACAACGAATCGCATGAAAACGAGGTTAGGTATGAAACTCGCTCAATGTTCGGGAAAGGTCAATTAACTTCATAAAGTTCACTCTTTTTAGATTTGATTAAAATTTTCCTTGCTAAAATGTTGATTGACCTGATTTTGAGAGAAAATGACTTGATAAATATTCATGTTATAGCTAACACTGATACCACTATCTATAAATTCTTAGGTTATTTATCAAAACAGTCTCAACCTTGTTTTGAATATGAATAATAATGACCTCATATCGTAGAGAAGAAGTGATGATACGTAAGCTATTCATCGAAAAATTTTTAATATGTATTGCGTAATAATTATGTAAATTAGAAACGAGGCGTGGATGTAATATAGGATGATGGGTAATTTCATGAATGCATGGTTGGAAGTATGAAGTGTGTTTTTTGTAAACCTTTATGAAGTCACAGACGTGTTGAGTAGACAAGACAACTTGTTGACTCGTTCACTGCGAAGGAGTGCATCCGCCTGACGTGTTTTTGTTACCACATGCAATATTCATCACACAAAGTCAAACATACATAAGAGATCGAATGTATTAGAAAGACGATTCACAAGCCCCAAGCTTTTTCGGCAGCAGGAAAAGTCCCTCGTAAATATTTGATACATTCAATACATCATCAGTAATAATATATCAGACTTCCAAAGAAATATATAAGGAAGAATAGATAACGCTATACTATGTTCAGTTGGTACTCTTGTGAAACTTACGTGAGTGACTCCAGCAACATGATGAATGGAAATTTAACCCTATCGTGTGTTTTTGTTCGTGTAAGGGCTTATGTCAGATACGAAAATAAAAATTGTATGGGCGACAAAGAGGTAATCAGCGCTCATTAAATCGAATAATTAAAATTTAATTCGATGACAGCACGCTTGTTAAATACATATTTGACTGACCTAACCTTATTTCCGCTTCCAATGACATGAAAAAAAATGAGCAATTCTTTTGTAGTAGCACAATTTCGATTATCAATTTCTATAATTTCTCGAGTCACTTAAATACGTTGTAGAAGATACAATTTTCCTTCTTTAGTAAAATTTTCAAATTGTTTTTGTTTCCTACGATGTCCATTAGAAAGCGTGGTTTTGCGAGAAAAGAATGCCTCAAACCATTCGATCACTTTATGAAAACATTCTCAGTCTACTTCGTTGTGTTACTTAGCAACCTTCCAATCTCGTGCCCAGGGTTTGTGACCTATTTGATTTATCAAAGAAGCAAGAAACCCTGAGTATGAGGTTTCACATATAGTACGTCCTTACAATATCTAAAAATATCAACTTAGTTTTTGTTTTATTAAATAAAAGTGTTACTGCAGGGGAATGAATTTCTTTCTAAATACCTTAAACATACCTGACGTTTGTGAATAGTTGATCAGAAATATAATGAAGATATCGAAAGGAAAGTGAAAAATCAGTTTTGCAGAACTAAGAACTAAGATGCTTTGTTTCGTTGGAAGAAGATTGCACAGTCAAATTTTTGCCTTTTTTAATAATCCAATAACCGACTGGTAGCCTTGTGGTGGAATACTCGCTTCCTTTGCCAGCGACTATAACAGTGTGAATCACTCCTCTCTGCTTAGCACTCAGCAAAGGAGTAGGAATGATGCCTAAGATGGTTGTCTAGTTGAGCGGTTTCTCTCATTACAGCTTCCGTAGCCAAAATGGGGGCTTTAAATACTCTAGAACTTCCTTCGCAGGACCCTCATTGATAACAGTATCTTATGGAATGCAAGAGGCTATCCTGGGTAAACATTTGCCAATAAATAATTAAAAACCATATGCAGGCCCATTAAATTATTAAAGAAGGAACACGAAGCATATAAACAATAATGCTTTAAATGTCTGTTGAACTGAGTAAGCGAAACAAAAGTGACAAAAATTCGGAAAATACACGCTGAAAGGAATGCATTAGTCAGTATTTTTTAGACCTGTTTACACTGTATGCCGAAATGAAATAGATTCGAAACCTCAACCCCATAAAGCAAATATGTTCTAATAACCTTTATTTTGTCAAAAATTCTCATTTTCCTGTCGAGTCATATTTATTAGAAAAACACTACAGATTAATTTGAAATCTTGATGTCATTTGCATTTGTTTATGAATTACTTTATTCACAAAGAATGCATGATGAACTAGGTATACACAAATCCTAAATGTAGTTCAGTTTAAATCAATAAAAAATTGTTGAAGAGGTAAGAGTCGCCACTTTTTGGGACAACTGTCCACTTGTTCTGTATTTACTTACTGTTCTGTGTTGTAGGATTTCTCATAGATAAAGAAGACATCTTAAGCTGCTATATATAGCTATTTCGTATAGATAAACACTCGTAAACACGTATTTATGTGGGTTTTCTTTGAAGTTTGCCGACAACAAATTGGCTTGCATGAAGTCAGTTAATCGAATTGTTCTTCGTGCGTCTTTTCATACTATTCAAGCGTTGCGTCATTTCTCCTTAGCAACTTTGTTAGACTCTGCGGTCATAAAAAAATAAACTTTTTTCATTTATAGATTATTACAGCACTGACTTCCCTTAGCATTTTGAATACTCCCTCTTAGTTTATTGCTATGGCAACCATAAGGATGTCCACTTTGATATGTCTAAACTATTCTGTCAGCAAACATATTTTAAACAGAAACCATGAAACAGATATTTATTTAGAAACTGGCGTCAACCTCGTTTTTTGTTGAGGAATTTAAAAACAAGGTAACGAATCATCTCTCATCTAGTTGTGTGTGCTTGATGGTAGTAGCAAGTGGCGTTTATGTGGACTGATAACGATTTGCAGCTGTTGAGTGTTGGAGGAACTACACAAGGTTTGTTTGTTTGTGTGACGCCATACCTTACTTTAAAGTACTAGTGAATGTTGCTTGTCCTTAAACTCTCTTGCACGAAGTGAGAGTGTATCTAGCAAGTTTAAGAAAGCGATATCGAAGGAAACGTAATTGTGAACAGAGAATGTCTGTGTGGTGACTGTCACTTTTAACTCGATCTCCACATCATACTGTACAGCGTCGATCAAATCACATCACTTAAGGCAGCACCTTCTAACTGTGTTTTGAGTAATTTGAACGATACATCAGAACTAACCTTAAAAATGATACTATAATATATGTTAGTAGATATTCAAGAAGTAATTAAAGAAGAGATATTCATTTTTATTTTTCCACCTGATTACCAGATTTACATTTTTACATTTGATTAATTAAAAATATTTTTTCCACTGCTTCTTCAAAGACGTTGACTTCGTACGTCACGAATTTGATTAAAATCTGTGACGTCATCTATAAGGCATTTCGCATAGTGTGAAAGTAAAATAAAATATGCGCAATGAATCTCGAAGTAAAACAATCACGAAAGCTACCCTGAATGTTTTCTGCATGCGTCCGAGACTTCATTATTTGGTACGTGAGCTAGGGCAAACATGTCATCTGATTATGTGATGATAAGGAGCACTTCAATTGCTATGTAATTAGAAGGCGCAAATTGAAATATCCTGTGTGAATCTGTCAATAATGAAAAAAAAAAAGTTACAACAAGGCTTTGTGGACATTCAGAGATTTCAATTTGCAATTGTGAATAGCATATCAATTCAGCAGCTTCTTATCAGCGAAGAAAGTCATTCAAAGATCTCAATCATTAAGGCCCATTTTCACTTCATTCGCTGTGGTCGCGCAACTGAGTCAACCAATTTCGATCATGAAGTGGAAACCGGCTTTTACATTTTCAATAGTTAAAAAAACTAAAGTTTAAGTACACCATTAAAAATCTTAAACAGGATGTAATTCAGTGCTTTAGCAGAAACGCTCTACAGATCAAGACATGGCCGATGCTTTCACTAGTTTTTGTTTCAGTGGTTACTTTGGCTTAAGTTTCGCCTGCTAGGCGTTTGATAACAATAATGCGTGTGAACGATTTTTATCAGTTTGGACCATGTTTTTAACCATTCACCTAAACAAGGCCTAAAGATAACAAGCCCTAAAAATAACGATTCTGCTCAAGTGGTGCAGCAACAATTTAATGCAGCTGTCATATAGTTGTTACCTCTAGCAGATCTTAAACGAACTATAGTCAAAAGAATGCTTTGTTAACGGTCAAACAAGCAAAAGATACTATCTATCAATGCTTTGGGTTAATCCTAACAGGATCATGTTAATAGATAGGAGATGTCAAATCCAGCATCTAATCAGATCAAAGGATTATCACAACTGTTTTTCGTCGTTAGCCGTATTGAAAAATACTTACTGTTTTCTCTTTATCTTCAGAAACGCATCAAAATCGATTCCGGTAACATGACCATATTAACTCTAAATGCCATATTTGTTTTTTCCTTTCAATCATACCAAACTTAATTCATATACCTTAAAGTCACAAAAAGTCACTTACACAAAAATTGTCACCAGCAGCCTCAACTGATAAAACTCATGTATATTGACAGTCACGAGACGCCATTTTAAAAATAAATTTTGTAAGCATAAAATCTTGCAAAATACATAAATTGAAGACTTATCGAGCAATGTTTCTCTAAGGACGTCATTCTCAATAAAAATGCAACCACTTTTTGCATTCAATGACTTTTGTCAATCAGTTATGGGCTGAAATAAGACGTTAGAATACAGCTAAAGGATGGCTCGCAATTCAACGGGGCAATTCTTCAGGGTTCACCTTTCCGGAGATGAGAAAAAATAAGTAGCTGGAGACTGCAAAATATTGCATTTGCTCGCGACTTTTTGTGTCCGCGACTTTTTGTGACTTAAGGTATGCTTGATGTTCAAACGCATTCATAGATTTGTCGAACCTCGCATTTACCGTGGCAAATTTTGTTTAAAGCGTTTCTTATTAAAAGTTTTTTGCCTCCACAAAGCTTTATAAGTCAGTAACATACCGTCTGCATTTTTGCGGGAGTGATGTTCAAAAATCAAATCCATTTTCTCCCTCTAATTCATTATTTACGTTGTATTCCGTTATTTTTTCTTTGTCACTTTAAAAGAAACTGAAAATTGAAAAAATTGATCAAAATGAAGGAAGATTTCAAATTTTGTCCTTCATTCACTCTCTGTGAGAATTCAACGATTTCCTTTCCATTTGGTTGAGAAATGATTCACAGATATCAGAGCAAAAACATAAACATCTATCCTCATAGATACCGACCTAAAGATAACTGAAACTTCATGATAACTGCTACAGCATGGCCTTAATTGTATCATAGATTGTGCTGACTTGGCAACTAATTGTTTGTCTTGATATCTCATTTTTGGGCAAAATTCTAAGGTTTTCATTGGAAATTGTCTTCATAGCGTAAATTACAACTATCTTAAGCTGAGTTGTTCAAAGTGCCAGTAGGCTAATGGTTCTAGCGTTCTGAACTTAGCGAATATTACGCTCAATTCTCTGGTAATTAAACGTCAATTGGTAGATGGTTTCTTTTATTAAAGTCATTGGAAGGAGAGTCAAATAACATAAAAAAAAAACAGTTTTGATTTTAGCGTTCGATTTGTTTTATCTTGAAGCAACGTTGTCGTTCGATATATCATAACGTTTTACATGGGCGCATCTGTTTGATGAAGACGAAAGTTACCTAGCCTATGTCCAATTGAATTCCTCTACCAAAAGCTTTTTCAACAGCATGGGAACCACAAAAATTACATAATACTTTAAAATCTGATGATTTAAAACAGTTGGCCCACTTTTGATAGCTTCTCCCATGTGAATCGTACATAGTACTTATCCTCAACAAGAGAATTATTACGGATTTATATATAATGAAATGTTTAATATGTTTGCCGACATTACGTGAAAGCTCCGTTCACTTTCAGCGTTTCTAGCGTTAAAACCTGCACTTTCTGATAAGGAAACCCTCAAGCCCAATAATACAAATCATGACCAAACGGATGGAAGTCCTTAGAAGCAATTACTAATTCTCCAGAACATTGAATAATGAAGCGTACTTTAGAAGAGCCGAATATATTTCTGCTTCTGCGTTTGAATTGTTATCAGTTGACAAGATAATAAATAAAACTAAGATAACCTTTTACTGGCATAAAGAAAGCAAGCTATGTAGCCAAAAAAACCCTGAAGATGAAGCAATCGTTCGGGTTCCCCATCGAAGGAGAATTTAAATTTAATTTCCATACGTATCTTTGATACGACATTACATCTGGTGCAGTCTCAAAATATATACAAGATATGAATTCAATTGATGTTTTCAGTCGGTGTGTTGAAATAAAGAATTCCCTTGATTAGCAAACACAATAAGGCAATGACGTCATCGCGCTTACAGTATGGGAAAAGTTACCGACTCAGCCATCAGAAAAAGCCAGTTTGAATAATGGAATTAGAGTTTTTCATCGATGATTTCATAATCAGAAGGTAGCGATACTAAAATGCATCATATTTCGAAAAACAAACAAGCAAAACAGAAATATTTTATAAATAACATTGAAGATTATGCGATCATTTATGTATTTACATGTATTTATTTATATTTAATGTTTAATTATTAATTTAACAATTAAAAATTGTCTATTTTCATGAGGGTGCTCAATCTAGAGATTGACGTTTGAAAACTTGGTAGAACGTAATTGTGAGCCGTTGTTACAAACGCCACAAGGCTAGCTTTTATAGCAGTTGATACAACCTAGATTCAGGACACCATAGCTAAAGCAGCTACGCTAAGACTCTACACCGTGTTTTCGTACTCTTACATCCAAGTCACACTGAGGAATAGATCTTTTGATCTTTTGATTACTATTGTGAATATCTAAACGCCGCAGCCATTTCAATATACATTTCAATATGTTATATGATTATGACAAAAATCCTCAATAACTCCGATAGAAATATTTTATTTGTTGCCGACGATTAGATTAATTTTTACATTGCAAATATTTTGAAGAAAAGTTTGACCCAATGTGTGTATCCTTTCCTTCATCTTTTTGTGTTGAAAAATAACTGGATTTGAAAGATGACTCACATGTTGGTCACATAAGTCTTCATTTGAATAACAGCAAGATTCTGTTTGCTTTATATTGTTTTTGTTATCAACTGGTAGGACATCAGTACAGCAGGATATATAACTTTCAAGATAACACTGACGTAAATATTTGTTTTCACCATTATCAAACACTCCCTCTTATCATATCTAACTCTCTTTTCAATCTTTGTTTGGACCATGTGTTTTCTCTCATCTCGTCGATCACTCTTGGAAATCAAACTCCCTCCCTATAAAGACTTATGTCTATAAGAACTGCACGATGATAATAATCAGATGTTAACGCTCTGTTTACACTTGGTGAAATAATCCGAACGCAAGGCTTCATTTCCATCATGTGATCTCCAATAAAGTTTTGATGGATTTTCGTGATATTCCATAACGCAAAGGATGGCCATTATCCTATTTTCCTGTGTAAAAACAAACACTGCTTTTCTGAAAGCAGAACAATCCGTTTAGTGTAAATCCTCCTTTATAGGTTAACTTAAATAGCATTTCCAAATTCAACAAAAAGGACAGTGTGTCATATGTTTAACCATAGATACCGTCTTATATCTTTTTGTACGTCAACATTGTGGGACTATCGTTTCAGAGGCTATCAAAATAGACTGCTAAAATTACAAATTGTTGAACTCAATAACCAGGCTTATTACATCTGGTAACCATCGTGGCGTATAATTTTTTTTCTTTTTAAAGTTCCACTTTTTTGATGATTTTTATAGTTTTTGGATACTCCTTTGTTCGGATTTACAATTTAATGGCCGTGTGGTTCGGTTATTATATGTGATTACAAGGAACGTATATTGGACTTCAAATGCGTTTTCCATATCGTGTTCATAATTAAGAGACAATTATGTGAACCATATTTGGGGTTAAGTTATAGCGTTTTATAACATTCTTTTCTGATTTTAAATTGTAAGAAATGCTATATATTTTACTGAATACTTTAATGAGAAAAAACACACGTCAATATTTTTCCGTCTCATTTGGCCTGTTGTTAAGTTTATGTTTTACATTAATGGTATCAGGGTAACCATTAAGGTTTGCTTGTCTATGATCAGCCTATCATTGCGTTTGTGAATCTTTGTAAAATGTTCTATTGGGTACTTTTGCGCTACAATTAGTCAGAAGGAATGGCTTTATGTTCTTAGGATGAATTGCTTGTCCTCGATGGAAAGAATTAAAGAAGAAGAAACAAAGAAATGAAATGGGGTGGATGAATTTTTGTCCACTGTCGCATTCAATATATTTTTCTGAATGATTTTGAAAATCTGATGAGTTGTGATTAATTACCAATGGAAATAATTTAGAAGTATTGCAGTGCTAAAATCTAATTTCGGTTTAATTTCAACCGCAATGACGAACATGCTGTTGAGCGCAATGCCAAATAATAGATTTCTGATATTTGAAAACTGCTTTTTAATATTATGAGCATCTATATGAGCAATTAAGTTCAAAAATCAGTGTTATTTTCACACATTTGACCTTGAAAATAGTTATGCTGCTTGTCACTAAAAAATCTACATCCTTTGTTGTCCAGATTTGCGTTGTAGATGCAAAAATGTCACAAAAAATATAAGAGATCAATATTGAGCGCGATGTTAAACTATTTTATCAGCCTCCTCCACGCATGCGCAATAAAGCAGATCTATGCATAATTTTAATGCACCAAGCAATAATTTTTGGATGGATAATAATTCACCATAATCACTTCTAAATATATATTTGATTTGCTGGAAAGAATTTTGGCATGTCTGGTTTAACTCAATAGACCTGTCTTCATAAAAGCAATTGCATAACAGAACAAAATTGATGCAAATGTTTAATGAAGATGTCTTCAATTGAATTAAAGAAATGAAACATGGCGCCATATTCCTTACCGTACACATCCAAATGTCATCCTTGTCTTTTTGAAAGTTATAAAAATTAAGGTCACGTTTGACTTAAAGAAAATTTTCTGCGAATGGGATCCGAAAACGACGAATACTAAAATCTGATTGGTTTATTTACTTTCCATTCTTTTCTGTTCATAGCAAGCAGAAAAAGTCGAATTCGTCTCAACTTTTTTCTGATCGGTCCGAGGACAGGAGCGAGGATGAACAAAAAAATAATTAGCGCAAGAAACAATTAGCTACTTCCTTTCCTTAGCATTAGCTCGTTCCGTTTCTGTCCGCGGAAAATTTTCCAGAAATTGATAACCGCCTTTAAAAGAGAAGCGGATCGAATTGAAAATCTTCGAAAATTTAACCGTGTAAACTGTTTCCGAAATAGAAGACAATTATGATGCAATTAAAATCTTGAATTGTGTGTTTTCTCAATTGTGGCAGACACGTGAGTATTCTCGTCTTTTTTTTGTTTAATTTTCATTTTGAATGATTTGAGGTTTCTGTTGATTCTGAAACATTCAATTAAGTATGTAATATCTTTAACCACATTTGATGGACTTTAATAACGATTGCCTTTTTAGATAAAAATTTTAATGTCTTTACTACGTGAACAATATTAAGTTAAGTATGTATGATTTATTGAGTTTACTTTTTGATTGAGATCAAATTGGATTAAGCACAGAAATGTACATTAGTTTGACCATTTTTCAACAACAGTTTTTTATCTTCAGTAGGTAGTTTTTAAAACCATTTCTCTCTCTTTGGCTCTCTCTCTATATATATGTATGCGAAAAGTGCGTAAATAACATTACAAATGTTAGCTCGAGAAAAACACAGGAAATTGAAACCTTATTAGCAAAAGGAAATATGCTATTCCAGGATATTCCAGGTTCCTCTTTGTCAACAATGGATTCAAGAAAAGAGAAACTATTTTAAGGAGAAAAATTCTCACAGAATGAACATGGCTTATTGAGGTTTTTCGAGTACTAGCATTGGTGTTCAATATAACCTAATAAAATGTGCAAACTATTTTCATGATGTTTTACTACAAGAGGTTTTAGGCGGATTCTAACTGAGAGGAGGTTGTCCGCTACGCAATCAGCCTGCTAATGAATGTAAACATAATAGCTGTTGATTTTATACGTTACTGCTTGTTGCAGGGTAACAGATAATAGTTAAATTTTCTATGAAAATCCTATAAATTTCCTTTCCATTCTGCGCAAGCTCACATCTTATCTTCTATTGCTTTTCTTCTTGAGATTTTTAAAAATTCAGAGACCCCCAACCGAATTCTGTCTGTATCCTTTTTATTGGTTCAATTCACTCTGCTAGTTCTAGTAACTAAACATCTTTTTGACTTATTCTCCATTTTGTCGTTTTTCATTCATCCATTCATTTGTATATGTATTTATTTATTAAGTTAATTTTTTGTCTTTCAGAAATTCACATAGAGTAAAATTTGATGAACGGAAATAGAGTCTATAAGCTGGATTAACCCAGAACGGAATGTAATTAGCACATTTTTCTAGAAGTTTAGCTTGAATTAAAACAAAAATTGGCCTTCTCATTGAGAAACGAACGAAGTATTAGTCTACAAACTATATACTATATAGTTATAGTTTAGCGTGTCTGCCATATTTTATAATTATTTTCATTGATAGAAGAGAAGGCAGAATACTGAGCTTAGACTTAAACAATCGAGCTTACAGGTTAAAAACAAGAATTTTCTTTCACTAATTTCCTGAAGTGATATTGAGATCTTTTGTGTGGAAGAATAAGCAATATTTGTTATTTTAAAAAGATGTCCATTTTATGGCTATTATTTATGAATAATCTTAATAAAAAAATTAATTGAACGCACTAAAGCGTGAACGCTAATGACTGGATAAATGAGAACGATAATGGCATCTAAATGATGATTTGATAGCGAGATATACGCGTAATAAAAATGGTTTACAAACATTAAATTAAAAAGTTTTGGTAAACTTTTCGAAGTGTTTTTTGTTAATAGAAATGTTTTGTTATGTTTATTTTTATTCATTTTTTTTATTTCGTATCATTTCTGATTTTTATTATAATCATTAGTTTTCTTTGAGAAAACTTTTAAATTAACATATATGAAACCGTTAATGCTGTTGCTTTAGATTGTTTTGTTATCAATTATAAGAAATCTCATAAAAGTATAAAACATAGATTTTCAAAAGAGGACTGCTTATCGACGTGAAGCAATTTCGTAAGGTCTTTCAGTTATATATATATATATACATATATCTTCGTATATAAATTGCAGAGCAGGTGATGAGAAATATTGAAAAGACATGTATGAATATTTTTTGTTTTGTTTATTACTTTTCTTAGAGAGTGAGAAATTTGATGGAAGAGCCAAAGAAATGATTTGAATTTTCATCAACTTTTAACAATGGTTTATAATCTTTTTGATGTTATGAATTGTTGTATTGTGACTTACTGGATAATTTGTTCAAGGTGGTTTTTCTGCAGACATATTCACTCATCTTTGTTAGTTTGCACTTCATGGATTCGTTTTGGCGGCAACTGGAATGCTTGTAAAATCGCTTTTAATATTATTTTATATGATTACAGCGTGTTTTATTCCAAATTTCAACTTCCCTCTGAGTGTCCTGGGACTAACGTTTGCGGTTACGCAATGATAGAAGATGGTTTCGCCAATGGTGTAATTCAACCATATGGTTTTTCTTATATTATTCGGCAGTCCGAAGACATTAACAAAAATAAATTTTCTTTACAAGCTTAGCCTTAAATTTTTCTGACTCAAAAATCTTTCTTCTACATATCCTTCTAGTGTCTGGACGTAGCTATAAAGTTTTTGTTCGTATTGTGGTCAAACTTGTCGAAGCAAAAACGGTGATTTATTTGCATAAGTTCATAAGTGCATAAGTTCATTGCTACTTTCACTTCAGAAGCTTTATACTTGTTGACTTCAGTGAGTGCCGATTGTTTGACACACATTTGCTTATATGTATTAGTTAATTGATTATATTATTTTCATTTAGATAAGAACACATATAAACACAATTGAAAAGTTGATCACCGAAGATTTTTTTGAATCCAAGAGAGAGTTTGCTAATTGTGTTTAATTGTTACAGAAGAAATTAAATTAATGTCCGAATTTTTTGAAGAAAAATAATCAAGAAAGCAACGAAAATAATCAACCTGAAGTAGATGTGTTAATACTGAGTGAAATGTATAGACCTGGTCTTTAGAATGTCTTATGGGTTGAATGTTCTGGTCTGTAGAATGTTCTATTTGTCTGCAGTCTTATTACTTATTGCCGATCATGTAACGTATGCACAAAAGAAGAAACGAAAGTGTAAAAAAGTTTGCGAGTCAGAATTTGAAGCTTTGAAGGTAAGTTGGACCATGCATCCCTATCTCTAGATGTCGTCGAATCAATCAATGTTTTTCCTTTGATTCAAAAAACTTTCTGTCACTGGTGACAGTTTTATGACTTACTTTTGTTCCTTGTCTATTCACAGGAGAATGGCGCTGTTTTTTATTCATCTAATCGTTCACTAACATTTACGTTATGTTATTGTATTAAAGACTCTTAAGGATATGAGTTCAACATTGATATCACAAAATTGCATTAATCTCTCATAAAATAAACCTAGTAGGAATCTTTTATTTGTACTTTCAACATGTTTTAATTTCCTTCAAAGTTTGCTAATCTTGTTGATAACCGTTATGTTGTTAGTTTTAAAACAAGCTCAGCGGTTGTTTCATTGCACCCAATGAGAAATTAATTCCTTATTGAAATCTACTTGTAATAAGTCATTATTTGTTTACGACAAAGAAGAAATTACCTCAAAATGTATGAAATTGATCTCGGCGCTACAAAACTATATTAACGCAACAGTCCATTATAAAAAGCATCAACTTTCTAAATGTTCGAAAATAGTTATCTATCGTGCCTTTCGAAGTCTTATATAGATGGGTTCACACTTAAAAAACAAAACAAAATGAATATATAAGCGAAAGAGCCACTAATTTGCTGACTCAGCACTGACAAAATTTTCTCTCATTTGGGCAGTTAATTGCTATTTGATCTTTTTATAACTTAGGTAGTTAGTTCTCTAATCATTGTTTTATAAAACGCGATTTTTTAATTTTCTTTGACAATAGAGTGATGTGAAATAAACACAACTCGGTAACCTAATAATTCCTCTCAAGCTTAAGAGAAAACTTAATCGATTATTTATTTGATGATATGCTACTTTAAATTGCAAAAGGGTAAAATCTCATTTATAAAGTTAACATGACGTAGCTATATATGAACCTAAAATAAATAACGTGCAACCACAGACACAAATATAAGTATATAAAATGGCTTTTGAAATACTTTTAGATTTTGGACACTAATCATCAAAAATATAATTAAAGTCAATATTAGAAAGTATAGATAGCTTTGAAAAGTCAGGAAATTAAACAACTTTGTCATCATAGTATAACTGAATGCCAATTCCGATGTCTTATAGTCAGTAAAACAAAAACTATGTGTGGTTTCCTAGTCGTTGTCAAAATGCATGCGCTCAAAAAGCATTCGCAGAACTCATTAAGAAACAACTGATGCGTCATCTACGTTTAATTACACAAATCCGAATAGAAACTTGGCATAAATATAAGGCTAAAAATCCTGATGGTCGAAGTGCCATTTCTTACAAGGAAAATGTATACATACTGCACTATTCAAATACATTCCCACGTTAAAATTGCTGCCTAGACTTGTGTAAGTAATAAAGAACGCTATGCCACCATCTTGGAATTACGAGTTTTTATCGGTTTGTTTTTAAATTAATGAATTTTTAATTTGTTATTTTCACAAAATCAACCTACGCATTAAAGTCTAATCTATTCTATAATATTCAATAATTTTTTTTAGATATAAGTAAATCTAGATTTTCAGTATTATCGCTCCATTCTCATCTGTTTTTTAAGTATCTCTGTATGTTAAGGATTTTTAAAATTCCTACAGACAGGAATTTTAGGGAATTTCGTAACTTGTACTAATTATCTCAAAAAGGCGTCTTTCTATTTACGATTACGCATTGAAAACTAATTTCATGTTTAAATTTTACTGATCTGATGAAATAAACATAGTGATTTTTAAGTGGCTTTAAGTTAAATTTAATTTTCGAAAGGGAAAAATATCCGATTGTGTTAAGTTACATAATGTTGTCTTACAAAACTATATATATTGGTAGCTGTGGTCATTCTTCACGTGAATTGATCACGTTGAAACAGTTGGGTACATACTTGGAAGGTGTGACTGTGGATCAACCATTTTATATGATCACAAGATATAGCGTGTACATAAAAAATTAATGTAGCTACAGTTGTTTGGAAGATCTGCTTCGTATTACTTTGAAACCACCATTTATGACATTCCCATTTGTTTATCACAAATTGCCGGGTGTAGTATGAAATAACATTCTCGTGGTCATATTTACCTGTGCAAAATTTTGACATTTCTGTGAGCTTTGCTTCTGATATGAGATGTTATACCTTAAGAAGAATACTTTTCAAAATTTGGTAATTATGGAATTATTTTAGATTCTTATTGATCATAAGCTAATACTATTTGCTAGTAGGAGAAAAATTGAATGGATTTCAAGATTTAATCTTCGATTAGATTACAACATAAAATATTTCGTCAATCATATTTTGTTTTTCGTTTTTAACTAATTATTCAATTCTCGATACAGTATATTTTCAAAAATCTTCAACAACAACTTATCGATACTATCGAAAAGTAAAGAATGAAATATGAAATATAACAAATTCTAACTCTCTTTTAATCCATAATCAACAATTATTAACTATCGGTTAAGTAAAGATAGGACTGTTCTGAATTCCTGTTTAAACTTCTTTGGTTTGGCCTAGCCAATAAATATGGCCTCCTTTCTATTATCTTTGGTAATTCCACTGGAAAATGGAAATAGTAAGCATGTGATAAGGTGCGTGTATGACGTATATAATAAGGATACATGTAAAACTTGATAAGTAGACATTTGAACAGTATTTTAACAGAAGTTCCAAAAAGGCGTGACTAACTCATTATGGAATTCTTTAGTTTACTGATAAAGATAGCCTACTTGTTTGAGAAACCTTATCGATAAAATAAATGATTTTCAAATGCCAAAAATCTTTTTGTTTCTGTTTTTAGATTTGTAATGAACATTTAATTTGCATTTACCTAAATTTATTGTCGAGAAGACAATTTACTGATCCTGAGTATCTAGAACTAATTTAGTCATTAAATCAATTAGTTATTGGTCTCATTCTGTGGAGAAGAGTCAGAAAGCTCAAGTATCAGTTGGCATTAACGCCTCAATTCAATTAACGCTTTTGTTCCAATATATCTTTACCTTTATTTCTGGTGGGTGGCAAATGTTCTTTCACAACTGCCACTAGGTCCATCGAAGCGGCTTTATTTAAAAAAAATTGATAATCTCTTTAAATAAAGTGCAAGTTGCGAAATATTCTTCCAATTTTTTTACGTGCTAGTCATACTTTTATCCATAACGTTAAGTCCATGTAATTATCTAGTAATTATCTAGTACTAGTATACCTTAGTACTAGTAGGTAACTAACAGTAATACTCCTATTTGTTTCATCTTAAATCTGACTTCTTTAATTTTTCTGTGAGTTTACATAGACTTTTCTTAATCGGTTAAATGATAATGCGCGCGAATCCTCAACCAAGTTAATGTTTATTCAAATAAATAAACAAACCTATCTTTAGCAAAAAATGGGGGTGCCTGTTCAATCACCAATTTTGTACAATCCTAACAAGTAATTGACCATGAACCAATGGGCATAAGTTTCGGGACAAGTTGAAGATCAAGCGGAAAATCTAATTGTTACGGGTGGGCGTTCCAGAAATAAAAACTCCGGATTAATTTGTTGAGTTCTGTTGGCTTTCTATGCATTGTTCTTCTTCGCATTTTTTTGTATGTAAGGAACATAAAGCAAATCGATTGACAACCTATTTAATCCTCACTTGCCTTTTTCAAAGGATGGTATTTGATTTAGTACTAAGTTTGTTTGTTGGTATTAAAATCTACACTAGCATTTACGTTCCTATTTCTCTACAGATTGGTGCACGGTAATAGATATGTTTGATTTCGTTTAGCTTATGGATTATGTTTGACAATGTCCTGTTGTGTCGTTCAAAAACTCCTTTAAAATATATTAAATTATCGTGGGAATAACTGATTGCAATATGCGACGTGTTAGCATTAATCATTGTCTTACATATTATGCATAGACAAATAAGACATTGATGGATTGCTTTTAACTCTCATCCAGTCTTGTTAGATCATAAACATGCGAGCCAACCTTTGGGACTAGACTTTTCCTATTGTCAAAAAAATAAATTGTCAAAGTAGGGTCCAGTTCATAAAAATATCGCACTAAATGGGTAATAAGGAGAATTACATTCCTTCAATTCTCTTGCAACGTTTTTGTAGAAAGATTTTCTTAAAATATTTAATTGCTTTAAGTCCTTATGATAGATTTAGCATTTTCCATTCGACTTTCAAAAGTATGATATTTACAAGTACTGTTTATTTCAAACACAGTAAATCGCTTTGATCTTTTCTGAATTATAGAGTTCTCAAATAAAAGTTACACATTTTACATTTTAAAGATGCTTATTGATATATTTAAAAAAATGAAACAAATCTTTGAATGAAAGACTGGGGACGAATTATCCGGTCAGCGCTTTTACAACCGCAGTATTCCTTCCTGTATCCGAAAAGATAACAACAATATAGTTCAAGAAAGCCTCTATATATATTTCCCTAATTTGATAAGATGCATCATATTAATTTGTTATTACAGCTTTCTTCAGTTGTTTACATGAAGAATCAATGGATTCATAATATGCATCCTCATCCTAATCCTCTCGTTTCCACATCTTACCTCATCGAACCCAGTCCGAGTTATTCAATTAGTATCCATTGGTGCCTATTGTACTATAATAACGACTTTTTTTATTTTACATTAACCAGAGATTGGCCAGTGTTCTTTCTGTTTGGAAGAAGAATTTGATTTAATTATTGCAGATTACAGAATCAGATTTGACGTGGCGGGTCATGAAAAATGTCATCTCTTGCAAACATGCTTTGAGTGCTTTCTGGTGAATCGAAATCTGAAAGAAATTCATCAATGAATAAGGGTGGAATACATGTGTCGTAGAAATTGTTAAACAATTGCTTCATCACTTTTCTAAGTCCTCGTTATATATTTCAGACCTTTCAATTAAGACAAAAAGAGGGCCTATTTAGGAAACTTAACGGTTAATTAGTAATTTTTATTGCATTCCAATTAATTAATAAATGGATTTTAATCACCTTGCCTTTCGTTGACTTTATGGAATAGCCTTAATGAATTGGAAGTAATATAACTAAGATCTGTGTTGAAGTAGAAGGCGGGAAAGGTTGGCGTGATAGATAATCGCCGATACGCCATAACGAAACAAAGATGTTAAGTTTTTTCTCTTCATATTTCCAAATAGTAATTACTACTTTTAAGACCCTGTGCAGTCTTTTTGATAGACAATCACACAACTCAAGATACGAAAAAGATTTTCAAAATCATTTATCTCCTTACGAAAAGGATAAGATTGAAAGTGATAAGATTGAAAAACTGTTTTAGCCAATAGAAAATGAATACTCAAGGCTCTAAACAATAACAAAATCGGTGCATTGTTTTTTATTACCCTCATTAAGTGAATCTTAATGGGCAATCGATTGTTAAGGATGTCGCCTTCCTTTACAACGAACAAAGAAACTTATAAAAATAGTTAGATGCGATTACTTTGATGAAATCAACTTTTCGTTGTATATATCTACAGACAAACATGCATGTCAAATGGTTGCAGTCTTTCGTAATGTTTAATTTGACGTTGTTTTTCGTACGTGTTGTACATACCCACGATGTCGAGAAAGGCGTAACCGTGAAGAGTCATAGAGAATTCTTAAGGAACTTACGTGGAATAAAGGTTCGTTAGAGTTTGTGATTTATAAACTGTTATGTCGTTTGTGAAAGGCGAAGTTAAAAGTTTCTCTAAGTGTTAAAGTAGCTCACAAAAAAATTTGAAAATAGAGACAAACGTTTTAGGAATATTTCTATAACACAATGTTAATAGTTACATATTTCCTGAGATTTTGAAAATCATCCGTTTGTAAGGTTTAGTAGTTTTCATTTAAAAAGCGTATGAAGTCCTAGTCTAGTGTATGTACATTAGAGAGTGGAAACTTTATTTCTATTTTACAGGCTCTATTTTCCCTTTCCTTTTCTTCTGTTCTGTTTATATCTAATGCAAAGAAAAATTGACTTTCTGATGTTCTTGTTGACGCAAACATAACGGATCACCACACTAATAGAATCCTCGGATTAGCAATGTAAAAGCGGACACTATAGAAAGATAATAAAGAAAAAATTCAATCAATGGATGTTTCTGAATCACCACAACTTAAGCCGATTCACTAACCATCTTGCCTTCAAGGATAAAGCTTATAATACTGAATGTATTAAGACTCTTTTTATACGTACATAATCAATGTCAATGAACATGCTTATATTCTTAATCTATTTGAATATGAATATCTTGTTGTTTGTTGGTTGATTCACTGAGCTAAAAATCTAATCTATTAGGATGTGCTTTAGTTTTGTGTTGTTGACGACGTATTCTAAATTCTCCTTTAATTTGAAAATCGGCTTTACATACTTAGATTTCGATGAACTTGATTCAACACAAATACTGACAAAAGGAGCGAGACATGATTTTTGTTCAGTGAAGATAGCAGATCCTGTGAAGATCAATCTGCTTGATTTAAACTGATTTGCTCAATCTGTTTTCGATCAAGTTTGGATAGGCACTGCTGGAATCTGGGCATTCAATGCCTCTGTGGTGTTTATTTTACGATTCAATGTTTAAAATTAGTTACCAAATGATATCTATAGGCATTTATTTGATGTTTTGAAATACACATTAATCATTGCGCAATGCTCGCATCATTCCTGTTGACGGATAGCTTAGTAAAACACTTTTATTAATCTTTAGTTTTTGAAGAATGGACTTTGTGCAGGCACTTCGTCAAAACGACCACCACACCATAAACATTTCTATAGCAACGTTTTTGAAAAGTTCTTTAGCTGTTGTATTCATGTAAGGACGAAGAATAAGCTCCCTGCAGAGTGTAATTACGTGGGCTGGCAGGTAATCTCACGGAGATTATCAAGTTTCGCACTTTGACAAACTTGTCCCTAGTATGAATCTCCAACACAGATAATTTTAAAATCTTCTTTACATTTTTACGAAGGCATATAAATTATTTGCTCAAACTGTCAGAAGTTTAATCAATAGCCATGGTTTCTTGGAATTCTTATTTTCTATTACATTCCCTAATGTCTGTTTTTAAGAAATACTGGTGATACTGATATCAGTCGCTGATAAGTTGTGACCGGGTCGTTTGACGTGTCACAAACAACAGATAGATTTAAAAGCAAACCGTCATTCATCGTCGCTAATTAACCAAAACGCTTTGTAATTGGTCGTTGAGGATGCTAGAATATTGATGAGATTTTTTGAATTTTTAACATCATTTAACAACAACCTTATTTTCCTTGATTGCATTCAGAGATCGCAAATTTCGATAATAAAGGTAACATTAACTTTTGCGCCATTAGCAAACACTTTTTTATTTCATTTTTTTTCGGATAAATTATGAATCGACCATAAGGCTTTCTTTCTTTCCATGGGTTGTTTTATCTCTCTCATCATAAATACCAAAACTTCATGTAAATTTTCTTGACTTCATGTAAATTTTCATTAGACAATCGACAGTTTTGATTTTGTTTAAGTTTAGGTTATTTTGCAGGATTGACAGAGGTGTGAAACTGTCTCAGTAAATGTATTAATTCGACTGTAAATTGTTTTTTATGCGTATATATGGTCACGCAAGTTTTTCATTTCTTTTCAATTGACATAGCAATTTTCCAACAATCCGTTTCGATGGGAATCCTCATGATGTTTGTGTTATTGGGTCATCACGTTTATTTAATGATTCTCAACAACCAAACGCTACCAATTATTCAAAACGTTTAAACCAACAGATTTAGTTTCTCTGAATGTCTTACTTATTAATCAAAGGTCATTGTTTACATAAACATATCTCAAAATGAACTTAAGTTTGAATGAATGAGTAGAGTGATTTACCTCTTTTAGTCGAACATAATCCCAAATTTTATTACTACTTAAGAATTTCTTCACTGATTAACCGTAATTGGTTCACAAGTCATTTATGGAGTTTCTATAATTTTTCCTATGATGCCAAAGATCTTAACAGACGTGATATTGCTTTGCTTTTTTTCTGAACTACTCTTTTTATGGAAATGTTATTATAATCTCTTCTCCGTTTCTGTTTTTTTTCACATCATGCTGATAATCTACTTCAGCAATTAGTTTCTATCATCACAGATGGAGAGCCATTAAGTACAGACAATTATATTGAATTTGCCTCGTTTTTTACCGAGGTTTATGATTCGTTTAAAGACTGTATGTTGAATGTTTGAGAACATTTTGTAAATAAAGGCAAGGAGAACAACACACTGCTTGTGCCACCATTCGTTTTAAAAAAGACAATAATGAGTGCCTCCTTCATTTATCGGTTGTCGTTAGTATTAACAATAATTCCAGTAGCATCCAGTGCTTCTTTATACGAATCGTCAGAAGAAGTTATCGAAAAAGGAGAGCAAAAAACATTGTTGGCATTTGCAAATAAAACAATAACACACTATACACCGCTAAGTAGTAATGAACAGGGTATCAAAGATAAACTTTTATACAATAATATTAGCAGAAAACATAAAGTTCGAAGATGTGGTTGTCATAAGTTGAAGGTAAATATTGAAATAATGGTTGTGTTGTGTGTTTAAATGGTGAATAGATGCATTGTTGAAGGATTTCGAATCGTTAAATCGTTAAAAATTTTAAGTTTTGGAGAATGAAAATGATGTACTTTAATATTAGTAGGGTGATTGCCAATGCAGTGTGGTTTTTTAACTTCGTGGCACAGAAGCTCTTGGCACATTAACTAAAACCGTTTTGTAGTTCAACATTCAGTGATAAGTAATTTTTCATTTCTTTTCAGCAAAGAGTTCGCGAACTGGAAGAAAAACTCGAGAAATTATTGCAAGCGAAAACTACAGAAATAGATGGTCTGAGAGGACCAAAGGTAAATATCAAATCTATTTTTAGTTAACTATTAGTTAAGGAATTGCTTCAATTACCCGTGAAATAATCGTTAACATACAAAAGCTTTATATTTCCATGGAGTTATCTTTTTACAAAACTTAATTAGAACATTTCTGACCTTATCTGATATTCATTGTAGGGTGATAAAGGTGATCCTGGTCCACAGGTAATTATATGACTGTTTTTCCCCATTTTTATGACAACATATTTACGACAACATTGTTTTAACTTTCATTACGAGAAGAAAAATGTGTTGGTTATTTATTTATTGAGATTTTAACACTTCTGTAATTTGTCTTCCCTTATCGCATGTATTGTAAACAATCTATTCTTCATATATTTTTTGTGTAAATAAAATAAGGACATTATCTGAGATAACTGTTGTGTAATTTTAGGGTCCACCAGGTCCAAAAGGGGATCGTGGTAATACAGGGCTGCCAGGTGCAAAGGTAAAACTAAATTCAGATGTTTTGGCTTAAAAATAACACTTAGGCTTCCTAAATACTTTCGAAATCGAAAGGACAAAATATGACATGCACTTTTGCTATATGGAACTGTATCTTCATAGGGAAAAGAAGGTTATTCAATTTCTCAATTACCAAAATGCTTGGCTGGTGAATATATTACGTCAGATGGTACCAATTTAATGTGTGCTAAATTAGGTAGGTTTCCATCATTAGTTGCGAAATTTGTTAGAAGTTACTCGTTCAAATGAATTACGCTGTTTAAATAGTTGCCAAAGACATCACAGGATGTGATGCACGCAGAATTCATCGGAAAGATATTTTGCTTAAAAACAACTACGTACACAATTCAAAACTTCAAACACGAAAAAGTGCAACAGCATAGCAGCCAATGATGCATTTATTTGAACAAGATTAAAAATTGCAAAGTTACTAGTTAAACGAAAATGGTTCTTTATTGAAGTTACTTATCATCATGTTATTAGAAATATATAAAAACTATTCTTGGCGTACGGAAAATCCATTGAATTGAATGAAATGTAATGATTGCAGTGACCGAAAATGAAACGGAATCTCATTATGTTGTCTTAATGCAGGAAATATCGTTGGTCCACACGTACCAAATAAAGTGAAGACCACATCAGTGGTGGCAACCCGATCAACAAAAGGTGATAATGGAAGGAGAGAAGGTCCACCTCCAACAATACCTGCAGGTTTGTGGCAAGACCTTATTTTTCTGTTGCAATATTTTGGAAGGAAGTGGCTCAAATAAATATTGACAAAAATTCTCCTGCGATCGGCATCAACCTGAGGCTAATATAACCACGAGTATAACTGAAAATGTTTGAAATTCAAACACATTCGAATTTATTAATAAATTTCGAGTAACAGTTAATTTTAGTCAAGGAAGTCCTGTAGGATATTCCAAAGACTTCCAAAGGTTTTATTAAAGATTGTGGGAAGACTTAATGTGATTCAATGATTTCAAATTGTTATCACAGAAATGGAGAATAAAATGACGAAATTCATGAAGAAATACATGATTCAAACGTTATATGCAGATGCATGGGATCTTCATTCATTCATTTGGCAACAAAATACGTACTTAGGCATTTCACAGTTAAGTTCCAAAACGTTTACATTGTATAAATGGGTCCACAATGTGTAAGTTGTCCTACTATTATGTCTTTTTTATATTTTAGTACTTGCTTTGAACTGTCTAATTATATCATTTTCTGTAATTAAAATAGGTTTGTGGAAAAGGCTATCCTCACTATACTAAATGCAAGAAAGTGGATGTCGTTTGAATGGGAAGGAAATTTATACCTCGTAATAGCATGTCTTACCCGAGGCGAAAATGGACAATCCGCGTATTCCTACGTGTACAAAATGGCTTCATATGATACCATAGAGCTATTCCAGAAGCTGGAAACAGAAACAGCTTTCGGTGTAGATACTATCAAAAAGCATGGGGAACTTTTCATCACATTTTCATATCTATACGGTTCCCAATCTGATGTATTTAAATGGAAAGATGGAAAATTTGTAAAGGATCATACCATTCCGGTTAGTGGGACAGATATTGAGGCTTTTCATATTGGTCACAAGGCGTTTCTTGCTGTAGTAGGTTAGTATATAAATCAACTCATTTTAGTTTTCATAATCAAATCAAAAATACTAATTGAAAATTTTACATTGCTTTGTTGTTAATTTAAAATGTATGTGATTATGTTTATTATATCTGTTCATCTACTTTAAAGACATTCTTTTCTCATTTAGGCATTAGAACAAGAGATCCCTATGTGTATCTATTGGAATATAGAAATGGAAAGTTTGTTACCTTTAAAAACATACCTATGGGATCAGATAGGCCGTACGGTATAAAACACATCAAAGCTGGAAAGGAGCATTTTCTTGCAGTGGCTAGATATAATTTGCCAAGGTCTGTTATGCTGAAGTGGAATGGGGAAACATTTGAAGAAACCCAACATATCGATTCTTGCAAGGTAAATGTCAGACAAGTTTTTAGCCGCCCCTCCCGCCTCTTATTGAGGTAGAGTTGGCATTTGATGTTTCATGAGTGTAAATTAGGGCTGGTATTTAAAAAACATTTATTAAAAATATTGTTGATAAACTTTGGATTCCTATGCATTTCATAGATAATGCTATTTATTTTCTTTGCTTTCAGGCGCGTGGTTTTGCCACCATTACTACTCGCCAGATGAATAAATCTGTAACATACATGGCCGTCATCAATTTCGAATGTAAACCGGTGATCTACGTGTATGACGAGAAAAGCCAGTTGTTTATAAAACTGCAACAAACAGATTCAAAATGGACAAGAGACATTGAATTTCTTCGTATGCCAAACAGCGATATGGTATACCTGGCAGTGTCAACTAACCGGCAGACGGCGATTTATGCTGGTTCAGCATCTTGACATTGAATCAAAAATTAAGAAGAGTGAGTCGATCGCTGAGGTGTCATATAGGGAAACTTGCTAAGCCTGTACACGGTTTCCTTGGTTACGACACAACAACTTTGCGTAAGTGGACCTTCCACATCTACAATTGAGTTTTAAAACATGAGAATTCATTTCGATTTTTATGAGTTTAACAAATGCAGAAGGCGCCGTAAAGAAATAGTTTCAAAGAACAGACGTTAAGGATAGTCGTCCGTAATTTGAATGTCGACAAAATCTGATGAAGATAGAACATAATTCACGCTTACAAATAGTCGTATTTATTTATTTATTGTTGATAATTATTGGATGTCTGGGCAGGTGATGCACTGTTATGACATCTGCTATGGCATTCTGTTGTGACGTTCCCATTAGTGCATCCATCAATATTCCCAGATGTTTATATTATATACTTCTCAATATCAGAAAGATTAATGAAATTCTATTTACATTCTTCCCGAAGAAGTCTTGTCTTGTTGTAGAGATAATAATTGACCCCAATATATTGTGTGATTCTTGCATTATATTGTACCTTTGTCATCTACAATTGTGTAACCTTTGATCTTTTGTGAGTGTCTTAATGTTTGTTTCTCTTATCCATTTCAATAACAAATTTCGCGTTAACTTGATTTTGTGGAAATGTCGGGTTTATTTTGTCATTGTTGCATCCCAGGGTTACAAATGACTCAACATGGGCTGCACGTAGTGTTTTAGTGTTTATGAATCTTTATATGAACTGATTTCCATCAAATCATAACTGATTTGTATATCCCCTAAATAGTTTGTATTCCATTCTGCTTGTTCATTTATTAATCTGACAATCTGACAAGTTAAGACTGCATCCAAGTCTATTTTAGGGGAAAATTAACAAATTTCTATCTTTGCTTGAGTTTAGACTTTCTGTTACATATTTGTATTTGTATTCACAAATTTCAGCACAGTAACTTTCACCTTTTTTTTGCAGATGAATGATAATGAGGTTTTTATCGTTCACAAGCAGTTTCATGGTGATGATTACATAATAATTATTAGAATTAGAAACGAGACGGGCATACAATGACGTTATTTGTGGATAGCCCTATTTCTTCTACCATCCTTAAAACCATTTCCCTTTTGCTGAGAGGATCTTTGTTGATATTTGTTGTTTTTCTTCTGGCTGAGAAAGTAAGACGTTGGTTTATTTTTAGTATCTTACTTTTTCTAAAACCTTTTTAAGACACACCTGTATTATAATTGTATATAAAATATAAAATGTATAAAAGAGGAAGTATATAAAGACATTGTGACAGATAATAATTGTGGAAGAATTATTCAGAGAAAGTATTTTTCACTGAGAATGTAAGATCTTAAGCAGTTAAAAAGATTCCTCTTCCTCTGTGTGACCTCCGATATCCTTAGCCACCTGCGATCTAAAGTTTAGTAAAATTTTCAAAGTATTATTTTTTCGTAGCGGCACAAAATAAACAAAAAAACGGGGAAAACGACATTGTCTATGTATGTGCTTTTAACATAAGGCTCAAAGGAAGGTTCAAGGTTAGGAAACTTAGGAAAATGCTTAACCCCAGATCAGTTATTAGAATGATTTTCATAAATAATCCAAACAGAAACTCACATCAAGAACCACGCCAATGGTTACGCGGAGATATTCCTTGCAAATTTAATCCCCCATTCATTGTTCATCAAATTGATGTCAAAACTGCATCTTTAAATGGAGATCTAGATATAGAAATCTACATGAAACAACTGAAAGGTTTTGTTGATGATCCGAGCAAAGTTTGCAAGCTTCATAAAAGTATTTATGGTCTAAAACAAGCTGCTCGTTTGTGGAACTAAAAAATCGATCGCTATTTGAATGAAAATGGGCATAACGCTAGTGATGCTGATCCATGTATTTATTACAAATGTGTCAAAGACAATAACAGGATCTCTTTGATGATTATTGCTGTTTATGTTGATGATGTCATTTTAGCATCTGATGATATTGAACTTCTCGACCAGAAAAAGAAGAATCTCGAGAATGAATTTGATATGGTTGATGAAGGATAAATTAATTACATCCTTGGTAAGTCAATAAAGCGAGATCGTGAAGAAGGTATTCTTCGAATCAGTCAAACAGCTTATTTACAAAATGTGCTAAAGCGTTTTGGAATGGATGAGTGTAAGCCATTAGCAACTCCAATGGAGACTGGCAAGCTTTTCAAAAAAATGCCCACAGAAGATCACCCTGTCAGTCTCAAGGATTACCAAGCTGCTATTGGTTCACTCATCTATGCTTCCATCGGTACAAGATCTTATCTATCTTATGCTGTTGGAGGACTAACCGTAACCAATAACATTGGAAAGGAATCAAACGTGTGTTTCGTTACATAAAAGGGACATTGGACTATTGTTTAGAGTTTGCTTTCATCGAAAAAAAAGAAAGTCAATTTGTCTACTGACATTGACGCTAATTGAGCAGGTGATAACATATCCAGTAAGTCGACATCTCCGACCACATGGCGATCACAGCGTCAATCTGTAATTGCACTGTCTTCCACAGAATCTGAGTACATTTTTCTCAGTCATGCTGCACAAGAAGCAACTTGGCTTCGACAATTATTGAACGACATTGGGTTCAAACAAACAACGGCAACGATATTGCATGAAGACAATCAAGGTGCTATTGGCCAAAAATCCAAGATCGAATTCAAGAACAAAGCACATTAAATTTCATTACGTTAGACAAGTTGTTGGAGAGAAAGTGATTAAAGTCGAATATTGTCCTACAGATGAGATGGTTGCAGATATCTTCGAAAAGCTTACCCAAAGCGAAATTTTAGAAACTTTGAACCATGTTAGGTGTGAAATGACTGTCAGACTCGCCATACTCATCAAGTGGAAGTGTTGATAATAGGACAAATGATTATTTTTTATACTGCATATGTGACTGGTATGACGTATGTCTCTTTCTATCTCGACAGTGCGTTGGTTTTTTTATTATGTGTCAATTTCAGTTAAAGGAGAAGTCTACTTTTGAAAAACATTTTCCAGAAATTGTCAAAAATGATACATTATACTCCATAAAACAGAAAAAATATATAATACATCACTTAAAAACATTTTTTCAGTTATTTTCATGACGAAAAAGTTCAGCATATTCTTGTGTTTTTGATATGGTTGCGCAAAGAGCGAAAGCCTGGACACCAAACAGCGAGGACTCCGAGACTGATGATTTTTCGTTTAATGAAGAATTTTCCTCTTCCAATGATGTAAGGAAACTGAAACCTTATGATTTTGAACCAATCATTTCCTCGGATGAAAGTAGCAATGAAGATTACATCGGCCAGAAAGAAAACAGCTCTTCTGCATCAAATTCTCGCATAGGTAATATTTCAAGGTGCGAATGCGGCGAGTGCAAAAATATGACAAATGAAGCTGAAAGCATATGTTGCGTCGAGTCTAACGAAATGCCAGACGATTTCTTCGAAGGTAAATGCAAAATAATTGAGTAATAAAGTTTAACTAGTAACCCGTGTAAAAATTTTTTACAGGTTTTAATCGATGTGAGCTGAACAGAGAGAATAGCTTAGTATATTTAATTTTAGTATGATAAAGTTCCTCAATTGTTTGGAATGTAGAATGTTTAGAATGTAGTGTCCCGTGTAGAACAGCGTGTAGAATACGGGTTTTAATTCATCAAAAATAAAAATACGCGCTGTGCATCCACTTTTTTCACTTTTTACATTTTTCACTCTGTAAAATAAATTGAAGATGCAATGCAATAGTTCCCCATGATTAAAAATATCTAACGTCAGAAAAAAACACTCTTCACTCTTTTAATTAAAAATCTCTAGGTATTCCAGCTAAAGCATATTTAGTTCAACACTGGAGTTATGAACAGAAAAACTTTTTAATCAGAAGATCTGAAACGCATCAAAATCTTATTATACTAATTCGCGTTGTGCATCCCACTTTTATTTTAGAGAGTGACATATTTGGTTTTTTTTTCACGGTGAAATCCTTCTTATTTTTTCCCTTTTCGTTGTAAAGCCACGTAGATGCGAGAGCGTTTTTTTTGATTTTCCGCGATTAGTATATGCTCCTCCGTTTTGTTATTTTTGGTTTGCGCAGTGGAAATCAGCCGATAAACGTCTTTGGAGGAGTGCGAGCAATGCAATCTTCTTCGTTCGAAATTTGTCAACGATCATTTCGTGAGCAAGAAACTTCGCGAAGAAGACGTGTTTCTTTTTGTATACGAATATTTTAATTTAAATTTGATTGTTTTAGGCAGCAAATCGACGAACGAACTGACGAAGAAACACAGGTTTGTATGCACGAAGGTATTGTTATTATTATAAAACGTTTTATTATCGTGTTTATTGCTAAACTTTTACTCTTATTAATAAAAGAACACGGGTAGCACGTGTAAGTGAGTTAGTTGTTTGTTTACAATGAAAAATCATATTTAGATATACAGAAGAAGTGCAGTGAAGTTTTTAAAAATTAGCTGCAGAAAGATCGAACGAACAAAAGGTATTATTATAAAACTTTTATTTTTGATTAATAAAAGAACAAGTTAGGTATATGTATTTGTATTTAAATGCATTTAAATATTTGTTTACGTTTTAGTTATCAAATATCGCTATACAGAAGAAAGTGTAGTGAAGAAATGCAGAACAAAATGATGTTTATTTACACAGTAAGGAATGGTTTTAATTTAGTTTTGAAAGATTAAATACTATTTGAATAGATATCTTGTTATATGAGTTCTTTCGTTTAGTTTATATGCTACTGGATGAAAAACGAAGACGAGAGTAATTTGTTTTGGTAACGCGCGCTATTATTATTTTTATAGTTAGCAAAGAAGATTTGATTTGTTTTATTTATTTACAGATCAATTAAAAATGGTCCCACAGCTATGACTGTTTTCCTTTCTCATGGCTGTGGAAGTAGGGAACGTGTTATGTTGTCAAATTGTATCTATTGACGATGTTTGATGCTTTGTCTGCATGCCTTTCTGCCAGCCATTTATGCCTTTTGTTTTGGTTTGCTTAAATATGGTTGCAGTAGTAGTAAGAATTGTAGCTGTTCTTTACTGAAATCTTTTTCTTTTAGGTCAGAAAAGAAAAAGTGTAGCTATTTATAAACGAAATTATAAATGTATAAATGAAACACATGGTATGTTGAGAAGGTTATTTAAGAAAGAAGCATTGCTGGGGTATATTTTTCTTCACTTTATATTTGTTTACGGCATTCATTATTTTGTGTTATGTTAATTGCTACATACATACTTGCTAGGTATATAAGTTTAGCATTATGTTTTTATTTGTTGCTTTTAATATCTTCTGGGTATTCAATTATGGTTTTGGTCAAAGTAGGGCATTTTGTTGTTTCAATTATTTTTATTAATTTGATGTTTGGTTGTGTAAGCCAGGTAAAAGTCTTTATTCTGTTCAGCTCCAGTGTTGAGTGAACCCGTATTGACTCACAGTATCGGTTGACTTTATAGACCAAATTTTGTTTTTAATTGTTATCTTTAGGATAAATGCGTACTTGAACTTTCTTTCTTTTTGTTTTATTTTTTATTTCAATATTGTTGCAGCATGATTAGGTTTTCGGTATTACAATTCAAGTATTAATTTTTAGGTAATAATAAAAAAATCATAAAGAAATGAAACTCATGGTTTTAATCATGACGTTGATGGTTTTGGGAAGAACAGACTATATATCATTTCAAAAATTCATTAATGGTTGCAGTCGAGTAGTAACTTTGGAACAAAAGAAAAAGTTGGAAGGTATCAATTTGTTTTGAATTAACATTTTGTAATGTTTGGTTTCGTATGTCTGGGTAAACAGTTCTGTGTTATATATTGCCATTTTTTTTACATTAAAGTTACTTCTCTTCTGCGTATAAATATATTATTCTGAGCCATGTTGCTATTTGTTTCTGTTTTTAATCTTCTGAATGTAAGAAATGAATTAAAAAATTAATGCCTGCAGAAACTTTTACACGAGTTAAATTCTGCAACACAACGCATACTGAACATGGGTGGCGATTCAATTGAAATTTTCATCACGGGGATCGTTCACAGGAAAGGCGATTTTGACCAATCCTTTTCGAAGTTAAGTTCGGTAAAAAGGTTTTACCCGGGATACTAGTCTTATTATATTAATCCGCGTTGTGCATCCCACTTTTATTTTAGAGAGTGATATATTTAGTTTTAATTTACGGTCATCGTCCTCTTATGTGCGCGTAAAACCACGTAGAGGCGAGAGACACTTTTTTCACAATCATTCCAAAAGCACGTGGCATTTGACGTCAGTTTTTTATGATCACGGGGAACCATTGCATTGCATCCCCAATCGAACGCGACGTTTTTGGGGAAATATCTCGAGAACAAATAGCAATAACTGACGTTTTTTAGGGTCCGCAATACGGGTGATAGGGTGACGCATCATTTAGGCCTAAATTTAATTTGGTACTGCGGATATGACGTCATTAAAAGCTTTGATCGACGATATCTCTGCAACGGTTGATCGTAGCGAAACGATCCCATACACTTTTTTGATCAGCTTTTCGAGCTCTACAACATGGGTACATTTTCCAGTCCCGATTCCGTAATTGAAATTTTCGTCATGGGGTACGCACACGGGAACGCGTCGTATTTCTGCAGATCCTTTTCGAAATTAAAGTCGTAAAAAATTTTACGCGAGATACTAGTCTTATTATACTAATCCGCGTGTGTGCATACCACTTTTATTTTAGAGAGTGTTGTGTTTTTTTTAAAATTTACAGTCAAAATCTTCTTAATCGTGGTCATTTTTTCGTTAGACCATTGATAATTGACGATTAGTATAATAGCACGCGGCGTGACGTCAGTTATTTTTGTCGTATCCACGGGGGAGCCATTGCATTGCATCCCCAATCGAACACGGCGTTTTGGGGGAAATATCTCGAGAACAAATAGCAATAACTGACGTTTTTTAGGGTCGGAAAAACGGGTGATGGGTTGCCGCAACATTTGCGCCTAATTTTATTTGGTACTGCGGCTATGACGTCATTAAAATCTTTGATCGACGATATCTCTGCAACGGTTGATCGTAGCAAAACGATCCCATATCTTTTTTTGCTCAGTTTTTTAAGCTCTACAACATGGGTACATTTTCCAGGCCCGATTCCATAATTGAAATTTTCGTCACGGGAACGCGGGATTCTTGCACATCCATTTCGAAACTAAAGCCGTAAAAAACTTTTACGCAAGTTACTAGTCTACTTATACTAATCTGCGTGCGTGTGTAACACATTTAATTTAGAAAGTGTTTGTTTTTCTGTTTTTTAACGGTCAAAATCTTCTTAATCGTGGTCATATAGCGGCAGTCCGACCACGCAAGACACATTCACGATTAGTATAATAGCACGGGGAATCTAACGTCATTTTTTTAAGCCAATCAAAACGCAAGAAATTCTTTTTTCGCCATTTTGATTGGCTGCCGAAAATCAAAAATCGATGGCAACGGAGTCAGTTAGTAAATCCGTTAGTCTACAGAAAGAAGCAGACGAAGGTGAATTTAGTTGAGCACGAGGCAAGACTGGGTGAATTTCTTATTACATAAACCGTTAATTTTCGATCAATACTGGACCAATATCAAGTCAGAAACAGTTTTGGCAAACAAGAAGTCTGTTTTATGTTTTTCAGCAGAAAATGCTGGCGAGATTGAGTGGGAGAAAGCACATTTCGGTGCATGTACAGTAGAAACTTACTGGAAAGTAAAGAAAGTTTACAGAGGTATTTAATACATGTTTGCAGTAGGAAAGTGTGCTGGAAAGTAAATAAAGTATTAGTTATTTGTTTACAGGTATGAAATATAGAAAGTAAAGAGTTTAGAAGTGTTTAAAAATGGCTGCAGCAGAAGAGCAGAAGATGTTGATTACTAACATTATGATGATGTGAATTGATTATTGAAAGGTATATATAATCCTCTTTTGTTTGAAGTTAAACTAAAGTTAAAATAGTATAGATCTATTTAATTAGAAGACAGTTAGTATGCTGAATGAGTAAAGAATAAGTGTTGTGAATTAGCCAGAGGAGTTTTTTACTGAGTTTAAAAATGGTTCCACAGATGTCAATGTTCTGTCATTATGATTGTGTTTTTCATTATTATTTTTAAGGTTAATGCTTTCTTAAGGTTTCTTTTAGTTTGTTTTGTTTTTCTTTCGATATCGTCATTGTATGATTAGGTTTTTTTGTATACTTTTAGAATGTTTTCATTTGTTAAAAAGTCTTTAGCTTACGTCTGTGTTTATAATTATTACTTTTAAGGAAATATGTTCTCAATAATTCTTTTCTCTTTGTTTTGTTTTTCTTTTGAATCGTCATAGTATGATTAGGTTTTTTGTATAATTATACATTTGAAATCTTTTCCTTTTAGATAATCATAATATAATAACAAATAAATAAAAGTCATGGTTTTCAAAATAAAAAATTACAATAACAATAAAGAAATGAAACTCATTGTTTAAATCATGATGTTGGTGGCTGGTGAAGAACAGATTAACAATTTTAAAAATTCTGTCAAATGTAACTTCGGCACGAAAAAAACACAGTTGGAAGGTATCGATTTTTCAATTCACATTTCGTAATGTTATTCAATGTTTGCTTTTGTGTTCTGTATTTATGTATTGCTTTTTTACACTAAAGTAACTTCTATTCTGCGTATACAATAATGTACTTCTTTGTTGTATTGCCATTTGTTTCTGTATTAAATCTTCTGCATGTAAAAACATGATTTTGGTCTGAAGTAGGGCATTTTAAGTGTTGCAATGTTTGTTTCACGTCTCCAGGGTAAAAAACAATTTTACAAAACCTTTATTCAGTTCAGTTCTAGTGATACACATATACATTTATACGCATTATCATAATAGTGGATTCTTTGATGTATAGATTTGCATTAGTTTTATTATGATTTGTTTTACGTAGGAGTTACTTTGCATTTTCTTTGTATCAAAAAAACTTTCGGTCAATAGTAGGGCATTTTAAGTGTTGCGATGTTTGGTTATAATTCGCGTCTACAGGGTAAAAATTTTCATTCTGATTAGGTAAATAGTTTTGTTCTTCATTTCATCTTCAGGGTCTAAAAAATATGGTTTTGGTCAAAAGAGGGAATATCGAGAATTTCGATGTTCTAACTTTTATTATTATTTTCGGGTTCGTTTTGGGTCTCAATGCATTTGCTTAAACACATTGACGTCGCGCACAGAAAGAGAAATAAATTATGTGTGATTTCTCTCACAGCTCACGTCTGTTACACCGACAAATGTAGTATCTCCGACAATTTAGGAAAGATCAACGACAAATGTTGTAACGCTAAATGTAGTAAACGCCTTAAAGATTGAAATGAGCCATAATAAGGCCAAACACATGAAGTTCTACACCTGGTAACTTTTTAGGGGCTATCAGGTGGTCACATAATAAAACCAAAAATCGCGTATGTGCAGTAGAAAATCCGCTCATATGATCTAAATGAGCCATAACTGGGCAAAACGCATAAAGGTCTTTACCAGGTAACTTTTCATTTCAAGGGCTATCAGGTGGCCATGTAAAAAAACTCAAAATCGTGCATGCGCAGAAAAAACTCCAGCTACACTTAGATAAAACGTTTAAAGGTTTTCAACCGCGCATGAACAGTTCTTAAAAACTTATTTAACTGCGAAATCAGCTGTTTTAAAGTAACCTTGTTCCCAGAGCTTTTCTCGTTTTTGAAAATAATAAGCGAAACCTCTCACTCCCAATATTTTTTAAAAGTGAAAACACGTCCTTGGAACGAGGTTGGTTTAAGGGCCATTTTGATGACACGTGGCTTTCTTTTTTATACTTCTGAAGTATGGCGATTTAAAAAATGAAGTTACTACAAAGAAGTGCACAACAACGTGTTCTTTTGTAAAAAGTAAAAATACTTTTTTCATCATAAAAACGTTTCAAGTGGACTTCTTGTGTCCTATGCTACATTAGATTCTGGAAAAGGTGCAGCTCTTATTAAAGAGAAACCTATACATAATTTATCTGTGGTGGTTTAGTTTAATATGTGTCTTGGACTTGCTTCAGGGATTTCTAGAAACATCATCTTATACTGTCTTGATTGCGGTTCCCCTAAGTTGAAATTATTATTTAACCATGGATCATTCCGAGGGCAGCAAGGTGTACTATTTGATTTGATAAATGCCTAGTTCAGCTATCAGTTTGGTTTGCAGATTTCTCTGTCTGATAATGATCAAGGAGCTAATTTTTAGCTTTGATTCGGGTCATTTTACTCGATTTCTTATTGAGCTATTATAATTCGTTTTATTTTCTTTCAATCTGATCATCTTGACCAGTACGTAGATAAAATATCATGTATTTATCTATCTGAGTGATCCAGTCTGCCATATATATATATTATTAGATCAATCTAAATTACATTAGATATTGACCGGTCGAAACAAATCTGTTCTTAATAGAGACGTGAGAGGGCGTTACGGTGCAATACGTCTGGTGTGGTGCATTCATTTATGATGACTGTGTTGTAAAGTGTTATTTGTCGACCTTGTTTCGTTCTTTTGTTGTTGTTAAAGAGCAATCTTTTTGTAATGCTGGTGTCTGGTTTACGAATGGTGTGTGCAACATAGTTTCGCTGTTGTCTTTGTATGTGTTGAATGATACTTTCTGTTTTGCATTTTTGTAGGAGTTCTTCATTCGTAAGTTCGTCACGGAATGATCCTTCTTTTCTGCGATATCCATCTCTCACCATTTTTCTGATCATTGTATTGTACGTTGCGTTGATGTGGTTTACTTGTCGTTTTGTAAGATTCCATGTTTGACAGCCATATGTTAAGCGACTACGTACAAGGATATTAAGAAGTTGCACACGAGTACTCAACATGATTTTCCGATTTAAAAGTTTCTGTCCAAGTTCGTAGAGTTTGTTTAATGCGGAATCAACGCGAAGTTAGATTTCGGTATTCCCAGTCAATGGTTCGTCGAATTTTATTTGGCAGCCAAGATATTTAAAAACTGATACATTATCTATTGAGATATCATTTATGGAAAGGATTGAAGATGGATAGTTTGAATTCAGGTATTGATGATTAAGAATCATTGATTTTGTTTTTGGTATGTTGAACTCGAGGTTAAATCTGCTTAGCGTTTCTGATAGAATGTTAAGACCACGTTGCATGTTTTTGGGGTCCTCGTAGACTAGCGCTATATCATCTGCATAGCCAATCCAATCGATAACGTACATACCAGACGAGATTCGGTTACGTGTTGTTGCTGTATGTGGAATATGGTAGTCGAGGTATAAATGCTTGATTTCTTTTGTCTTACATTCTTCTTCAAATATACGCATGGCATAGTCCATATAAAGATCATATAGTATAGGGGATTCGGGGCCACCTTGTCTCACTCCCAGAATTAATTGTATCAGAGCGGTTCTTGTGTATGAATAAAGTGATTCCAATAGTTGAATCAATTTGTTCATGGAGGTATAAAACAGAAGGAGAACGAACTCAAAATCTGCTATTGTACTATCCGTGATGCGCTGCATTGTTTAAGTCCTCAGTGTGTAATAACATATAATTGCTATCATCTTGCATAATTTTTATAATTTTGGCGTTCTTGCGTGAAAATTTCGTTCATATCAATTCTCCAATGTGATTAAAGATCGTTAGGGTAAAGTTCTTAGCATGCATAATCTGTAGGAATTGGGAGAATTATGCAAAAACGTCACAAATATGCAACGAAAACATTGCAACTTTAGGTCTATATATCTCGTGATCCCCTCAAGCAGTTTCGCCGAGCTTCAGTTTTTGAAGAGAGAATAATCCTAAGTTTTTGCACGTACCGCGGCACTATCGAGGCGCATTTAAGTCAGAAGATATGTAGATTGGAACTTATACATGAATTACGCGATATCTTCAACTCTGTATAAAAACATAGATTTTCATTTGTTTCTCAAGGAAGCTTTAGGTTTAATAATCTGCTTGTCACTATGCAGCAAGTTGATCCGTTGTTATAATGGATGATATTTGGTTTTTAAATTGTCGTTAATTTTTAAAAAAGTATTCGTTTCACCGACAACCAGCCGAAAGCGCATCACGGATGACATCAAAGTGATACCGCAATGAATAGAATAGTCATTATCTGAATAATAGAAAAATAAGAGTTCGTTCTCCTTCTGTTTTATACCTCCATGATTTGTTGTTTGCGCTAGGCTGAAATCGTTGGTAGATAGACTTGAACATCCAGTTCCTTTCGATGTGATCAAATGCCGCTGTAAGATCAATGAAGAGGACATATATTGGCTTTTTCATTTTATCAGTTATTTGATGTATCCGTTTTGCAATAAATATTCCATCAGAAGTTCCTCTTCCCGTTCTAAAACCTTGTTGTTGGTCTAGAAGTTGTTTTTCGTACCAATTTGTTAGACGATTTATTATGACTATAACGATTATTTTCCAGAGGGATGATGCTATTTGTATAGCTCTGTATGCTTTAGGGTCTGTGTAGCTGCCTTTCGATGCACCTTTCCATATTGTTACTAAATTCGAGTGGCTCCATTTTTTAGGTATCATGTTGGTTTTCCATATCGTTTCGTATAAACTAATCATCTCTAGTTGGAATTCAGGACGCTTCATGGCACTTTTTATGTATTCCATAGGGATGTCGTTGGCTGCTTTTCCATTTTTCATTTTTGCGACAGTGTTAACTAGTTCTTCTGCATCCGGAGGGTTTGGTTTTGATGTCGAGGTCACTCAAGTTTTGTAGCTCCTTTATGAAATTTGGTGCTTCTGTCAATTCAGGTGGATCGTCTGTTGTTGCTCTATTATTAAAGTGTTTCATAAAATAGATCTTCAGGTTGTTTGGATCACATTGTGTTTTCTTATGTATGTTCTTAAATGTAGACATGTCAGATTTCATGCAACAAAATAGCTCAGCAACTTCTCTTTTACACGAATGCTCATTGATTTCATTTGCTTTTTTTTGCATTTGCACGTTTCTTAGATCATTAACACGCTTCTTTATTGCTTTGCTGAATATTCTATATCGGTCTGTTTGTTTTTCAGTTTTTTGTCTTTGATGTAAAATTCTATTAAGCTCTTCGTCATCTTTCCAGATTTCTGAACATATCTTTTTCTTCTTAGCTGGTGGCAGTACACGCTGTGCTGCTGACTTTAATACTCCAGTAATTCTCATCGATTGTCGCTTTGGTGATAACATTTCTTGATTGGATGTTTTTAATTTTTTATGATAAGATTTTGAAATTGCTTTTGTATATGGTTGTCTTGTAGTAGTTTGATGTTCAATGCTTTCTTTGACTGTGCATACTTTGGTTTCCACCCTGCCCTCCGTGTCATGGGTGTAAGAAGAGAGGTTTGTAACAGGCAGTGATCACTATCAAAATCAAGATCAGGTCTAGCAAAGCAGTCTGTCACGTATTCTTGTACGTACTGTTCGGTTATGACATAGTCATTTATCCTCTTAGTTCTGGGGTACTTTCCAGCCGTTTGTTTTTTCTTTCTTGATCTTTTTGTCTGCCCTTTTTATCCACTGCCTAATGAGATCTCACTCTCCGATTGTATAACCATCTCGAACACTTATGACTCTGTATTGGTCTTCAGCATTTTTTAAGTTGACGAGTCTGGACATGACTTGATCTTTATCATCAGTTGAATTCATTGTCAGTTTAACAGGCCTGTTTCTTCCGTCGGATTCATTTGCAATTCGACTTATTTTCATTGGTTTAACCTTTGTTCCAAGTATTTGAAATAAGGATGCGATAAACTTATCGTCGTATTCTTCATTCTCTTTTCCAGGTTCTTTGTTTTCTGTTATGCCGTGTATAATTATATTCTTTTCTCTCTTTGCCCGTTCAGTTTCTTATATTAATTCCTTATTGACTGACTCTCTGATTGCATTTTCTATGGTTTCTTCATTTAGGTTTTTTCTTATTGTGTCCGCAAATGATACCTTCATCACTGCTTGATCGCTCTTGTGTTTTTCATCAATCTTTTGTTCCACAATATTTGTGATTTTATGCTCCATTTCGTTGAATCGAGTTTCCATCATGGTTTTTATATTTTTCAGTAGATTTGCATGGTCGGGTTTCAGATCACTTTCTTCATTCATTTCCTCATTTTGCTGATTTCGTTTTCTTTTCTTTGTCGGATTGTTGACATCTTCGTTTTCATACTTCTTCACAATCTCTCTTAGTTTCTTCACTTCATCTTCAAGAGATTTTGTAAGTTTCTTTTGGTTTTCCAATTCTATTTGTAGGTCTTCGTTGTTAGCAGGGTTTTCTGGGATAATTTCACGGAGATCACTTTGTATTTCGACGCAATTAATACAAATATATTTTCGGTAGTTACTCCCGAAGTGAACATACTGTTGCAGTTGGTACCCTAACAGGTAAAAGTGTACATTGGTAGTGCACCTTTCGTTTACATTTGTGGCAGTGAAGACTTTGTCGTTCCAAGTTGTTTGTACATGCAGTTATAGTACATTTGCGTTCTCCTTCATCGTTTATAATGATTTTAGAGGGGTCCACATCGTCGCCCATTATAGCGTATCCTTTTATGTTGTTGGTATAGGTGAATGAAAAAATTTGCCTCACTTCAAGAATGCATAGGTGGATTCTTCCTGCTGTAAAAGCAATCTAGAAAAGGAAGATAACAGATGAAGTAAGTTATTTGTTATTTACTTAACCTCTTATCTGGCAGAAAATACTATTTTGGCTTATATATAAAGTGGTACAATACATTCCATTCATACTCAATTAGTTTTCTGATGTTGATTTCCCTTATCCCGTTTCTGCTACAATACAAACTCGAGTTTGATTTAATATATTTTACATTTCGAAAAATTTTTCAAAGTATTTATTTGCTTCAGAATAAACATGCTTAAATTTGAGCGACTGCGCCCTTGCTTGCATTGTAAGAAAATTTGCCTAATCCTAAAATAATCCTTGATAAGGTGTTTCCGCCCCTGATAAGGTGTTTTGCCAAAGTTTCCACTCTTGTCAAAAAATAAAGAAAGGTCTCCTACTGATGTTGCATAAAGCTTTGTGTAGACTTATACCTGCCAGTTTATCATTTAAATTTTGATATCATTTTGTTTTTGATAGACAAACATCAAATGCTTGTATGCCCTATTAGCTACGGACAAACAGATAGACAGAGAAAAAAGAGTAGTTAGGTAAGAATAGCCTATTTCCGATTTCACTGTCTCTTTACAAAAAATGTGTAAGAACCACAATTGCCCATTAGATGTATTGACTCGAACATATTTGATTGTCTATGTTTATAAAATTCTATTATCCTGCCCACTGTTTTCTACTACGAGAATAGCTGCAAGATGGGTTTCCATAATGGTACAGATTAGCCTCGATTAACCATTACATTGCGTGCTAATAGTATGGCTGCAACGATATCAGAACGTTTGTCATTACATTACATTATTAATTTCGAGAAGCACTAACGCAATTAAATCACTCTTACTACTTTATGAAATGATTCTACTTTACGTGAAAAGGATTCAACCTTTGGATTTGACTATGAATGGCCATCAAAGAAATTCATGGCGCGGGAATGTAATGGTTGGTAAACTGAGCAAAGTAGCTGTTAACTTGAACAAGTAGTTCCAATCGATGAAATTGACAAAAAACTTTCCTTATATCAAGCCATTACACGCTGAATGGATCACCGACTTTTAGAAACAGGTAAGCCTCCCAATTAAAAGTGGTTGGTTAACTGGAAGGACATGAGATGGGATCAGCTTAGGCCCATCTAATTTTCCTTCAATTGAAGCTTTTGACGAAATTGCTCCTAATGAAAATTTTACGCTTTTCTTGTCCCTAGTGCTGCATTTGGAATTCATAGAGCATTCAAAACAACAAGAGTCGATGAAGATAAAAAGGAAAAGTATTGCGAAACCCAAGATCTGACTGCGTTCAGTATTTTTGATGAATTTGATGATGAAGCTGAACATTAAGATGTACAAAATTAAATCCTGCCCCAATATGCATATAATGTTAACTCTTTATCGTAGAATAACTCTCTTTGTTTTTAGGCTTTTTTCATGGGTTTTTAGTGTCTTCGCACTTTTTAGTGTCTTTTTCACTTTTTATAAAAAAGTATCCGTGGAGGAGAAAAGTACACCAAGAATACAATAGTTTCTAAATCTCGTGACGCTAAAGATAAATAACAGGTGACTTTAAGGGCCTGATTATATGAGGCGGGTTGGCTCGGTGCTGGCTCGTTTACAACCCGGCACCAACTTGCTATTATATGGCAAAATTCAAACGAGCCGAAACCGAGCCAACTCGTTTACAACCCGGGAAAAAATCAAGATGGCGCATTCATTAACTGAACAACGCATAAGAAATCAGCGAATGTTGATTTTAATAAACACTTTTTTAGAGATGTCATCCAAGGTTTTATTGTTATGTTTACACAGATAGTTAATGTTCCAAAATATTCTAAATTTCATGTTTTCCAAAGAAAACATCCTCAGAAAAAAGTTGCTTATGAGAAAACACCAGAGAAAAAGTAGAAAAAAGAGACAAATTTGGTTTAGAAAGTGTCGTACAGATAAGTGGTGGGTGGATATGATGTTGGCTGTTGGACCAATAGAAGATTTATGGAAAAAGAATTTTAGACTTTCTCGGACAGAGTTTGATGAACTCTGTAACGAATTAAGACCCTACATAGCTCCTAATCCGCTCTCTCCAAATCACAGGGCATTGTCAGTAGAAAAAAAGGTTGCGGCAGTATTGTAGTTTTTAAAAGATACAGGCTCAATGACGATGACAGCAAATGCATTTGGAATTCATCAAAGCACTTTAACTAAATCTGTAAAAGAAGTGTGTGGTGCCATAGTAACGTACATGGTACCAAAACTTATCACTATCCCTAAGTCTGAAGATGAAATGCTGTCTAAAATCAGTGAGTTTGAAGTTGCATTTGGAATGACTCAAGCATTTGGGTGCATTGATGGCACACATATTCCGATAAAAGCTCCTATATTGAACTCACAAGATTATTATAATTATAAACAATTCTTTTCACTAAATGTACAAGGTGTTTGTGATTTTAAAGGTTACTTTATGGATGTTGACTGCAGATGGCCAGGTAGTTGTCATGATGCGAAAGTTTATGCAAATTCAAGTATCAACAGAAAAATGCATTCCAGTGAAATTCCTATTGTTTATAAGCAAATAATCCCAGGTGAAGAGAAAATACCAAACTACCTTATCGGAGACCCGGCATACCCTTTGACTCCATTTTGTATGAAAGAACACGAATGTTGCAAATCTAATGCACAAACACTGTTCAACAATATTTTGAGAGCGGCACGAAACCCTATTGAATGTGCCTATGGAAGACTTAAAGCTCGATGGGGTATTTTGACAAAGAAAATTGACTTTAAGATTGAGGTTATTCCTACAATCGTAATGGCGTGTTTTGCTTGACATAATTTTTGTGAGAGAAACAGAAAAGTCGTTGATGAAGAATTACTTCAAAGTCAACAAATATTTCAAAGAAATGTTCAAAAATCTCAAGAAAACCTCCCTGATAAAATATATTCTGGAAATAATGCAGAAGGAAATAATATCAGGAATTTGCTAACAGAATATATTAACCAGAATTTACCAGACTGTTACTAGGAAAATAACATTATACGTATATATACGATATAGTAAATGTTTTGGTTGTTAAAGTTAAAGATACAAACAAACCTATATATGTATGTAGTATATATTAACTGTTGTTTCTGTACAAAAAAAGATAAGGGTCCCAAAAGTCAATTTCTTAGCATGTTATAAAATGATTCACTTTTTTGTGAAGTGCCACTTTGTTGCTGTTGTTTTGAACTGGCATTCTGTTGTGAGGTCATATGTTGCACTGGGTAAAAATGTGCACTAGTCGGCTGATATTGATGAAAACTTCCTTGTGGAAGATTGTATGACATAGATGGATACTGTTGAGGTGAATGCATTTGCTGCATTGACAGTTTCATGGTTTCTGCCATTAATTTAAAAGATTCACTCATATTGGACATTGCATCTGCAAATATTTTATTTGACTCCTTCATTACCTGGCACAACTCTTTCCGAAACATACCATCCTCTTTGGCTTCTTTCAATAAAATCTCATCTCTTTTTGATTGACACAACTTTTTTTCAAGATGTTTCCTTTTATCATCTATAAGCTTTGGTACGCAATTTTCATCATCATGGAACTTTCTTTTGTTATTACATGGTGTAGATGTTTAGCTGGAACTTTCTGAATCAGGTGATATAAACGAAAGTTCATCTCCTTCGACATCAGCTAAACTTGCACTATTATGTAATTCAGATGAGGGAGAATTGGTACAGTTTACGGAGCTTTCCAATCCAAAATTTAATGGCTCAACTGATGCTGAACCAGCAAATAAATTTGTCAGGGTGTCGTAATGTTCAAGTACCACTTTCCCTGAACCACTTCTTCGTCCAGATACTACTGCATTTGAGAATCCCTGTCTGATTTTTTTAATTTTTTCCATTATTCTTTTGTACCCTTGTTTGATTTTTTCAGTCGCACTTTTTCGTTCATCTTCAATACGTCGAATGGTATTTTCATCAGTTACATCACTGGTTATGATAGGAATTTCAACTGGGCCAAAGAAATTACTATAGTCTTCGTTCAACTTCACCAGAAGTTTTCTTACTTCCTCATATTGACGTGGCTTGTCAGCATTAAAATCTTTTCCCTTGTATTCCATGGACGTTTTAAATTCCATAATACATTTCAAGAGGTCATCGACAAGTTCGTCTGTCTATTTGAATTTATTTTCGCTCATTTTCTTTTTTCTTCAACAGAAAGGACTGCTGCTCTTCCAGCTAGTGTATGTGTTGTCATTTACTGCGTATTCAGCTCGCCTACCATTATTGATTGATTATTTCAAGCTACTTCGCATGCGCCAACCCGTTTCTGTCCCGGGATAAGCTATTATATGGCCGAGTCAGCTCGCCTAAAGCGAGCTGGCCCGGGTTGAGAAAACGAGCTGGCTCGGCAAGTGAGCCAACCCGTTTTCAACCCGCCTCATATAATCGAAATCGTCCTTGTAGAACTATTTTCTGCAACAGCCGGGTTGTGTTTAAAAATAGATTTCCCTTTAAACGAGCCAGCACCGGGTCAACCCGCCTCATATAATCAGACCCTAAGTCACCTTTAGACTATAGAGTTGTTTAGATAATGCCGTATTAGATACTTCAAATTCATCTTATTGTTATAACACAATTATTGTTTTACACGTCATGATTTCTTTTAGGCTAATATCAGCCAAACAAGTGCTTTAGTGGTTCGCAATGACGATAGTGCTGACGGTGATGTTGACAGTATTAACAATGATGACGATGATATGGACATTATTGTATCCTAAGTTATACTCTTGAACATCTTTTTTATTACAACGTTGAATACTTTTAGTTTCAAATCTTGCTCAAATAGAAAGTTTCCTCTTTATATCTTTGTTACATTCTTTAACTAATCAGAATATGTTCAGTTTTCGTTTTCCGCCCTTCTCCTCATTCACTTTTTTTTAATAACATGAGAAGGTTTGTTTGAACGGCGTGCATGACGGCCGTTTTACGTGCATGCGAATGGCGTCAACGAATGTGCACGGAAACTATAGCGCGCAAATTGGAATTATCGAAGCCCTGATCTATTTCATATAAATTCTTTAAGCTTGTTATACCTTTTTGTCATTATTGATTCTTTTGTCTTGTCGAAGTACTTATTGAAATTCGAATATTTTATGGAACTGCTACCAAACAAAGCCTTCAAACTTCCAGTATGTCGGTCGCAGCAATACCTTTTCAAATAATTAGGATAGAAAGGACTTTTTTGCGAGAAAAACCTTTTGCAGTTGACATGACTATGAATATTTTGCCGTTACCACTGAAAGTATTCGTCAATTTGAATGATGAGAATTCGATCAATTTGATATAAAAACATGTCTTTCACATTTCGTGAATAATTAACGAATTAAAACGTTATAAATTATGGATACTACTTTGTATGACAGTGCACCAATAGCTTCTGACGTAAGTTACGTTAAAATTGATGAATGTCGGAAAGTTTTGATGACCCGTCAAATTCGAAGCACACCATTGACTTTGATCTTATATCTTGATACTCTTATGGAGATTGTTGTTCCAGAAAGCTATTTAGATTGACACACGAACGAAAAACAGGACATTAGTTACATCGATCACTTTCAGAAAAATACTAGCCTTAAATGCCTCCGAATACGGTTGACTTTATTAAGCAGAAGAGTGGACAAGTGTTACAATAGCATCCAACAACATTTTATAAGCACTGAAATAAAACAAACTTGTTATAAGAAAAGACAAATCTATACAAATAAATGTAACCAACCATAACTTGAAACTTATAAAGAATATTGAATAAGATAGCATTCAACTGTTTTACGAGTTTTGTTTAATTTTCATTGCTTTACAAACAATTAACAACAGCAATTACACCTCATCAGTTTAAGCCAGCAAAAGCTTGAAAACCTATTTATTTATTTACTTATTTACTTATTTATTTCCAGTATCAGTCCGTGGTCATGGTGAATTGACGTCTTGGATTCATGAAACCTTGACAGCACTTCATACAAAGAAGGGATTTCAATTTTTTGTAGTAAGTCTGTATGATCTAAACGTTGTAATGGCCGAAATACACAGCACAAAACATGGTATATAATACCGGAAATGCAACTTGACATGTTAAATCGATTGGATGCATATCTGTTGGTTTATACGTACTAAAAAGCATTCCCATTCCATGGTTGCTTTTCACCGTTACGCAGGGATTGTTGCTGGTGGTGATATTGTTGTTGGTGGTGACAGTGATTTTACGCTTTTGATTGTAAATGTCGTCAGCAAACGTTACTTGCAATTTGGAATTTCTTTCAGCACCGTTCACGAGTTTTGATTTTTTGAATGACGTAGCATTTGGCTGGTCATTCGTCTGCAAAAAAGTTTCCGATAGGGGTTTTTAGTAAAGGTTTTTGATGAATGACATACTTGAATAAATAATATAAGCACTAGCATCATAAAGATAAGATTAATACCACAGTATCTAAGTAAAACATATGAGCAGCTATTTGAAAATACAATGCTTAAATCGAATGTAAAAGGAATACTTACCGTGCAATTTTTAGCGGTGCTTTCAGATCTTCTTCGATATTCCAAAACGACCAGATATTGAATCATAGACAAAATGATCATGCAAGAATTAACAAGCAAAAACACTTGCATTGAAGTTGTGTAAGGAACTTTGGCTGTACTTTCTGTCACTGACAATAGGATGTAAAGGTTTGCAACAAAGCTTGCTGCCAGCATACACATTCGTGCAGGTACTACAAAATCAGGGACCCAAAACGTGACGAATGAAATGACAACTGATACCAGGGATGGCATATAAACCCTGAACACGAAATGTGTTATTGTCCTTCTCACAAATACCTTCAGAAGCAACTGTTTGAAATATTGCTGCGTGTCTAAAAAGCAAAAAGTTTTAAGTTTGGGCGACTGACATGATTTTATCAGAGCAGTTTTTTTAAGGACCATGATGATGTCAAAAATGTATACGTTTCAAACGTTATATATGAATTTTCAGTTAAACATTATATATGAATCTTTAGTGAAACGTTATATATGAATCTTCAGTATTGCGACATTGTAATCTGAAGCGAATCTGTCCACTAAACTCATTATATGAAAGAGTGTCGGTTATTCCACTTTTTGCCCGCGTTAGAACAATACTGGAAATAACATATTCGGAAATCAATTTGAAAGATGCAATTGTAAAGCGATTGAGGCACAGCAACTAACATTTCTCGTTTGAGTATGAGAAGAACTGAAGAATTATTAATATTTTGGCAATAAATAAAGCAAATATTTATTGATCGGCTACCTCCTACTGGGTGTGCAATTCTGATTTCATCTACTGTGATGTTCTCGATCACGTACAAATCCAAATGGATATGCTCATGCCAGACAACGGGGGTTTTGTGCCAAGATATTACAATGTCATTAGTTGTAAACGCATCTAAATAGATGTTTCTGTGTATATATATTATCAATTTTTCATGGAGGTGTAAAAAGAGAAGGGATTGAAATACGTGTTTCTATTGGCTAACAAATCAGAATTGAACATCCTAAGTCCTGTTTCTATACGTCCTTCATTTTGATTACTTTTTTCAAACGATTTATGATTTAATTATACAATTTTCAAACTTAATTTCGCATTTCTGTTTATCCATTGGATAATTCCAAAGTTTCATTTCACAGCCAGTTGTTGTGTCTATCCTAAAAAAAATCAATAACATATTTCAATACTTTTGAAGCATTCATCAGTGCATCAACAAAGAACCTTCGAATAAAATTATGTTGAGTTTTGGGGAATATATTGATTTTAATCCGACACGCATAGCACCTTTTATTTAAAAACATACTTATACCCAAAAATATGTTTTGACCTTCCCAATTGTTTTTTTTATACAGAATTAAGCTAAAATGTTTTGGTAATGTGGAAATCTGAAGGTTCAAAACAGTTTTCCTTTCTGATGTAACTTTTCGAAATCAATAATAAAGATTGTTATGCAACGCGATCTTATTGACATTATGTTCACAATGCAAATAAGCTTACTTTCTACTAAAGTATACGTTGCCAGTTTGTCTGTCGATGTACGTGCGCACTCCATTTTTGTATGTACTAAGGTTTAGAAAATCAGCAACTGAGGTATCCGGAAGCCATATCAAATGTTCTAGCGATGTTGAGTTAATGGCGCCGTGGCGATCACAGCTGAGTCGAGGATCTGTCCACCATTGCCGTAAATACAAGACGTATCGGAATGTCTAAGAAGACGACACAACATTGTATTCATTGCGTTGCGCTAACCCCAACCCTATATGTTACTTTAATATATCATCTGTAATGATCTTCTACAAATCTCTCAATTTGAAGCAAAGGAAAAGCGTTTCAATCCCAGCCGGCAAAAAGACGTCTTAAAGACGTTTAAAAGACGTCTTTTCGTGCGTCTAAAAGACGTCTAAAAATGTTCTGAAATGTCCGCTTTTAAGACGCATTTTTCAAGACGTCTAAAAGACGTCTGTTTTAGACGTCTAAATGACGTCTTCTCAAAAGATCTAGACGACGTCTTTAAGACGCATTTTATATACGTCTTAAAAGCGGACAAATCAGATTATTTCCAGACGTCTTTTAGACGTCTTACAAAGGCTTCCTGGCCATAAGGGAAAGTAAAACATTTAAGTTGAATTAAAATGTTTATATTCTTTCGAATGAATCAGTACCTTTTTATACGAAATACAACAAAATCACAAAATAGAATATACCCAGAAAAAAGACTTTAAGTATAGTTAAGGTTCTTGATGAAACACATAACGTTTGAAAGACACTGTATTTTGTTGACTTGCATTTGAAATCGTATCTGTTATTATTTCTTCCATATCTCATCACCCTGAAATGAAATAAAGAAATACAAAAATAATGTAGGGAAGGTTTCTGTATAAAATTCTGTATACCATTTACTAAACCAATACATTTACACGTTTTGCAAGAGACTTTTTATCTCTAGCATCCATAACAAAAACATCGAAAGAGAATAAAAAAACTTACAAAAATCCAAATCAGAAGTTTGAATCCAAATGATCAAGTATGTAAATCTGTAAAGATAAAGAATACACACCCATCATTTGACATTAAAACTCTAGCAAAATTTTAAAAGCAAAGCAACTAAATCGTTGAATATACATGTTATTACCCTAGCACAACAACCAAGTAGTTTACGAAATTTAAGATTAAAAGATTTACTTACATATTTTTGTAAACAGCACGAACAAGAACTTTTCGACGGAACAAGTTTGAAACTGCTTAAGAATTATTTTGGTTCCGATGCGATAATCAAGCGGTGGTATATAGGTTGCAGCATATGATATCGAAAATCAACCAGCTTTTAAACATCAAATATGATCATATAAAACCTTTCACACTAACGTTAATTCATTTGTCCTCGTAGTTTGACTGAAGATAACAACATAAAGATTTTGTTTCACTCAGTCATGAAATCGAATATCTAACGTTCGAAAATCGAATAAAGCGGGAAGAACAAAAAAAGACATATTAAAGACGTCTTTAATATGTCTTGAGAAAGATGTCTTTTTAAAGACGTTTAAAAGACGTCTTGGAAGTGCTAATAAAATACGTACTTTTAAAGACGCTTTTTAGACGCTTTTTAGACGTCTTAGATTTTTCAAGATATCTTAAAGACGTCTAAAAGACGTTTTAGATAGACGTCTTTCTAAAGACGTAACTTAGACTTGATTTAGACGTCTAAAAGACGTCTTGTGCCGGCTGGGATGTTTTCAATACTTACAAAGTTTAATTCACTGAGTGGTCCTAAGCTAAACATTTCAACTTGTAAAGTGACATTAACCGGCTCGCCTAAAAATGAAAAACAAGGCTAAAAGTCATCATTATTATTACCAACATTTGATATTACAAAGTAAAACCTGTATATTTAAATATTTCAATAAACATAGTCGCTGTAGGTTTGAATAGCACGAGACATGTGAACAACAGCGCTGGGTATCGTAGCATACGCAGAAATAAAAACGAAAATGATTTCTTCCTTGTGGTTGAAATTCAAACACCTCAATAGCAATAGATGAAAGTGATTAAAATAAATTTTCAGGAAATCTTTTACCGTTATTGAATGGACGTTTCTCCATTTCATAGCCATTAGCTTTTAAGTCCTTTTCCAGTTCCATGCTACCCCATGCTAAAATCACTAATGTGTGAAGAATCAATATAGCAAAGCCCGTCATAACATTATCCATAACACTATAATAAAATTTAAAAAGTAGAAATATAGGTATATTTACGGACTAGAAAAATGAGCAAATTTTCATTCATCTACATTCATTCATTCTATTTGCACTCTCTGTTATAAGGAATATCGATACTTTGTCAAAGCATGACTTTCCTATGTTGGTCACAAATGGGCCCAAAATCAATTGTACTGTAAGTTATTGTTATTGACAATAAGTAATAAGCAATTCGATCTTATTGAGTAAGTATCTAAGCAGCCATTTAAGGCAAATATCCCGTATTTAATTCGAACATTGTTGGTGCTTGAAATTACATTATTAGTCATACTGTTTGTTTCGTCGTTTCTTGTTTATGGTTTTTAAAATAATCATGTTTTTAAAAGAATTAGAATGACTTCATGAGTGTATTCGAACTGTTGATCTTAATATTTCTTTGTTTGTTTATTTGTTTATTTGATGGAAATAAATAAAGATTTACTGAGGAAAAGATAGATAAAGAAAAAGCTGGTTGACTGATATAATTGTTTAGGCAGCTACTGGGAAGAGAATTCATCAAAAATTAATTTGTTTTTCTTTTGCCTCTTCTGCGGTGATAAGAAATAAGATCGTTTAAAGGTGGCAAAAAACTCAATTTCAATGAGAATTGATTGACTTTTGCTATATATTTCATTATAGATTTTTCAAACGATTAATGATTGTGTGTTACAACTCATTGCAACTACTGTATTTTTCATAATTCTACAGGAATAGGAATCACTTTGTTAACAAGATGTTGCATAGACCTTTATAAAAAAAGATTGTCCAATTCATTCACCAATTCCCGTTATAACCCCCGCCGGCTTCTGATACTGTTCCTTATTCCACATTTTTGTGTTTGTTGTTATACCAACCGGAAAATAAATGAAACAAAAGAAGTGATGTTTCGTAATTTCCAAAACTTCCGAATATAAACTGCAATAATATATAACATAACATATATAACATATATAATATATATGTTAAAAGTAGCAAATGTATATGTTCGTATTTGTAAGGAAACTGTCATGACATGTTGACAATGACATGTTGTTGAAACTAGTAAAGATCCTGGAACGTTTTTCGAGCATATCCTGTTGATACCCTGATACTGTTTAAGAAGTTGCAAACCCGGAAGTTAAAAAGACCATAACTTCTGTAGAAAATTTATATCGTGAAGAACAAGGAAATAATTGATCTCCTTTATCCAAAGTCAATGTTGTATAACATGCCGCTAGTTACTAAGGTGCTTTTTACGTTTCCCGGACGTCCACAATAGAATAGAATAGCCGCAGGCCAGAAAACCTCTGTCACCAACACTACCATCAACAGTGAATGAAATGGCGCTGTCCTGTTGCGAACTCTATGTCGCAATTTTTAATTCATTAACAAGGAAATGGTTAAATAAAAATTAAAATTTAATTTATTACGTAGTTATTAAGAATAATATAAAAAAGTACTAATAAACAGGTTATCATCGATTATGTGTTATAGGTCATTATCTTTTCTAACCTTGTGTAGCGTGGAAAATGAACTGTTTTTTAATTTCGATTTTTTTGGGGATATCATTTTGTGCGGGTAAGTTTATTTTTACTTCTGATTTTCTAGCCAAACACATCATCTCACATTAATGTAGATCCAAAATGATTTGATCCACTTTGCGATCTTATATTCATGTTAAGGATTTATCATATATTTTCCGGGTTAGCCACGTCTAAGGCAGTACTGGTATCAATAGGATGTGCTCGAAAAACGTTCCAGGATATTTCTTAGTTTCCACGTCATGTCATTGTGACCTTCACTTTAAAGTCATTATGGTTGCATGAAGGTTATGACCGAGAACTTGCATTGCTTAACACTCATTAAATATTTGCTGAATTTCAGTCTAGTATTGCGCATGAGTGTGTTATTTATGATACGATTATTTCGTAGGACATTTTTTATATTTTTGTTACTTTGCAGTTCTACTGTACTACCGTACAGCTCTTTGTTTCAAGGTGATGTTTCGATAAGTGAATCTTAATTGCTTTTTCACGGTAGCAACCTCAGGTTGATACAATGTTTAAAACCGCCAGATGATGCTCGTTTTAAATTATTGAATCGGCTACCACAGGAATCGAAGTTGTTTATTTTGATGTTAATGAAAAACCGTCTTTATGAATTTGAATCTCCATCGGCTATGATAAGTTCTTTTTGCTACCCACCGTGTTGATGCTGTTCAACTTCTTGTTTTTCCTTTAAATCGTTGTGATCATGACTTTCCTGGTATATTTACAAATAGGCTGGAATTTTGAGTCCGGACATCCAAATTCCTATAGCACCTCCCATGCTCCAAGTGGAATGACAAACGAAGGAGAATGTGTGCTGGCTTGTATAACATCTTTTACAAGTTATTTGGATAATGTAGTGGTAACTTGGTATCCTCCGGGCTCCAGCTGTTACTGTGGCCAATATGCAGTTACATCTATTACACAAAATGTTGATTACATGTGGATGTTTCTGTGGAGTAAGTTAGAACTTTTTAAATTAATGAAATTAAGTCAAGAGAGAATTTACGCTGGTTTGTTGGTGCAAGTGTATCAGCAAAATTTGTGTAAAATACCGGAACTTAACCGAAAAAGTAATTGTTTTTCAGAAAATTCAGTTTCGGTTTCTACATTTTCTTTCAATCGAACGAGTTGTGACGAATTTTAGTCAATTCGATAGCAGGCTTTTCGCTGGAGATTTTTCGGTCACTAGGCAACTATTTTTCATTTTGAAATATTTGTGCAAATTTGTATGAAAATCGAATTTTGTTCAAAATTTGTCTGCAATTTGCTAACGAGGTGCTATGTGATCGTTTAAGGTTCACTCCAAAATGTAAGGTCCAACATTGTTTAACCTCTATATTTTCAAACCACAACAAAAATGTAATTTTTTCGGAAAGTAATAGTACTAACATAAGGGTGTTTAAATACGATATTATCACTTCGCTGCTATACCGTTATAATCACTCGTTTGTTATATTTTTATGAATTTTTAAGGACCTCCTGTCAATTTCAACGAGGATTCAGTGCAAATCGGAAGCTCCTATACTGCTTACGTGTACGTGAGTGAATTTATTGGTGGAAATGACAGATTTGAAATATATGTGACGAAAGATTTAAATTCAACCAATGAATCTGGCAGTATCATAATAGATTCATTTGCTGATCTGCAAGACAGTAGTCAAAATCAAAATGGTGAAAGAAATCTAGAAAGAAGCGAGATATCAAAAAAACCTGGCGTGGTTGTGGAGACGTTTACAGACTTGACAAACTACATAGTGCCACATTACACATTTACATTCATGGTGAGGCAGTTACTTTGTTCAAAGTTCTCTTCTCTTGGTGTTTGTGTCAAGCGCTCGTACACATCAATTCCATATAACTTCATAAAACACCCATCTCTGATGCATTTTAAGTATTGACGTTCACCGATGTGGTAACGGAAGTTGTAATTAAATTCAAACTTTTAATATCCGTCAAAATAATGCCATATTCGCGATCTCTGCATTTTCAAACTGCATATTAGCCCATCATTATAATTCATTTCAGGTGACAGATACCGGCGTTGCTCATATGGAAATCAACTGGTTTATCTCCGTATTCTCAAATGACAAAATTGTTGTGATAGATCTGAAGTCTTTTAAAGTGTCAAGACCACAAAAACAATGCACAGCTGAAGTGACAACATCGTCTGAGTTATTCAGTGAAGAGTATGTTATTTAATGACAATAAAAACTGAACACTGTTACCTTTTGCTTCCTACATAGTCATGAATAATAAAGTAACTACGGCATCTTTTATGATTATAACTAAAAGGCATATTCTTTGATTTTTCAGTGCCATGATTTGTGCTATTAAACTTAGATAAGTGACATTAGCTGCAATAATAAGATAGTGTAATGTTTGGTTTATTTTACAGTCCCTGTAACTTTTCTGAAACATTTGAAAATAACATACACTGACGTTTTAGCGAATACCGAGTAATGTATCACATCAAAACAGCCGAAGGTTGTGTTGCTGATGTTGAGAATGTTACAATAAATCTAATTTCGGAGAGTATGTTGGAAGGTGAAGCAGTATTCAATGACAGTTGTATTAATCCAACAGAATACAATAACAATGGAAACAATATTTTTGTTAAGGTACGTTTCGTGATTCTTGTATCCTACGCTGTTAGATATTATATCAACAAGTGTCAGGTGATGAAAAACAATTTACGACCTTCGCTGGAAATGTTACAATACAATCTATGCAGGCCCAGTTCAAATACAAACTTGTCTTCTCATGGGAGAGCAATGCGAATTAACGAAAGGCTGTCTGAAATCGGAAAAAAATGCTTTACCTTTTGTTGTCACATTCATATTCAGATTGTCTAAGTCATCATGAAAACGGTATTTGTTTTTTTAGTTCTCCCGTTTGTTCATACGGTCTGAAATATGCTTCATGATAAAATACAAAGCTGTTCAAGAATTGCATGGTCTTGGCTCAAAGAAATTGTCTATAATTGGTGATTTGACATATGCGGAATTTTCAAGTGACATTCCATCTATAATTAAGAGAAATGAAATGTTCTCAGTTGTGATCAGCAAGGGTGTTAAAGGTGCGTACTTATTAGCAAACGTGGCAAAAAACAGACTTACTCGATTAGTTTTTGTGCTGCGTACATGTCTTGCTGATTACTCCAACACTTGATAAAATCCATAAACACATTTAAAGTGTAGATACCTTTATCAATTTTTTTTTTTAACTTTTTTGAAGGCTTCTTTGTTCGCGATGTTCCAAATGGATATTGTATTAGCAAGAGCACAACTGACGACACATTGAAAGCAACATTGCAAGGATGTGAATTCTTTAAGCTTGGTCAACATAACCTTGTCTCTGCTAGTGGAGGATGTTTATCATTGGATGGAACAACACCAGTCATCAAGGAATGCGAAAAAGAAAGGATCATCAAAGTCAAAGAAAGAGATATTGAGTTTTTGAAAGAAAAACAGTTTCTATTTGAAAATGATGATGTTGTTTCATTGAGTTCTGCTACAGGTAGTTATCAGAGAAGATATACAGGTGCATTTGGTTTATCTAGTGGACGTTTGCATGGTAGGATTATTGTATTTCTAAAGCATTTTTCCTATTGATTTGAAAAGGCAAGGCGTGTAATTCTGACACCCAAAGACAAATACATATAAAAAGCGGCACGATTTTTAATTGAAAGGCAACAGTCAAGTCTAAGTAAGTCTCCTTTTTTGCGCTTCATTCAGTACCACCTAAACAGGTGCTGTTAAGAATAAAAACTTTTGCACTTTAACAAAATTCAAATTTTACAATAAGTAATGTTTTCTTTTTTATTTTATTACTTAAATAACTTAAACTAGCCGCCAAGGCGGCGTCGCTCGCCGCCCATGTACACCTGCTCTGTATCACTGTATCAATAAACGTCAAATTTCCTTATAAACGGCTCATACAACTTGGAAAAGATTCGATGTCACAACCTGTGGTGTGCAGTCAGTGTTACATCAGTGTTACATCAACAATAATTCAGGTTTTTCATTAAGTGTGACTTATTTATATTTTGAAACCAATCATTTATCAGTACAACAATACACTCAAAACGTAGGAAGAAAAAACTTTAACTTTTTATTAGCTTTTGTTTTAAAAAAGTTACGCGCTCTGTCATATGTGCTATGAAACAGGTCGAAAATGGTTTCTTTTCTTAAAAAGTTCACACGGGAGGAGAGAAAAAATGCACGTGCTAAATGAATGAAGTGAATAAAAAACGTTCGATCAGATTCAAATAGATTAAAAGAAATCGATTAAAAGAAATTAAGACAACTACTAAGACAAAAGCAAAAAAACAAATATTTTGTTTCATAATTCCCTTTTTTTTACCTATCGGTTTTTAAACATTTTGATTGCTCGAAAAAAAGTTCACCCGTCTCAGACAGTCAGGAAAGCGCTAGGATACACTGGCAAACCGCACATGCTGCCACGTTTTGCCACTGCTGCTTTTTGTCCAAAATGTTTAATCAGTTAGTTTCTTTGTATTTAGTTGATGTATCGTTTTCAAAAGCCAAGTCAACGTGGAATATAAAACTAACACAATAATAATAAAAACAAAAGGTTATTCCTATTAGTCCTATAGTTCATCAGCCAAAAAAAGTCACGTTCGATTGGGGTTGCAATGTATTTGCTTCGAACTCACGTCACACACAAAAAAAGAAATAATTTCACTCACAACTCAATCTACCATTTTGCGTAAATTACAAACAAACAAACAAACAAACAAACAGACAGAGAATCGGCTATTAATATATAGACTTATAATTTCACTAAATTTGTAAAAACTAACAAAGTACTTTTTCAAATGGTTTACAATTAATGCAGTTCTTGTATGAAATTGCATTGAAATGAATTTGCATAACTCGCATTCCACTCTAACTAACAATGAATTCAGTTTTATTTTGCTATTTAGGAAACGGTGATGTAGTTAATTCGACAGGGATATCTATTATTGTTGCTGGCAAAGATTTTGTGGTTTGCGCCAATCCTAACAAACGGTAAACATCTTCATTTACTCTTTAAATGAATGGGTGAGACTCTCAGCAGTTACATCTGTAACATATTGAATCATTGCAATTAAAAATCTACATAGAGTTGCTAATTTTAACTAGAAACCAACGATGTGCAAGTTTAAACACCGAAACCCACAAAGTAACCAACTTGAACCACAGAATGCACACTGTGATAGGATATGACTCTACTACTGGTTTAATTTATGGTGAAAGTGAAAAAGGAAACAAATTGAAAATAGACAAATCACATGGTGTCATGTTTTTATCTCCAAACTATTGGGCATCTATTTTGAACAATCCAAATATAACATTAGCGAAACAATTTAGTCAAACGGACTTGCTGAGTGCCGATCCAAATCCAGAGTTTGTTATTGATGGCACAAATTATAAAGGTAATTTGAAACATTGCATTTGAAACATGTGAATAACTTTTGATTATTCTTTATTTTCAATTTCATACAATTGTCTTTAGCAACATACTACGGAATAATGGATAAAAGTAATGAATACATTGTCATATGGGTAAGTCAGATTAAAATATTTGAAATGACTTTAATATAGTTTTGCAAATCTTAAATCTATTTGCTTATGCCTGAATGAATTCTTTTATCCGTTTCATAGACGCCAGAGAAAGACTGTCACTTAAGAGGTATGTCAGTGTTTTCTTTAAGTAGTTCTTAAACCTAACCTATACGTTGGACCTATATCAATATGTTTATCAAACTAGTATATATTGTATTTTTGTCGCAAATGATGAGTCCTTCTCCTTAGTCATATATTAAGGTAACGTAAGAATAGAGTCAAGTAATGGCGAACGAAAATTTTAACCATCTTAAGTACAATTTTCGAAATATCATCAATCGAAAACCTCAATGGTGTATAACTAAAAAAACATTTCGACCAAAGTGTCTTTGTTACCTCTTCGCGAATATTGCGAAACAACAAAATTAGCAGATTTTAGTTTGGGGTTTGAGATTTTTGCTCTTCAAATGTAGGAATTTGTGCATAGAATGACATAGCTTTACATCAACGTCAAAACGAGTATACAATGTCCGTGTTGTAAAAATGATAACTGATGACCCCTAATGATATTAAAAGCAGTCTTTTTTTCTACAGTTGGAAAATCAGAAGCAGCAGCATTACCAACATGCATGGAAATCAAACGATTTTGTAAGACTGCCCAGTCAGGTATATTTTGGATTGGTGGAAAGGATATGTCTGCGAAAGGACAAGTTTATTGCGACATGGAAGCTGATGGAGGTTGGTGTAGCATTCGTGTTCTGAAAATTGCTGTCACGACCTTTTTTATTTGACGGATGTGCTTAAATCCGTTTTTCATTTAAAAGCAGAAGTTTAAGAGATACCTTATTGATTGACATTTAGGCCCATTTTCTAAATTCCTTTTTTTTTTACTTTTTGCAAAGGTGGTTGGGTGATGATAGCCAACTATACCGTTCGTAATGGTGACATACGGCCGATAGGAGGAAATCTAACCAGCGACATTTTCGAAGTAGCAGCATCCAATTTCGAAAGATATCTGGATAATGTTGGCTTGACAACTCTGGATACAATGACAGACTTTGAAGAAATGAGGTTTTATTGCTACGCTGACAAACCAGGACGAACAGTTCATTTAGCATCTGTAAAAGGAACATTATCTGCTCAAGCTAAGGTTTTTTACATAAGTCCTAGTACTCCTTCACAGGGCACAGCTTGCATGTCGTATTCTGTCTTTAAAGATGACACATCAGTTTTAAAAGATTTGTGTACGGAATGGGGTGATCAATCTGGGACGCCAAACAAATGGGGAGTGCAAACAATTCCATCAGGGAATCGTATTTATGACCAATCGATTGGAAAGCCAAACTACAATGTATTCGACATGGGAGTTGCTAACCCAGCAACGTTGACATGCGATTCTTTCAATGAGAAACCATTAAAGTATGGGATATGGCAGGTTTATGTACGATGATGACTTCAGAATATTTCTTTGATGCGTTTTTTTAACTTCTGAAACCTGCATGGACTTTAAGCATTACTATATACGAATTATTCTCCGATGCATTATGTTTGGACTTTCCTAAAATTCTCAGGACTGTTTTGTTAAATTTTCACTCGTTGCTATGAATTTCATTCTTTTGCACATCTCACAACTTGGTTACCAAACTCATTTTTGTCAATGTGATAAAAACAGTTCAGGACACTCTCCAAAGATTTTTTAAATTTTCTTGGAGGGTGAAGAATAGTTGGAACTGTAAAGAGAGGTTTTCGTAATTTTGATAATTTTTAAAATACTGTGTTACGCTCCAGTTTCGAATAATTGGGGCGGGACGATTATTAATTCCACTCTAGACAAGACACCTCGTTTATTTAGATTTGAAACATTTTCTACCAGCCACAGATAATTTAGACATATGAATTGCTGCTGCGCACCAAAAACTTATGATAGAACTCCTTACTTTGTTGTATAATAATATTAGTAAAATTTAAAAACACTAGCTAGGGTAGGGTGACAATATATACTGACTTTTTAATCATCTGCAGTAACCGTCGCTTTCGACTCTCTCCGCTTTTTGTCATTCCGGTCTGTAAAATACACGCTCGAATTTTACAGACCCGAAAATAGATGCTGACGTCATCAGTTTTGATGACGACATCATACATCAAATGAGTCCGTGGAATTCCATAAAATAGAAGGTAATCGTCGGTCACGGTTGAATTGACGACATCAGTCACGGTTGAATGCGTCAGGGGGCAGTCCCTCATCAGATTCTGGCGCAAGTCATGACATTATCAGATTTTACCGGAACTCGTCTTCGAAAGTGAGTCAGAGAAATCTCTTGACTCAGTTCTGTCTACTCGTAAAAAATTTCCAAGTTGAAAAACTGCATGTAAAAAAGGATGTCGAATAACCAATCTAAATTTGGTAATGAAAAAGATGTAAACATGACAATGTAGAATGCAGTTTCCAATGGCGACATCGATACTGTGAAACTCTGCAAGGAGTGGGGTGCAACAGAGTTTAACGAGGCAATGATAGCAGCAGCTCAAAAGGGTGACGTTGAGATCGTTAAACTCTGCAAGGAGTGGGGTGCGATTGATTTTGACGTGACAATGAGTTCAGCATCAATGGGAGGTCACGTTAAGTTAAACTCCTCAAGGAGTGGGGTGCGACTGATTTTGACGGAACAATGGAAGAAACAGCCAGAAATGGTCACCTTGAGATTGTAAAATTACTTGTTGTTGATGCAACAAGGTTAAACTTGGCCATGTGGGCAGCAGCTGAGAAGGGTCACATCGATCTTGTTAAACTATTGAAGGAATGGGGTGCAAACAATTTTCACGGGGCAATGATTGAGGCAGTTTACAATGGTCACAGCGATCTTTTTAAACTATGCAAAGAGTGGGGCGCAACGAATTTCAAAGGGGCAATGAGAATAGCAGCAATAAAGGGTCACTTTGTCATTGCAGCACTCTGTCGAGGTTGGATAGTACATGAAGACTTGTTCCGCCATCATCACAAACGACAGTTCTCAAAAGCTCTCTACTACGGGTTGGTGAAAGTTGCAATGCATCCAGATAGAGTGTGGGATTAGTACTTTGATGAAGATGAAAAGAAATTTCTAGGTGCCTATTTTCAATAAGTATACAAACTTCTTTTTGAACAACATTGTAACTCCAAGGAAACTCACATCTCATGTAAAAAAAACATGTTTCGAATCCTTCAAGTGTTGGAAGACGCCACTTCAGTCGTTTTTAGAGATGACATTGGTTTCTTTGCAGATAAACTTGGCGTCGCTCAGCTGCTTAGGATACCAAGTGAATAGCATCTTTGCCTGTCGTCTGATGTTCTTTGGAAGAGCTGTGTAGACTTGGATGAGAAACCATAGACTATGTTTTTGATGACATCCTGTGGTAGTTAGATCTTGAGTGAGCTTCTCTTCTTATCGAGTATCTCATCAGCCATAGAATCATTGAGATAAGTAGATTATAAAGCAGCATTTAATATAATAGAGACTATAAGGCTGATTATATATAATATTTTATAGGATTTCGATACCAAAAACACATTTACATTCAGTAAAATTTAGTCTTAGCCTTTAATGAAGTTACAACGTCGTTTAATTACTTATTTACCATTTTTCTAGTTATATTGTTATATAATAAAACAGCAGGTTATTAGTAATACTGGCCACTGAGGATTGTTTTTCCTGTTTTTTGGTTTGGTTCAATTACAATGGTTTTTGTGTACCTAAACCCTCGTTAAGCAGTGCTACTGTTTAGGCTTTCATATTTTTCGATAATTTAAACAATATTCAAACAGCAAGCAGCCATCCATCACAAGGAGAGGAGAGAAGAGTGGGAATGATAAACAATAAACCTGACGACACGCTGAATCAGTTCCTCTGGTGATGCTAACCACTGTTCATGTGAATTTTAAAAAGTATCAAAGGTCTTCCGCAATATTTTGTTTACTGTTTCTTCATTATTATTCTCAGGAAAATGAAGAAAGCAACGTGGTGAGCAATTCAATTATTTATTATAACTAAAGTTAGCATCTTTAGTTTTTTTACCGATATTTTTTTACAGACCTGAAATATAAACACATTCTAATAGCAAGCTCCTCCGAAACATAAGTCTGTAAAATATGCACTAGAACATAACACTTAGAATCGTTTACATACGAAACTAAACGATAGACGCGATAAACTGGAACTTTAGACCCAATTTACAAACAAAGGGACCAGGTTATGAGTGGGAACTTTTTGGTTCTGTTATCAGTAATATTTAACTCGACGATTTCTGCATAGAAACTGTGGTCTGCAAGTTGTACAGCGACATGACAAGTTTTTGTAGCACAGACGCCGGCCTAGAATGCGTGTCTGTTGTAATTAGCAAAGGCATATATTTTATAAATTTTATAATTTTATAAATGTAATCAAAAAATAAGTTGTGAGTAGCAACAAAATAAGCTTGAATCATGAGTTTGAATTTGACTCACCATTGTTTCCCTTCACATCTAAACTAACTGTAAACATCTGAATATCTTTATATGTGTCTAAACCTATAATCATCTACTGCATGCAGAGGACAAATAATCATGTTAAAATCATGCCTTAAAAACTGATTGGAAACTAAGCTGTTCATCTTTATTTACGATGACAAAAACCGCACGATGTAAAAGAAAAAAGAGATACATATGAGATGACACTCCATTAATCAGACCTGTAACCCATTAAGCAAAATCGTCAAAAAAATCATTGTGACGGAGAGCAATCTTAGTGAATTTGTGTGTAGATTTCTATAGAAATGCACTCCTTAGCAGATATTTTTTAATAAATAAGCTAACTGGGTAAGAACTGAAAGTATATTTTTAAATTGTAAAATTTCTGCTCGACACTAATTCAACACTAATTTGTTAGAGTGACTTAAACTCAAATTTTAGGTTAGTAAATTGACAGTGTGAAAGCTAGAATATTAGGATATTGTGATTAAAGAGGTAATGATAGAGCAAATGAAATTGGAGAAAATAACTTTACTCTAAACTAAATCAAAACTTATATCAAAACTAAAATAAACTAAAATACCCTCATCAGTTTTCTATTCATTTTAGTGAGTCTATGTAAAGGAAGTCAAATGAAAATTTCGTTATGTTCACTTAAAGGTCTAAGTAACTCACTTTAATGAATAGATAACTGATGGGGCAAAAGCGTTAAAATTATATTGATTAATAACAGGCACTGCAGTTGGCACTGTAGTTGCCAGTGTAGCGTAGTCGAACAGTTGCTTTTTTATTATTATTTTTCCACGTAAATTTGGGATGGTCCCGACCTCCAAATCTCTTCCACGCTTTAAATGCCGCATTAGACCGGGGGTCGGGACGTATCTTCCGGTACTCCCGAAATCTTTGTACGAATCTACAATATATAGTTGAAATAATTTTTATTAGTGAAGAAACAAACAGGCTAACATTAGAATTGATAAAATACTAAATCAGGGAAAATTACATTTCCTTTTATTTGCCAGAACAGCATCTAAAAAATTGCAAAATGTACCTGAGACACAATTCTTCACTCATGTTACGTTAACATTGGAATTGTAAGAAATATTACCATTAGGTTAGGCGGATGATGATGGTAGTTCAGCTAAAAGAAATGTATAAGTAGATTGTGAAAATCATAACACATGAAAAGAAAATGTTAATGTGTATTGACCCTTACCATCAATTGTTGGTAAAGCATTATCTAAAAGAAAGGTTTAATAAGTAGCTGTCATACAAAAGAAAGATAAAAGAAATTGAAACTACAAAGTTATGTCATTTAAAAACCTTGCTCTTTGCCACATTCGGCTCGTTGTTATAATGAAGGAAATCATGAAGTTATAATTACAGAATGTCCAAATATACAGTGTGTTTCAAAATGATTGCAATGGAAATTTTAAAGTTGTTTTTCTCAGTAAGTATATCGAATTTTGAAATAATTTTTACATCAATGGAAAGCCCTTTTTGAGATCTTTCGCCAAGTATATTTTTGTGAGAAATGAAAAAGTGGTTTTCGAGAAAACAAGGAAAATGTCTTGGAAAAATGTCATTAAATTTTTAATGGTCGATTAAGACGTGAATGAAAAGAAACAAGTTATTCAAACAATGACGTTGATTTAGAAAGTAATTTAAGTTAAAGCTGTGTGTTCACGAGAAAATATTTATTTCATGGAAGAAAAATGATGCAAGCATTTGTCAGTGGTTAGAACATTCTTTTACTAAAAGCAATACAACATTTTCAAAAGTCATCAAAACGACGAAATTCAATAAAACTGACGTTAGTTTCCTTCAACGTGTCGACCTCCATTGGCGATACATTCTCTGGCGCGGGTTTCCATGGCCCTGACTGCATTGACTATTGATTGAGGAGTTAAACTTCTTGCCTCATTTACAATTCTTAATCTTAACGTTGCAAGATCTTGCGGAGGCGTAACAAAAACCTTTTGTTTAAGCCAGCCCCATAAAAAAAAGTCACACGGTGTGAGATCTGGTGATCTTGCTGGCCACTCAACATTGTGTCCCATCGCAATTACCCTAGGACCAAATACTTCCCTTAGGCGATTTCTTACTTGCCGAACTCTGTGCGCCGTTGCTCCATCTTGGATCCACCATAGCAAATTTTGCTGGTGTTGCAATGGAACGTTATAATTCCTTTGAAGTTGCGGAAAGACATTTGTATTCAGCATATTCAGGTAGGTTCTGCCGTTTACATTCCTGTCGAAGAAATAAGGACCCAATAAAGTTCCGTTTCCGCAAATTCCTGCCCACACATGCAATTTTGCCCGACTGAAATTTACATCGAAATTTGCGTCCCGAGGAGCTTGACCTTTAGGAGCATACACACGAACATTCTGGCTCGAAACTTTTCCGTCCATGCCAAAAGCCGCCTCGTCACCAACCACAAGGTTTGCCAGAAAGCGGTTATTCTGACAGGAATTTAAGAACCATTGTGCATATCTCAAACGTCGAGGATAATCTGTTTGTAAGAGAGTGTGACGTTTGTGCGTTTTGAATGGATGAAAACGTAGATCCAGGCGTGTGATACGATTGAAACCTGAAGCAGACAAAGCCAGATTATTTCGGCGACAAGTTGTTTGATTGTTGTTTTGGAGTTCCGCTCTTACTGCTTGGATATTTTGCGGTGTTCTCACTGATCTTCTCCTCCCACTTTTATCTTTGTGAAGATTTTTGGTAGTGCCATGTCTTAGAAACTTTTGCACATTTCTTGTAATTGTTGACTTTCTCGGTACATTTCGTCCTGGAAACTGACGAGCAAATTCAGCTAACACAACGTTGCAATTCTTTGTTTCAAGATAACGTTGCACTAAAAATGTGCGTTGCTCAACAGTTAGATGTGCCATGTTATGTTTATGTTACCAAATAATGTTCACGTTTCTTCATAGCTTTACTAAGAAACTACGCAATTTTCGCAAAAAATGTTATTTTTTAATATCAATTTGGGAGTCTCAGCGCAAAAATAAAATTTCTATGGATTTAGAGCTCTGAAACAATAAGCACGATGTAATTAAACGACGTGTTAATCGACCATTAAAAATTTAATGACATTTTTCCAAGACATTTTCCTTGTTTTCTCGAAAACCACTTTTTCATTTCTCACAAAAATATACTTGGCGAAAGATCTCAAAAAGGGCTTTCCATTGATGTAAAAATTATTTCAAAATTCGATATACTTACTGAGAAAAACAACTTTAAAATTTCCATTGCAATCATTTTGAAACACACTGTACATCAGAGACAAAGTATAAGTAAGTAGATTGTGAAAGTCATAACATATAGAAAGGAAACGTTAATATTTATTGGCTCTTGCTATCAGCTGATGGTAAAGCATTATCTAAAGAAAAAAGATCCAGGAAGTAGCATACATCCAAAAATGTCATACACTGTAACTCGAACAGACCGATTCAGCAGATGAAAAAACCAAGAGAAAATGAATTGAAAGCTCCAACAAAAATCCTTACTATTTTCAATATTTTCACTGCCATCTGTATAAAGGAAAAGAAGATATTATAATGGCAGCATTTAAATCCAAAATATATAAGATGAGATATATAAGGCAGATAAAAAATGTCGAATTCATAGCATGTCTTCACAGATAATAATAATAATAAAAAAAAAGCGACAGTCTTTTTCTATGACATGTTAATTAGCTTTCGGCTCTCACACGAGCCATGATCACACAAATGTACAAAATGTTTTTATAATTTTTTTTTAAATATATACAAGTATTCCCTATACAAATTTTAATAAAAAGCAACTAATTAAATAAGTACAATGGAGCTGACGAGATATTACGATTCAGCTGGGGTTTGTCTTTTTGAATAAAAAGACTTTCCTTAATTTCTAAGATATAATTGGTATTATCGGATGTAAGAACGGAGAAATTGCTAATGTCCCCGCAATGTGATGTCATCAGTAAATGATCACTGACTGCGGAGTGCTGACGTGTCGAAACTATTTTGTCAGTGAGAGGAGACACTCCCAGGTGTTCACATGCTCTAACTTTCAGGTGTCGCATAGTTTTACCAATATAAGTAACGTTGCAGCTACTACACGAAAATTTATAAACAACACCGGAACTAAGAGACCTGGGAAGCTTATCCTTAAACCGAAATAAAGAAGATAATCTCAAAGACGACTTGAATACTACTTGTAATTTGTTTACGAAAAAGTTTCCTAAGACGTGTTCTAGCTAGTAAAGAGACAGAACCCAAATATGGTAAAACAATAATTAGGTACATCATAACTAAGTGTGTTGGGAGGTGGTGTGTGTATCTTATGAAGAAATTTCTTAACACACGCGTCTATAAAATTCTTAGGGTACCCATTCTTAGAAAAAACTTCATTTAAAAATTGAATTTCTACGTGAAACTTAGAGAAATCTGACACGATAGTGAAAGCGCGAAATAATAGTGAATAAACTAATCCATATTTGTAAGTTACTGAAATAAAGCTATAGAAATTAGAATAAACACCGCTAAAGGTCGGTTTACGGTAAATACTGGTAACAAATTTACCCTCTTCTCTATCTAACTTTACATCCAAAAAGGAAAACGATTCATTTTCCTCTTTCTCGAACGTAAAATTGATATTAGGGTGCTTGGTATTCATATAATTTCTAAAAGATTCAACCTGTTCAGATGACGAAAATAACAAAAAAATGTCATCAACATATCTTCTATGCATGGTAGGTTTAAACTCATTGGGGCAATGTTGGAGCCACTTACGTTCATGAAAACAAAGAAAAATGTTAGCTAATGTGGGACCTAGAGGAGACCCCATAGCCACACCATCCAATTGCCTATAATAATCACCATTAAAAATGAATAAAGATTCTTTCGTAGCTAATGTAAGTAAAGTACGAAAATCCTCTTTATAAATACCGTTTACAATGTTATTATTAGCATAAAGTAGAGATACACAGATGTCAATAGTTTCATCGAGAGGAATGTTGGTAAAAAGAGAATCAACATCCAGGCTAGCCATAAAAAGATCATGATTTTGACTACGGATTTCCTCCGCAAAAGAAAACGAATCCTTAACAGTGAAGTTATTACAAGTAAGTGGTGCTAACATCTCAACAAAAAATTTTGCTAATTTATAAGTTGGAGTACCAATGGCAGAAAGAATAGGACGAAAAGGTGGTGATCCTCCTGAAGACTTTTTATGGACTTTTGGCAGGCCATAGAGTATACCAGGTTTAGATCCAATGGGACTGAATTTACTATACAAAGAAAAAGATATAGATTCCTTTTCAAGCAACGTTTTTAAATTGTCTCTAATCTTTTTTTCTTAATTCAAAATCTTATTGATTACCTTTCCAGGAGGAATATCCAATTTTTCAAATTTGCCAGTACCAAAAAGTATACCTTGCATTTTCTGGAGGTAGACATCTTTATTGATAATCACGACAGAGTTGCCTTTATCCGACTTCTGTATTACTATGTCAGGTCGTGATTTTAGCGATTTCAGAGCGTTTAATTCTTTAGGCGAGAGGTTTCTTTCTTTTTTGTGGTCGTAGTTGTTGTACATTGAATATGCAATGTCTTTCATGCGTGCTTTGACAGTTTCTTGCGTTTCGGTCTTCATGTCAGGTTGTTTCACATCTCTATACAGCAGTTCAAAAGGAGAGAGCGTGTCAGCATAATTCAATTTGTTTGGTGGAATTGCAAAATTGAGAAGTCCTTACTTAAGTAAGGACTTCTCAGCATCTGTTAGATCATGCGATGTGTAGCTGAATATAACTTTATCAGGATCATGTTTGTTTGATGACTGATGGAGACCAATATTATGTAACTTCTTCTTTTGGATTATACGTTGTTGGTGAATACGTTTATCATTTCCAATGAGGAAAACTGTAGAAATATGTGTAAAGTCCAGAAAGCTGACAGAGTTACGTAACACTTCATTCAGCAGTAATATTTTATTCTTCAAACGTCTAATATTTGCTTTTTTAATCGAAATTTCTTCTTTCAGTAGTTTAACTTGATATTGCTTATACGCGGTTGAGTTATGTAAATTCCAGTTTGCAAGACGAAATCTTAGGAAACTTGGCATCAAACCATTGTTAAGACAAGTATAAAAAATGATAAAAAATGCTATTGAGAAAGAATTTTTACCTTCACCAAGAAATTCTTTTTCTCACTATAAAATGAAAGCAATTTGCCTTGAGTATTTTGACTACTTTCACAGAAAATAATATATTACAGACAAAACAGTTAAATGAAAAATTTGCAGTCATTTAAAAAATCATTTTTAATTGCACTAATAAATTTGTCTTCTAACTCTGAAATGAAATCAATTTGATTAGTATTTTAATGTCTCTTATAGAAAGTTTAAAACTGTAATGTTTTACCCTTGCACACATCCATTGGAGTTCCCATTATTTTTATTATACTAATTCACTAAATGAAGAAAAAACAATAGTTACAATCATGGAGAGATAATTATGGAGCATGCCCTGACTTTTAGGTAACGGAGTACGCAGCGAGAATGTAAGTCAATGGGACTTGTACTCCACCTAAAAAAACAACAAAACCTACAGGTTGTTCATTAGGTACCAAGCTGCCAAACTACAGTGCCACAAAAAATATCAGCAGTGACCACAGCAATGGTTTACAGTACACTTATTATAAGCCACAGCATGTCTCAACAGTGGCGTAACTTACAGAAGAAGCCAAAACAACTGCCAACAGCAGCTACCACACAAGTGTTTACGCTATCTTATTGTATAACAAAATGACAAATTCAAATGTTAAAGTGAATCGAGACATTCACAGCAACACTTGTGGAAAAACAACATTTTGCGTACACATCTTTCCATTAATATAACCTTGCTTACCCGTACCTGCAACTTTGATTTTAACATTACCAAATGCTTTTGCCCTTGAACAAGCAACATACAACCATGGATGTATAAAAAGAGGACTCACAACTTATACTAAAACCTTTCATTTCTATTATTAAAATCTATTCTGTCGGCATTTCTTTGATGTAATCCTCGCTTCGCATTTCACTGGTTTTCGGTTCACACGACGCTTTAGGTTTAATCCGATGTGGAAAACCAACGAATTGAGAGAAAATACGATTTACAGATGCATCAGCAATATTCTTGAGTATCACAAAACTTCTACTCAACCTTTTAAAAATGTCGGATTGGAATTAAGATAAATTTGTCGGAGTTAGGAAGTATTTTGGGTATACATTTATATCGGTACTTTGAAAGACGCCTGGGTGATGCCTGAGAATATACAGAAAGAAGAATGCTTTTTCATTCAATTCTGAAAATTTCATGTTTGAGACTGTAAGAAGTCATGAGGAATCAGAGTTTAAAACCTGGCTTCAAAACAATCATAAAATGTTTAAATTCATTTTTGGTTGGTTGTTACGATCATGGAAGCCAATGAAAACATGTAATTTTAACAGCACTTGAGGGAGTTTCAAAACTGCTTTTGTGAAAATTTCAATAAACCGAGGCGAGGTTTGTTTGAATAGATTTATAAAAGTTGTAAGTCCTTCTTTTTTTATACGTCGATGATACAACTGTCCATGTGAAAAACACGGTCTCTGCAAAAAAACCCAATTTTTTCAAAAGTTTGACCTTGACATTTGTAAATGGTAAAAGAGTACGCCAACCGAATAGGAAGTTGTCTGCGCTTCAATACAAAAGGCATACCTGTGTCGAATGGTGACAATTGTACTCCATTTGTAAAAATCAGTTCCCCAACTGCTGACCCTGTCAAACTTCGGCCTTAATAAAGTTATGCGACAAATCAAAAACAATCAAGCGGGTGCCATTACAGAGATCTTTCCCGATGTTCAGATTCCACAAAAGCATAATAATAGCCCCAACTTTAAGTATCAAACAATGTGGAGGCATACAAGATGGTGTCATATTATTCAACTGGATAGTTTTGCTGCTCTTCTTCATCGTCACAAACCAACTCATCAGCACTGCAATAGCAAACTGCAACTCCATGCAGTCTGTCCAACACCTCATTGTTAATGATCAATGATTGCTCGTTTGTAGGTGTCAGAATCGCTGTGGTGGCATATTCGTGACACTCCAGTCCGTCGTACATCACAGATATAATCGAAGTTTCTTTAGGAACAACGCAACAATCAGGAATTTCGATGGAACCTTTAGCAGGTTCGCTTTGTTTGGTTGGAAGTTCACCATTACCAAGTTGTAACAGCCAAGTACAGAATTCTTACTCTTCCGGTCTGGCTCTCATATTTTCAGTGAGAGAGTATTTTGCCACTGACGCCCATAACACAGAACTTCAATAGCATCGGTTGGCTTTCCCTTTTTCACAACCGGCAAACACTGACGAAAATCACCACCCCACAAAAGAACCTTGCCACCAAAATCCTGAAAATAATCCCTTACGGTTTTTGAGTTATCATAAATTAAAACATTGAACAAAATCAACGTTCTGACAAAAGTCTTTCATTTCTAATTTTTTTTATTTAATAACTTTCGATGTACACAATATTACTATGCCTGAAATTTTATCAAGGTATTTTGAGGGCATGAAAAAAACACACTTGAAACTTGAAAAAACTTAAGAAAACCATTTTTACACAAAACCCTTTTCCCACCGATATGTAGATTATAAATAAAATGAACGATAATCCGAAAAGGTGCATCTTAATGAACTTTGAATTAAAGTTACAAGAAAGAATAACACAGGTTTAAATTGTCGATATTTTGGTTTATTTTCAAATCATTATTCAAAACAACTAATTTAATAGAGGAATCTGCACAGCGAGAATGTTCCCTCGATCGTTCCAATAATGTCCTTTCTGTCTTGCCGATAGAGGATATTTTGCATCCTGGACATGAAAATTCATAAACAACATTTGACTTACTGAACTTGTTAAGTCAATCCTTCATAATAGCAAAGAAGGACATTTTCGTGACTGAGTATCTTGTAATGAAATTTACACTCTGGTTGGTACAGCGACTCCACTTATTGATACATTTCTTTATCCGTTGTTCTCCTAAATCACCTCCATAGTTGACGTTGAAAAGTACTTTTGGCATGTCACCTGTTTCGTTATCATTTTGACTATTGGATGTAATTGTCCATTTACTTAATGTTTTTTTGATAATAGTGTTAACGATGTGTCGAGGATAATTGTGAATTCTTTCACATTGCGCAGTTCTAATGAAATTTATTACTTGAACAAATTTCCTTGGCTCTAGCAAAAATGATCAGATCCATGCTACATTCCATTTCCAAGGGGTAAATGAGTTTGTTTGAACACATTGGTTGGCATGCGTATCCTTCAAAAAAATTGTTGTGTCATCAGGACAAATCTCCAAGTTTAAGAAAAGTTGGTTGGTGATTTCGAATTTGTCTACAGTACATTTTAAGTTAGCATCAAAACTATTTAAGAGTTGTAGAATATCATCAATACCATTACGTTTAATAAGAAGTAGGGTATCATCCACATAACAAACGTAAATTTTAATCTTTTCGTCAGCAAGATTCATGATGGCAGCACGCCGAACGGACGTATTTTGCTTGGCTGCGATAGTCTTACTTATGTATGTTTTTTGGTGAGAAAAATATCATTTTGTCAACCAGATGGTATAAGTGTTACTCTGACTGGCAAGTGCAATAATGTTATAGAATCCTATTCGTTTTCATCGTTGTTTGTTGAGAACCAAAGACATTTTATACGCTGCAGTCGAAAAAGTTTGTTTTATTTATTACTACTGGCATGTGGAGATGTTGAATTCAACCCTGGACCGTACCGAAACGTAAGTGAACTAAACTCAACACACTCATGCAAAGGATTATACATCTTTCATCAAAATGTGAGGGTTTATTTGCTCATTTTGAATTGGTGTCAGAGTTTTTGTACGGAAATCCGTCAACACATATAAGTGAAACGCACACACAACCTTCTGAAAACATTGACGTTTTTGATATACCGGGGTACACATATACTGATCGTCCTCGAAAATTTGGATCTGGAGGTGGCGTTGGAGTATATATAAATGAAGAGCTAGACTTTATACGAAGGAATGATTTAGAAAGTGATCAAATCGAATCAATTTGGATCGAAATACGAATTAAAAACTCAAAAAACATACTACTATGTATACTTTATAAACCCCCGGATTTATCAAAGCATCTCGCAAAAAACTTTACAGTTCTACTTTCTAACACATTATGGAAAGCAATTAAAGAGAACAAAGAACTCATTCTCCTTGGAGATCTGAACCTAAACTATTTAGTCGATAGTGACCATAAAGAAATAAAGGATATTTTATCGCTGTATGGTTTATCACAAGTAATAAAATCTGCTACTCGTCAGGATTTACACCATAAATCATCATCTCTAATTGACGTCATGCTAATCAAAAACGCGTCATCTATAGTAAAGTCTCCAGTTATTCCAATGTCGATCGGAGATGATATGATATGGTGCGTATATAAAATCAATGCGACAAAATTCGAAGCTAGAACAATCCAGCGCCATGATTATAAAAATTACAACCCACAAGAAATGTGTAATGACATCCGTAATTCTGAACTTCACAAAATCCATAATACTACGTGTGTAAATCAAGCATGGAAGCTATTCAAGGACACACTTACTACAATCTTTCAAATACATGCACCATTTATCAACAAACGAATTAAAGGAAAGCCTTGCCCTTATTTAACTGATGAAGTTAAAGTTAAAATGAACGATCGAGACAAACTTTTGAGGAAAATGAGACGAACAAAATGTGAGAATGATATATCAGCTTACAAAAGGAAAAAGAATGAAGTCAACATTTCTCTCCGAAATGCAAAGTCGAATTATTTCAAAAACCTGTTACGAGAAAATAAAATCCTACCGGACAAGTTTTGGAAAATCTTAAAGAACGTTTTTCCATCGAAAGGAAGCAAGAAATTGCCCAACAGCAAAAGCTTCATAATCGACGATAATGTAACCTGTGAGCCATCTGAAATTTCAAACGGTTTTGCACGCTTCTATTCCACCATCGCGACCAAAATAAAGAAATCACTTTTACCCCTTCATAACAAAATTTGGAGAGACGTTAAAAAGTGTCAGAATTTTACTTACAAGTCTTTCAAGTTTCGTCATGTTTCTGTTATTAGTGTTGCAAAACAGTTAAAGAAGCTACAACGAAACAAAGCATGTGGACTGGATCTTTTACCACCAAACCTATTGAAAGACGCTGCTTTGGAGATTGCACTATCATTAACACATATAATCAATCTCTTACTCTGTACCGCAGAGATACCAACAGATTGGAAATTAGCCAAAGTAACTCCAACTTATAAATCTGGCAGTTATATGGATCTTGAAAATTGAAACACATGTAATCAATCTCTTACTCTGTACCGCAGAGATACCAACAGATTGGAAATTAGCCAAAGTAACTCCAACTTATAAATCTGGCAGTTATATGGATCTTGAAAATTACCGGCCGATCTCAGTCCTTTCAGCTACATCAAAAGTCATGAAACGTGAGGTTCACAAACAACTTATGGACTTCCTAGAGGAAGGAAAACTAATTTCACCATTCCAATTTGACTTTCAAAGAGGTAAATCGACTGAGCTTGCTGCTATTTCTCTCGTTGACAATATTAAAATGAATGTTGACAAGGGTCATTTGGTAGGTGCCTGCTTTATCGATCTCAGCAAGGCATTCGACACCATAAGCCACAACAAACTCATCAGTAAACTCGAAAGCTCTGGTATACATGACAAAGAATTTGATTGGTTTATAAACTACCTATTTAATCGACATTTTCGTGTATGTTTCACTGGTGTTTTGTCTGAAGACCAACCAGTATACACAGGAGTACCTCAAGGGTCCATCCTTGGACCCTTAATGTTTGTTATATTTTTCAATGACATGGTTCACCATCTGCATAACACCAAAGTAATCAAATACGCTGACGACACTGTGATCTACTGTGGTGATAAAAATATCTATACGATTGAAAATTGGTTGAATGACGGTTTAAACAACCTGTCCAGCTGGTTTGAAGAAAATGAACTGCTAATGAACCTAAAACCTGGTAAAACGGAAGTTCTTTTATTTGGCACCCACCAACGCTTTGCTAGAACAAATAAAGAGTTGAATGTAACGTTTAATGATCAACGGATCAACGTAACAAAGTCGTATAAGTACCTAGGTGTGGAATTAGACTGTTCTTTAAGTATAAACAGTCATTTCGACAAAACATACAAGAAAATGACAGCCAGACTGAAGTTTCTTTGCAAAATACGACAGTTTCTCACCACTGATGCTGCGAACAACATTTTCAGCCTTCTCATTCTTCCCCTGTTATCATATTGCAGTTTGCTAAAACCAAATTACACGCAGACCCAACAAAATCGAATAAATTCGCTAGAACGACGTGCGATGGAAGTTATATATAACGGAAGTGAACATGATGTGCCGGCTTTTAATCTTGTTCACATAATGAAAAGGAAAATATGCTCTTTTGTTCGCATTGTCATCAACAAGAATACCTGTGAGTTATTTCACGATTATTACAGCATACAACACACGAATAAAAACACTCGATACAACGGATACTTCATAGTCGTACCAAAAGTGAAATTGGAATATGGCCGTCGATCATTAAAATATATGGGAGCAAAACTTTTTAACGAACTTCCCATAGATGCTAGAAAGAAATGCCATGATAAGATCCTTAAAGATGTTTTGAAAAAACATTTTCTGCAATAATTCTTTACTGACAGTGAAATCTGTTCTCTACATTTTAGCCTTGTTTTTATAACCTTGCTTTTATAACTTTTTAACCTTTACGTTTATTACAACAGGACACACGTTGATAACAGCGATATGTTACGATTTTTATTGTATATATTGTTGAAGTGTTCTTATCCTGTATAAATATTCGTTAATAAATAAATAAATAAATAAGTTTATAGACAATACTTTTCTCGCATTCAGACAATATTTTTACACCATTTCACATTCTAGAAGTGACTAAAACAACACATGACTGAAATCGCAAACCTTACTTATGTATCAAAGTGAAGGCCAAAATGGGGTTTCGTTCTCCGCTTAATTACATAAAATAACAAGAAAAAAATTAATAAATAATAAAAAAGAATTGGTAGATTCCCCAGTTACATATCAAATTTTAACCGTGTATTTTGTTTTGTTGTCATCATCATTATTACTATTTAAATTTATTTAAAGGATAACATCAATTAACAAACAGATTAAAAACTTCAGTCGTATAATACAACATAATAGCAACTGCTATCAATGCCCATTCAGTGAAGAAAGTAAGAATAACAAGAAGTATAATGTTACTAAAACTTAAAATATAAACTGTAGACCTAACATAAAGCCTAAGTAGTTTCACACAAGTAGAAGTGGAAGTGAAAAACAGTAAAAAAGAAGTGGAATAAAGTGACTGAGGACATGAATGACTTTAGACACAAAAAGGTAATATGAAAATGCTGAAGTTGCCTTTATGAGTGCGATAAAGGTAATTGTTCGTGAATTTGAATATTACAAATATGGAGGTTTGGAATTCAGAATTTGGTGAATCATAAGAATGTTTAGAAATTTATCACAACCAAGCGTAAAAAACACAACTGCAATAAAAGAGAAAAGCGAGATGGTGTTAAAGCACAGCGATTGGAAACAGAACTGCACTGAGTCTTTCACCATGAAAACAAAATCACAAAATATATAGCTTTTTTAGGGTTAAAGGTATTCGACTTCTGGTCTGTTCTTTTTAATTACAGTAATTTCCAAACATAACAGGGATATTCTGATCTTTTCATTTAATATTAGGAGTTTAATGCCATGCAGCTATATTGGCGTTAATTGGAGAATGAAATACTGTGATTTTCAACTTAGGTTATCTCTGGTTCTGAGAAACTTTCAAGTGTGTTCAAGAATTCTAATGCCAACTACCTTTTGAAATTCTCTAAAAAGTAGTTAAGTTTTGCTGGATACTGAATGGAGATGTTTTTGTTAACGGTGTTTTTTTGACATTTCTTGCTTCTAACTTTTGCAATAAATAATTATTAGAGGAAATCAATGCATTGAGATTCATTTAGTGCATTGAAGCAAATTACTGTGTTGTTCCTTTAAAAATGAGATTTTAAAGATGAGTAAATGATTACATCACCATTCTAAGTGAGTATAAATGGAGGAAGGTTTTCCATTGCAAAAAGCTTGTTGTTGTAAAATATTGTGAAACGCTCTTCTGATATTACTTCTCTGGGAATAAGCTTTTGGAACTTTCATTACATTAGCATCTATGATCGTTAATAGGAAGCTATTGTTACCCACATTTTTCTCTAATCTTAACTCCTTATCACTTTACCTTGTGAAAAAGAAAATCAGATGAGTAATATACAATCTCATAAATTAATCACTTGATAAATGGTTTCATGTCATAAAATATAATTTCAGTTTTATGCTAACAAACAGTGCATTTCTATTTTTTAAGAGTAATTACTCAACACAACTGACAAGAACAGCGAAATGTTTGTCCTACATTATAAGCCATTATTATATACTTGTATACCAAAACAAAAGTGAAGCTTCTTGTCATAGACCTACATGGATCAGAAATATCAACTCGCAAAAAGCCTAAATGATGTCGAAGAGTGCACAAACAAGAATCTTGGTATATGGCTTGTGAAGTATGTTATAATTTAAAATTCTATCTCTATTTATGAAGACCTAAAAATTCTGATCACCTCACTAATAAGCTTTGATAGCTCTAAAAAAAGTCATACTTCATTGTATAGTACCTAATATTAGTGCATTAAAGTGAATCAAAATTGTAAACTTTAATAATGACTTGTTTCATCTCTGTTTCACAGATCACATTTATTAGAACACATTGTAAAGATTTTTCAGCTTGGATTTAGTCAAGCTGAAAACATGATCTGTGTATAACGGAAAAGTAGAAGCAATTGTTTGACTTTCATAAATTGGGAAAATTAAACGACAAATTCACAGGGGAAGATAAAGCAGGATATATAGCTCCTAGCATGTTTGCAAACTTGGAGACCTTAAGCATTTTCTACATAGTGAACAAAACAATTGTAAAAACTTGCAGTCCTCGGAATCCAAGTTAATTTTTCCGACTTAAGCTATATTTTAGGTCGGCATTGCCGTTCTGAGGCCTACTACAAGTCAGCAATTTATTAAGTTACATACCGAAATGTTTGCCTGATTTTTCACTTAGTCAATCTTCTTTTTGTTTTTTGTGATGGAAGTGTATGTCTTTTTTTTTAAATTTTAAAGACAATTTTTAGAGAAAAGGTTCTTTATACCTGATTGCTTCCACCATCAGAAAATTACGTCACTGAGTGACTTGAATCAAATTAACACCTTCTATTAACTCTTTCAGCACCCTGTTTCATAAACAAAACAGTCAAGTTAGTGATACAAATTTAAAACTTTTCTATTTCATTTCAAAACATACAGACTTAACTATACATAATCAAAATGATTATTGACAAAATGAGACTTGCAATTGACACAAATTCTATTAATGATACATGTTACCGTATTTCCTCTAATAAATGCCACACTCTGATAAATTGTTGTTTAAGTTTGTTTTTATCTCATTTGTCATTTTGTAATAAACGCCACCCTCTATTAAATGCCACATGCAAAAGCTGGAATTTGTTATAAACGATGTGGAGTTTATCAGAGGAAAATCTTGGAGTTGGCTGGTAACGCAGCTCGTGACAGCAAACCGTATTTTTAAAAAAAATGGTAACAGAGGAACTTATAATTCAAAAACTTTATTTCCTCAAATAATTATTCATGAAAGCAACGTAGTTTTATGGAAGTTAACAATGATATAAAATTTGAGCCAAATCGACAGAGTATCATTATTAAACAATACAAATTAAAATTTCTTGCCTCTAATTAAAATGATGCGTGAACAATAAATGAGGAAGGTACTATTCTTTCCCAATGATAGGTCACATTCATACATAAAATGGTTGTAGGAGCGACTGCAATGCACAGAAACAGTAAACAGCCGAAGAGGTGGTGTTTAGAAACCAACTATTTTGCTGGCAATGTCCTTTAGTAGATAACTTATTAAACAAATAGAAGGTGAAATTTTAATGTTGCATGAAAAAAAACAATATTGATATTTTAAATTCATATTCTCAATAGTACACAGGGTACATGTAAACACTACACTATAGCTAGCTACAGAGGAAAAAGCTTGTGATAAAAATTATGATATTAAGATTTGATACAAATGGCCAATAGGGTCACATCAAATATTTTTACAGGAAAGTTACATAAGAGGTAGCAATCTTGCGAGGCAGGTTTGCTCTCTATTCAGATAAGACATTCATGGAAGGTGTAAATGGTGATGAGATTTAGCAGATAGAATAGTTGAGGAAAAATAACTTACAGTTGTTTTGGATCCTTACAAAAACACCACAAATTTTTGCATAAAAGACTTTCATCAACAACACACAAAATCGTTGCTACATCTAAAGAGAAAAAGAACTATACCTTAAAAAGTAAGAAGAGTTAAAAAGAACCAAAATGTTGGAGAAACAATTACAGTTATAATAATATATATAATAAATTGCAAAATGTTTTCCACATAAGCAGAAAAATAAATATTATATTAGTTTTGACAGCATTGAATTACTTTATATTACTAAACTATTATTAAAGGCAAATTTCAGTCAATTCAAAATAAATACAAATACATCATCATTTGAGTAAGACGGTTTGAGAAGCATTAATTGGCTTTATTTAGGTTTTACAGTATAAGGTATTTTAAGAAATAATAGTGTCATAATTCTTTAAAGAAAAAACATCTTTGTCAAGGATGACAACTTATAAAATACCAGTATTGATATGATCACAACTGTATCTGACATGCAATAGAAAAGCCACACAGAATGTGTGACAAATAGGACTGCTTACTGGAAATACTCAGGTAACCAAGATAAACTGGTACTGTATTGCTGAAACAGAGCTTTAACTGCACCGAAATAAAACTTTTAAAAAATATGTCATTCACACTGCTATTTTCTAAATGTTTTCTGTTTTCATATAGGTATTCAGATTTTACATCACTTTAACTACCACTATAAACTGTTGAAAGCTCAACATGATTGAGAATAGGTGCTATTCTAATCCAATGCAAGGCAGACCTACAATACAGGATGATTAATCTTATATATAGATCAAATCACTAATAAAAGATCAGCTGCTATCATCGCTAAAAATTATGGTCCATGTTCAACATAATGCATGCAATCAAAATTGAAAACAAAATGGAGGTAAACACAAAAAAACCCTCAAAACATTGTATTTATTTTAAGTATTTTTCAACCTTTCAACAATACACATTTAGAACACTGACTAAAAAAATTAGCAAACATTGACAGTACATCATTCAACTGAAAACCTTAATGAGCTCAAGGTAAGGCAGCATTCTTACAAATACATGACCATATTTTGTGTGTGTATACATTTCTTTTGTGTATTAATCAGTTTTATTAATAACTACAAAGTGAAGTTTTTCATTTGCCTTTGAGATAAATCCAAATGGAGAGAGTCTAAAGTAAAAATGTCTATAAAAACTAGGTTAAATAATGTAACTTTTGGCCCTTTTAATAATAGTTCTTCCTAATTTTCATCTTTATGTTTTTTGTTAAATACAATTACAGGAGTCATTAAAGGCTTAATAATTTCGAAAGGATAATAATGGAGTGCGTAAATTTCTTATAATAAAAAAGTCCTTCTTCCATAAGTTTGTTTCTGTTGTTAATATTTACCACAAATGTCCTTCATTAAACTTGAGTATTAAGGTTGTTTGCTCAATTAATACCTGTAGTTTTCATAAAGTGCAAGGGAATAAAAAAGAAATAGATAGACAAATATTTTACTTCGGCCCTCTTTGCCCATAGAGATACGGCGAACGGAGTCCTTCTCAGACTTTAGGAATAAAGTAATCTCTCATTTTAATTGCAAATAATTTTTATGTTTTTGATAGGTTTTTCTATTATTTACATATTTCTTTTTACTACTAATAGTTTTTTCATTATTTCTCACGGCCCACTTGATCCGTGTTGAGCACCTTTTGAGCCTCTCAAGAGTGGTGTCTGACTTATCTTTCACTTTTCTTTTGCTTGTTTGTTTTATTCGTTAATAGTGGTGTTTTTTCGTTAGTGATGTTTTAAAATTTTGGTGTCTCAATGACATTATATATATTTAAGAATTTTTAGGTTTTTATTATCAGGACACGCAATAATAGCAGTAATTTATTACTGAAGTGTATATATCCTGATTGTAAATATTCATAATAAGTAAATAAATAAATAGATATATAAATGTAACATTCATTTAGCAAATTTCCTCAAATAATTATTGTCACCACATAGTGATTATCCTGAAAACATTATTATACTGATTAAAAAAATGTAATGCACGTGCCCAAAGATGAAAATAATCTGTAAAACAGATTAATAGACTGGCAAGTAGTTATCGCATTGAATTTTCAATAAACATTGAACATAAATTGACAAGAATTCCATCAGGACACACCACAAAATAATAACTTGAGCAAACTGGAAACTGGAACAATCACGAACTTTGATGGTCACAAAGTTCAAAAAGAAAAATCTTTAATGAGCTCGGTGCAAGCTCATTGTCATAACTTTATTCATCTATTTTTAAAGATATTTTCAAATGTAAATTATGCCAAACAGTGTGGTGATAAACTCCACTAGACAAACACTTGAATTTCCACAAGGTTCAACAGAAACAAAATATCAACAGAAAAAAATATCAATGTCATAATAATAAAAGAAACTCAGGTTTTTTTGTTTGTTTGGAGCACTTAGATTCAGAATGTATTCAAAGATATCTTATATCATTTGCCTACAAAAGAGTTATACATTCTTTTATTCAGACCCCCTGAAATGTCTTTGTGTCAAGTGTGTATTCTGATGAGAGTAATTCTCAAATAAAGCACATAGGAGAAGAACAATGATGAAAATTGCAATGTTCATAGAAAATGTTCAGCCAACAACAACAACAACAACAAGAAAGCTTATAAATGGACATGAAATTGAAAAAGAGAGAAACTAATTTTTGTTTATAAAATGATAATAAGTGAAAGTAAATAATCAGTCTTGTCTACCATTAAAGTAGTAAACAGAAATCTCATTTTTGTCACAACGACACAAGGTTTCAGCAGAAGTTTGTATATCACCCTGCCACCACACAAACACAATTTATTATTGTCAATCTTTGATGGCTCTTTTGTCTGCCAAATAATTTTCTCCATTTATGAGTACTGCATCAAGATTTGAAATACACTATGTAGCAGTATTTTTGACAAGAAGAAATAAACTAAATCAATAATTGCAGTATAACTACCTGATACTCAGATAAAACTTTTGTCCTTATTGATCAGAGTGGAATTGAATTTAAACCACAAAAGAAGTTATTTTGAACTGATGACGAAATGAAGATGTTCATGGTCAAATGATAAGGTTTCTCTCTATAATTCTTGCCAGGGAGTTAAAAAGTGACTGAGAAGTTACTATGGACATAGCTAAAAATTGACCAATATGTGACCAATATTTCCCCTTAAACAAATAATTATGTGTAGCATTTCAAATTAGGACAAAAGTTATTTTCAACAAAGAGATGGGCTTAAAGTGACAATTCAAGTATTCAGAATAAACATCTCTGCTCAGAAAGATATGTTCATACTCATTGTTATGTGCTAAAAATAACCTTCATAATTAATATCCCAAATAGGAAAAAAACAACAGATTTTGGTATTGAGAATACGCATCCTTAACCAAATCACTTCATAGCGGAAAGTAGAAGTTTGTTTTCTAGCTTGATTCAATTTACAGATTGTTTTGGATTGTGCCTTGATTTACGGTCATTGTTCATATGGAAAATTGACAGTATTATACATTAAATTTTCCAACATAAAATATCATATACTGCATTAAAACAGTTATGTGATAAAGGAATTCATCCATAGTAAATTATGTTTCAGCTGTCAAATTAAATGACTATCCAGGGAAGCACATTCGACCAGATTCCTTCAAGTTATTATGGGTCTCAATCATGTGTATTAAAATATTATAATGTAATTGGTTTTCAGAACTTCTTATTGCATATACGGCATCACGATTCACTTGCTGCTTTTATAAGGTACTTGTTTTAATTAGCCTTAAACTGGTTGTTCTCTATCACATAAAAAGGGTTTCCTTTATGGTTTTAAGTACTTAAAGCATACAATGATGTACAATACAGTTGAGCTATGTATCAGGATAAATATAAAATAAAAATAAATCTTAAGTTTGCTATCTGATTAATGAGTTTTCGCCTTTGCACTTTGCACAATGGTTCGCTGTTCCAAACATTCAATAACCAACCATCATAACATTCAATAACCAACCATCATAACATTCAATAACCAACCATCATAACATTCAATAACCAACCATCATAACATTCAATAACCAACCATCATAACATTCAATAACCAACCATCATAACATTCAATAACCAACCATCATAACATTCAATAACCAACCATCATAACATTCAATAACCAACCATCATAACATTCAATAACCAACCATCATAACATTCAATAACCAACCATCATAACATTCAATAACCAACCGTCATAACATTCAATAACCAACCGTCATAACATTCAATAACCAACCGTCATAACATTCAATAACCAACCGTCATAACATTCAATAACCAACCGTCATAACATTGTTACAAACAAAAACAAAAACAAAATTATTCATATTATCAGTTTTTTTTCTGTTTTTTACACTTCCATTCAAAAGTTTTTACAACACTAAATTAAAACGATTTATTTCCGTCATGTAACTTTTTATCTACGACTCATTTTAAAAGCTAGCAGAACAAAAAACAAAAAACTTCCACTGCCCATCTGTCCTTACTGAAAGAATTGCGTACTACTTCACTGTAGACTAACCTCCATTCTTATGTACTTTGGCTAAGGGCAAATTCAATATTGAACTGATGTTGTAAAAGTGAACAGAAGAGAATGAGGAGGAGAAAGAAAATGCCTGTAAAATAAAAACAGTAATAATATTATGCATCTACAATGCATTTTTATCTCAAAACTGATAAAGAAGAAAACATTTAGGGCTTTAGTAATATAAAAATTCCTTTATAATAGTTATAGGTGCTTGTTAACCATCTAAAAAGTTTTTTTTAAAACTGTCTTTCCCACCAGCCCAAACAATTAAATGGCACACCATAAATATGATGCCATAGCCGTACCCTTCTACTACTCTTCCCTTTTTATTAGTAAATAACAGACATGAAAAACTTAAAAGTGAAAAAAAGAAGAGAAACAATGTTTTGAAAATGAAAATAGCAGGATATAATGTTGGAACAATTCAAAGGAATATATATTAAGTTTTCCAAATTATAAAAAATTATGAAAAAATTAGTTACAAAGTATAATTTAAAGAAGATCAGAGTTGTTCTTTGTGTAATAATTGTGTTCCAGTGCATCCAATTAATTCAGTGATAATTTATGTTACCAATGGTAGGATATGAAAAAAATATTGGTACTACTGTAAACAGCATAATTTATTATATATAACAACAACAACAACAATCCACATTTATTTGCCAGGAAAATAAGTTAATGAAAATGGGATTACAATAAAGTCATGGCAGGAGACCACCCCAATAGTGAATACTAAACAAAGGGGGTGGCCACCAAATAAATAAAGAAATAGACTAAGTTAAGAAATTGAGGTATAGGACAAAAAACGAAACAACGAAAAAAAAAAACAAACAAAAAAAAAAAAAAACAAAAAAAAAAAAACAAAAAAAAACAAAAAAAACAAAAAAAAAAACAAAAAAAAAAACAAAAAAAAAAACATAAAAAACAATAATTGATGTAAGTATGAGAAACAAAACTACTGGAGAGAGAGACTAGATGGTATATTTTTCAAGGAAGAATTTTGTGGTTAAGGTTTTTAGTTGAGAATAGTTTAGCAAAGCTAGATCAAGATTTGGATATTGACTTTGCAAATGATTCCAGCAAATAATTGATTGGAATTTCATTGAAGAAATTCCAAATGCTTGAGTTTTAACTGAAGGTTGATATAGGTGCCCATGGGACTTACCTCTGGTGTTGAAAGTATGGCAGAGTTTAGTGTAATTGAAAGTACTATGAATGCTGGGAGGGAGTTTAAAATTTAAGGCTTGATGAATAAATAGAATATTCAATGACTTGACAAGGTCAAAGATATTCAGTAATTTAAGGTAGTTGAAAAGAGGCCGAGAGGGTGCAATAGGATTTGAGAAGGTTATGATTCGGACAGCAGCCGTTTGTAGTACGAGGATGCGTTTAGTATTAGTTGACTCACGCTGACCCCAAATTTGACAAGCATAGCGTAGATGTGATGAAAAGATAGCATGATAGATAGAGATTAAGGTACGTTTGGGTACATAATGTCTTAACTTACATAGTGCTCCATTAGCTCTGCGTAGCCTAATCGCAAGGGTACTGACATGTTGGCGCCAGTTAAGATTTTCATCAAGGATCACACCAAGATATTTAATATGTGAGGAGGGGTAAAGTTTCCTACCACCAATTTTTATCTTCAGGTCATAGTTGAGAGGTTTTGTTTGGTGTCTGAATAGAATGAATTCAGTTTTGGTTGTGTTGAGTGAGATTTTGTTGGCATTGAGCCAATGGCAAAGAAGTTTCAAGTCTATATTAATTTTTTTGCTGAGTGATTTCAAGGTATTACCAAAATTTAGTAGATTAGTGTCGTCGGCAAAGTGGTAGACCTCAGAGTTAGGGATGGCTAGGTGTAAGTCGTTAATATACAGCAGAAACAGCAGTGGGCCAAGGACCGAGCCTTGAGGAACACCATGGCAAATAAATTTGAGGGTTGACTTAAAACCAGACAAACAGACAAACTGTTGTCTTGAAGAAAGGTATGACCTAAACCATAGGTTAGCAATGCCACGGATACCATAATACGAAAGTTTATGACAGAGTATTTCATGATCGACAGTATCAAATGCTTTCTGTAAGTCAACAAACACCCCACAAGCAAACTGACCAGAGTCAAGAGAGTTTTGTATGCGCTGGGTAATGTTTATGAGGGCATGAGCAGTGGAATGACTCTTCCTAAAGCCGAATTGACGTGCGTATAAAATATTGTATTTTTCAAGGAATTTTAAGAGACGAGAGTACATCATTTTTTCAAAAAGTTTCTCAATGTTAGAGAGAAGAGAGATGGGGCGATAATTACTAACTTCTTGGGGAGATCCCTTATTTTTAAAAACAGGTGTAACTGAAGATATTTTGAGGGCAGAAGGGAAAACGCCAGACTTAAAAGAGAGATTAATTAGGTTAGAGAGAGGATAGGAGATATCAGATTTAAGAAGTTTTAAGATATGGATGGGGATACTATAAGGGCCATTGGCTTTGTGATCAGGCATGGAAGAGATGTGATCTATAACTTCAACAGTAGAGACTGGGCATATGAAAAATGAGCTATTAAAATCACCACGATGTTTAAGATAATTACTGAAGTGTTTTGAGGTATAGGGGATTTTAGCCCTTATAGTATCCGCAATGGTACAGAAGTAGTTATTAAAAGTATTTGAGATTATGGAGGGATCAGAAGAGATAGAACCATTGATAGAGAGAGAAATTGGAGGAGAGTTACTAGGAGAGTTGCTTGAGATAATTGTTTTGACGCCCTGCCAAATTTTACGAATGTTCTTCATATTTGCTTCAAAGTAATTGGTATAATAATTTAATTTGCTGCGGCGACAGAGAGTAACAATCAAATTCCTTGTCCTCCTGAATTCCTCATGGTGCGAGGATTTCAGAGTAGGGTCTTTAGTTTTCATGAAAAGTTTAAACAAAGTGTCGCGTCGATTGATTGAGATACGAATGCCAGAAGTAATCCAAGGTTTGGATAAAGTTTTAAGTTGTTTTTTGGTCAGCTTGGTTAGAGGTGCATGTTGATCTACAAGATTATTTATTGTTTTATAAAAAATGTCAATTAAACTATTCACGTGCATATCATATTGTATATCAATTGTATCACAAGAGAATTAAAATACACTTTCTATTATACAGGCTATATGGGATAATAACTTTTAAAACATTTGTTTATTCGAAGAGATTATAGTGGAGTTAGGAAAATATTTGGCCCAGCTTTCCAAACAAATGCAAATTATTACGAATGCCTGTTGTTTGTTTTTATATTGTTAACAATTGACTAATCAACCATTAAAAAGAGGTTTATATAAATGATTTTTATGAAACTTTTTTCCCAGACACCCTGTACAGGATGAAGTCAGTTTCCATACTATATTTTTATTTCTGACCATTTGTGATTTTGAATGTTCAAAAACTTTTTATGATGATCTCCAAATTGACTTACTTAAGGGTTTAAGTCAGTTTTTTTTAACTAACCTTGTTGGATAACGTTTAATTCTTGATTCTGTAGATAAATTCTTCTTTAAACCCACTCACAGATAAACCAATGTTTCGAATCAACTCAGTAGCTTGGTTTTTCGCGAAATATGCAATGTTTTCCATATTGTTTAATCGTTACTTTTCTCAGGGGCGGATTTAGGATTTTTTTTGACTGGTGTAAATTTCAACTTAAAATTAAAATAGTGTTTAAAATAGTCTAGAGCCCTTTTTACATTAATATGAACTATAACAGGCCCAAACACTATTGTTTTCTCCCATGTGGTCATGGTACATTGACAGTACATACAAGGCAACTGAAAAAAGTGAAACAGTAAAAATACATCCAGAAGGTATTTCGAATTGTAAACATAAAAAGTAAAACCAAGAATTAAGATTGGTCATAAAGATTAAGAAGGACTATATTTAAATTCCCAATTTCAAATTATTAAATACATTATGAAATATCAAATAGCAATAAGCAGTCGATCAGGAAACCAGCCCATTTATAAAAACATATTATTCAGAGGAGCTGGCTGCCTGTCAATCACTTGAGAAATACAGAAAGTATTTTATTTCTGAATATTAAATAATGCATATACCAGTATGTAATGCAACAAAAGGACACAAATTGTGCAACACATTTAGATATTCTGCAGTCTCCCTCAAAAAAAAAAAAGTATTACCATAAGGAATTGATCCAACATTTTTATAAGAAGCAAAGGAAGCTTATCAAAACATAGACTTGGAAAAAGGGGAGATGTTTGTCAAAAGTTTATAATAGATTTTACTGACAGTTTTTATCCTGTAAAAATATTCAGATTTGAATAAAGAGGAAGGCGAGTAGTTTGTCTGAATTGTGACAAAAAGATAAATATGAATTGAATGAAAAAAAAATATACATTTCTAGATAAAGATAATTCATGAACTGTTATAAAGGCTGTGAGAAAACATAAGTCAGCAATTATCCATTTAGAAATTGTTTGTTTTGGGAGTTTCTTTGCGATTTCGATGTTGTCAACTGCTAGTTTCCGAACTTTCTTTTTATTGTTTTAATGAGGGTTCCCACTGACATCAGCACTCTGCAAACCTCTGTCCAGTTCATAATAGTTCATTTTCTTTAAGTTACAAGAAAAGGACCACTACAGTCCCGGAATCACCACTGTATATACTGTGAGTACTCCTACAAGTTTGTCTGTGTACATATACATTTAATGCTATGAACTGCCAGTCTCCATAATGATTTCAAAACAATCTTCGGCAACTGAGATATGATCAATTGTGATGGTGAAGAAACTAAAAAAATAATAAAAGATTTATAACCAATTTAGAAAACAGGAAAATAAACAATAAAAAAATCTGTTTACAAACCCACCTATTACTGCAAAGATTTCATATATGCATAATGAAAAGTCACTCTGATGTTAAAGTTTCTCCTTCATTCCAAAACTGATTTACAGCTTAGCTGGCTAAATGATTTTCGAATGGGTAGTTTCATGTTTCAATGTAGATACAAGTTAAAAGGAAGTGCAGCAATCTATAATACATAAACAGGTACAATGCAACAGATCTTTGAAACAAATACGTAGCTATATAGAAAGTAATTCACTTTTGGTTTCTTCTCTTCTTAACTTCAGACTAAAAAATTTGTAAACAAAAAGCTAGAAAACTATTATATTCTTATTACCAGTAAAGAATAATACAAAACCATTTAACTTATAATAATTATTTTGAAATATTTCAAAATAACATTTAAAGGTTCTGCATACATAATGTTATCTTTCAGCATAAACGTGAAAAGAAGACAAAAGATTACTGCTTTAAAAAACAACTTGGAAGTATACATAAAAATGATATATATATGAGTTTCATCATAGCTATATAAATTTTGTACATACATGTTCTTGAATTAAACTTCCCAAAGCTAGAAATATAATGCAAGATGTCCATTGAACAACCAGTCTCCAGTTTTGCACTTTCTCCTTCCAGCTTTCCAGCATTGTCACACTGCCATGATGAAACTGGGTTTCTGTTCGCTTTCGCTAGAGGGCATATAATTATCTTGATCGTCATGCCGTACACTTGTCCATTTACACCAGTCGAGCTTACACCAGTCAGACGCATCTCAAAACTTCCCCTAGAACTGTAATAAAAAATTCTGTTACACAAAATAATTCTGTCACACCGTGGTTTCAGGGAATGGCTTTTAAAACAATTACGTAATGTGATATAATTTTTCAAATGATTACGTAAGAAAATAAATTTACGGCGCCGAAAAAGTAGGGTTTTAAAAACGTACGGGAAACAGTACCACAAGGGTCGACCCTGCTGGCAGCTGAAGAGTTTTTACTTTTCTTCTTCTTCTTCTTTTTCTTCTTACTTTTATTTTCCCTCCTTTTGTGTAAGTGTACCTTAATTATGTTTTACTTTAGATTTAGCACTTTCCTACCCCGCCCCTAATTTTACCTAACAATTATACTAAAAATGACCCAGCAAACAAAACGTAAATTTTTGTGGTCTGACATTCTCTGGCCTCCAAAATTGGCATAAAAACGGGATAAAATCTTATCTGTCATACTAAAAAAACATTAAATATTGCATTTTTAGCCATAAAATTACATTGGCAGCCCTTAAATATTATTCTGCACATATAGCTATCAAAGATCATCGCTTAAAAAACTTCCAAATTTGAAAACTTCAAACAGACTAACAACTGATCTACAAACACCCTTCCATACACAAACAACAAAGCACATGCACATGTATAACTCGGTTTTTTTGGCGTGACGGTTTTTTTTCAAGTGGCCTATAAAATAATGTCACACTGGTCTTTCTTGCCTCGTTGTTCCGGTTGTGTGGAAGGTACGCGTCCGCAATTGGTGTCCGCCCGACAGCAGCCATGGTACAAAGACATTCAGCACGGTTGGTCTCGCTTACTTCAGTTCCTTCGTCCCAAATTGCCAGGCGTGACGGTTTTTTTTTGGCGTGACGGTTTTTTTTCAAGTGGCCTATAAAATAATGTCACACTGGTCTTTCTTGCCTCGTTGTTCCGGTTGTGTGGAAGGTACGCGTCCGCAATTGGTGTCCGCCCGACAGCGGCCATGGTACAAAGACATTCAGCACGGCTGGTCTCGCTTACTTCAGTTCCTTCGTCCCAAATTGCCAGGCGTGACGGTTTTTTTTTGGCGTGACGGTTTTTTTTCAAGTGGCCTATAAAATAATGTCACACTGGTCTTTCTTGCCTCGTTGTTCCGGTTGTGTGGAAGGTACGCGTCCGCAATTGGTGTCCGCCCGACAGCGGCCATGGTACAAAGACATTCAGCACGGTTGGTCTCGCTTACTTCAGTTCCTTCGTCCCAAATTGCCAGGCGTGACGGTTTTTTTTTGGCGTGACGGTTTTTTTTCAAGTGGCCTATAAAATAATGTCACACTGGTCTTTCTTGCCTCGTTGTTCCGGTTGTGTGGAAGGTACGCGTCCGCAATTGGTGTCCGCCCGACAGCGGCCATGGTACAAAGACATTCAGCACGGTTGGTCTCGCTTACTTCAGTTCCTTCGTCCCAAATTGCCAGGCGTGACGGTTTTTTTTTGGCGTGACGGTTTTTTTTCAAGTGGCCTATAAAATAATGTCACACTGGTCTTTCTTGCCTCGTTGTTCCGGTTGTGTGGAAGGTACGCGTCCGCAATTGGTGTCCGCCCGACAGCGGCCATGGTACAAAGACATTCAGCACGGTTGGTCTCGCTTACTTCAGTTCCTTCGTCCCAAATTGCCAGGCGTGACGGTTTTTTTTTTGGCGTGACGGTTTTTTTTCAAGTGGCCTATAAAATAATGTCACACTGGTCTTTCTTGCCTCGTTGTTCCGGTTGTGTGGAAGGTACGCGTCCGCAATTGGTGTCCGCCCGACAGCGGCCATGGTACAAAGACATTCAGCACGGGTGGTCTCGCTTACTTCAGTTCCTTCGTCCCAAATTGCCAGGCGTGACGGTTTTTTTTTGGCGTGACGGTTTTTTTTCAAGTGGCCTATAAAATAATGTCACACTGGTCTTTCTTGCCTCGTTGTTCCGGTTGTGTGGAAGGTACGCGTCCGCAATTGGTGTCCGCCCGACAGCGGCCATGGTACAAAGACATTCAGCACGGTTGGTCTCGCTTACTTCAGTTCCTTCGTCCCAAATTGCCAGGCGTGACGGTTTTTTTTTGGCGTGACGGTTTTTTTTCAAGTGGCCTATAAAATAATGTCACACTGGTCTTTCTTGCCTCGTTGTTCCGGTTGTGTGGAAGGTACGCGTCCGCAATTGGTGTCCGCCCGACAGCGGCCATGGTACAAAGACATTCAGCACGGTTGGTCTCGCTTACTTCAGTTCCTTCGTCCCAAATTGCCAGGCGTGACGGTTTTTTTTTGGCGTGACGGTTTTTTTTCAAGTGGCCTATAAAATAATGTCACACTGGTCTTTCTTGCCTCGTTGTTCCGGTTGTGTGGAAGGTACGCGTCCGCAATTGGTGTCCGCCCGACAGCGGCCATGGTACAAAGACATTCAGCACGGTTGGTCTCGCTTACTTCAGTTCCTTCGTCCCAAATTGCTAGGCGTGACGGTTTTTTTTTGGCGTGACGGTTTTTTTTCAAGTGGCCTATAAAATAATGTCACACTGGTCTTTCTTGCCTCGTTGTTCCGGTTGTGTGGAAGGTACGCGTCCGCAATTGGTGTATGCCCGACAGCGGCCATGGTACAAAGACATTCAGCACGGTTGGTCTCGCTTACTTCAGTTCCTTCGTCCCAAATTGCCAGGCGTGACGGTTTTTTTTTGGCGTGACGGTTTTTTTTCAAGTGGCCTATAAAATAATGTCACACTGGTCTTTCTTGCCTCGTTGTTCCGGTTGTGTGGAAGGTACGCGTCCGCAATTGGTGTCCGCCCGACAGCGGCCATGGTACAAAGACATTCAGCACGGTTGGTCTCGCTTACTTCAGTTCCTTCGTCCCAAATTGCCAGGCGTGACGGTTTTTTTTTGGCGTGACGGTTTTTTTTTCAAGTGGCCTATAAAATAATGTCACACTGGTCTTTCTTGCCTCGTTGTTCCGGTTGTGTGGAAGGTACGCGTCCGCAATTGGTGTCCGCCCGACAGCGGCCATGGTACAAAGACATTCAGCACGGTTGGTCTCGCTTACTTCAGTTCCTTCGTCCCAAATTGCCAGGCGTGACGGTTTTTTTTTGGCGTGACGGTTTTTTTTCAAGTGGCCTATAAAATAATGTCACACTGGTCTTTCTTGCCTCGTTGTTCCGGTTGTGTGGAAGGTACGCGTCCGCAATTGGTGTCCGCCCGACAGCGGCCATGGTACAAAGACATTCAGCACGGTTGGTCTCGCTTACTTCAGTTCCTTCGTCCCAAATTGCCAGGCGTGACGGTTTTTTTTTGGCGTGACGGTTTTTTTTCAAGTGGCCTATAAAATAATGTCACACTGGTCTTTCTTGCCTCGTTGTTCCGGTTGTGTGGAAGGTACGCGTCCGCAATTGGTGTCCGCCCGACAGCGGCCATGGTACAAAGACATTCAGCACGGTTGGTCTCGCTTACTTCAGTTCCTTCGTCCCAAATTGCCAGGCGTGACGGTTTTTTTTTGGCGTGACGGTTTTTTTTCAAGTGGCCTATAAAATAATGTCACACTGGTCTTTCTTGCCTCGTTGTTCCGGTTGTGTGGAAGGTACGCGTCCGCAATTGGTGTCCGCCCGACAGCGGCCATGGTACAAAGACATTCAGCACGGTTGGTCTCGCTTACTTCAGTTCCTTCGTCCCAAATTGCCAGGCGTGACGGTTTTTTTTTGGCGTGACGGTTTTTTTTCAAGTGGCCTATAAAATAATGTCACACTGGTCTTTCTTGCCTCGTTGTTCCGGTTGTGTGGAAGGTACGCGTCCGCAATTGGTGTCCGCCCGACAGCGGCCATGGTACAAAGACATTCAGCACGGTTGGTCTCGCTTACTTCAGTTCCTTCGTCCCAAATTGCCAGGCGTGACGGTTTTTTTTTGGCGTGACGGTTTTTTTTCAAGTGGCCTATAAAATAATGTCACACTGGTCTTTCTTGCCTCGTTGTTCCGGTTGTGTGGAAGGTACGCGTCCGCAATTGGTGTCCGCCCGACAGCGGCCATGGTACAAAGACATTCAGCACGGTTGGTCTCGCTTACTTCAGTTCCTTCGTCCCAAATTGCCAGGCGTGACGGTTTTTTTTTTGGCGTGACGGTTTTTTTTCAAGTGGCCTATAAAATAATGTCACACTGGTCTTTCTTGCCTCGTTGTTCCGGTTGTGTGGAAGGTACGCGTCCGCAATTGGTGTCCGCCCGACAGCGGCCATGGTACAAAGACATTCAGCACGGTTGGTCTCGCTTACTTCAGTTCCTTCGTCCCAAATTGCCAGGCGTGACGGTTTTTTTTTTGGCGTGACGGTTTTTTTTTCAAGTGGCCTATAAAATAATGTCACACTGGTCTTTCTTGCCTCGTTGTTCCGGTTGTGTGGAAGGTACGCGTCCGCAATTGGTGTCCGCCCGACAGCGGCCATGGTACAAAGACATTCAGCACGGTTGGTCTCGCTTACTTCAGTTCCTTCGTCCCAAATTGCCAGGCGTGACGGTTTTTTTTTGGCGTGACGGTTTTTTTTCAAGTGGCCTATAAAATAATGTCACACTGGTCTTTCTTGCCTCGTTGTTCCGGTTGTGTGGAAGGTACGCGTCCGCAATTGGTGTCCGCCCGACAGCGGCCATGGTACAAAGACATTCAGCACGGTTGGTCTCGCTTACTTCAGTTCCTTCGTCCCAAATTGCCAGGCGTGACGGTTTTTTTTTTGGCGTGACGGTTTTTTTTCAAGTGGCCTATAAAATAATGTCACACTGGTCTTTCTTGCCTCGTTGTTCCGGTTGTGTGGAAGGTACGCGTCCGCAATTGGTGTCCGCCCGACAGCGGCCATGGTACAAAGACATTCAGCACGGTTGGTCTCGCTTACTTCAGTTCCTTCGTCCCAAATTGCCAGGCGTGACGGTTTTTTTTTTGGCGTGACGGTTTTTTTTCAAGTGGCCTATAAAATAATGTCACACTGGTCTTTCTTGCCTCGTTGTTCCGGTTGTGTGGAAGGTACGCGTCCGCAATTGGTGTCCGCCCGACAGCGGCCATGGTACAAAGACATTCAGCACGGTTGGTCTCGCTTACTTCAGTTCCTTCGTCCCAAATTGCCAGGCGTGACGGTTTTTTTTTTGGCGTGACGGTTTTTTTTCAAGTGGCCTATAAAATAATGTCACACTGGTCTTTCTTGCCTCGTTGTTCCGGTTGTGTGGAAGGTACGCGTCCGCAATTGGTGTCCGCCCGACAGCGGCCATGGTACAAAGACATTCAGCACGGTTGGTCTCGCTTACTTCAGTTCCTTCGTCCCATAATTGCCAGGCGTGACGTTTTTTTTTTGGCGTGACGGTTTTTTTTCAAGTGGCCTATAAAATAATGTCACACTGGTCTTTCTTGCCTCGTTGTTCCGGTTGTGTGGAAGGTACGCGTCCGCAATTGGTGTCCGCCCGACAGCGGCCATGGTACAAAGACATTCAGCACGGTTGGTCTCGCTTACTTCAGTTCCTTCGTCCCAAATTGCCAGGCGTGACGGTTTTTTTTTGGCGTGACGGTTTTTTTTCAAGTGGCCTATAAAATAATGTCACACTGGTCTTTCTTGCCTCGTTGTTCCGGTTGTGTGGAAGGTACGCGTCCGCAATTGGTGTCCGCCCGACAGCGGCCATGGTACAAAGACATTCAGCACGGTTGGTCTCGCTTACTTCAGTTCCTTCGTCCCAAATTGCCAGGCGTGACGGTTTTTTTTTGGCGTGACGGTTTTTTTTTCAAGTGGCCTATAAAATAATGTCACACTGGTCTTTCTTGCCTCGTTGTTCCGGTTGTGTGGAAGGTACGCGTCCGCAATTGGTGTCCGCCCGACAGCGGCCATGGTACAAAGACATTCAGCACGGTTGGTCTCGCTTACTTCAGTTCCTTCGTCCCAAATTGCCAGGCGTGACGGTTTTTTTTTGGCGTGACGGTTTTTTTTCAAGTGGCCTATAAAATAATGTCACACTGGTCTTTCTTGCCTCGTTGTTCCGGTTGTGTGGAAGGTACGCGTCCGCAATTGGTGTCCGCCCGACAGCGGCCATGGTACAAAGACATTCAGCACGGTTGGTCTCGCTTACTTCAGTTCCTTCGTCCCAAATTGCCAGGCGTGACGGTTTTTTTTTGGCGTGACGGTTTTTTTTCAAGTGGCCTATAAAATAATGTCACACTGGTCTTTCTTGCCTCGTTGTTCCGGTTGTGTGGAAGGTACGCGTCCGCAATTGGTGTCCGCCCGACAGCGGCCATGGTACAAAGACATTCAGCACGGTTGGTCTCGCTTACTTCAGTTCCTTCGTCCCAAATTGCCAGGCGTGACGGTTTTTTTTTTGGCGTGACGGTTTTTTTTTCAAGT